>VXAD01005744.1:0-86658 GCA_013399195.1 Dicrurus megarhynchus
ATATCCAACCTAAACCTGCCCTATCATTGATTCTCTGGGAGCATAGCCCAACGCCCACACTCCTGTCAGGGAGTTGTGCAGAGCCACAAGGCCCTCCCTGAGCCTCCTTTTCTCCAGGCTGAGCCCCCTCTCAGCTGCTCCTGGTGCTCCAGCCCCTTCCCCAGCTCTGTTCCCTTCCCTGGACACACTCCAGACCCTCAATGCCCTTCCTGAAGGACTCAGAACTGAACACAGCACTCCAGGAGTGGCCTCACCAGTGCCCAGTCAGGGGGGCGGTCACTGTCCTGGTCCTGCTGGCCACACCATGGCTGGGACAGGCCGGGTGCCATTGGCCTCTTGCCCACCTGGGCACACCTGGCTCATGTTCAGCTGCTGTTGACCAGCACCCCCAGGGCCTTTCCCACCGGACACTTTCCAGCCCCTCTGCCCCAGCCTGTTGGTACGGCCAAAGGATTTAAGCTCTTTACTTTTTATTTCCCCTGGCTCACATTAGGAGCCCCCTGAACCTGCTATATCTATTACCTTCGTCATCACATCATGAGCTTTCTTCAACAGCCTTGCTTCTAATCTCTCTTCCACAATATTTCTGATAGGGACCATTCCTTGCCCTAGAAAGACTCCCAACAAAAGTAATAAAATTGTACAAGCCAAACTGCCAAAGTATTAACAGGCAAAACTTAAAAGAAAGGCCCTAGAAAGGCTGTCACTGAAGTACTCAGCTGCTGGCCATCAAGTGTTCTGCTCCTGTGGTCTCATGTTTAGATGTTCCATCCATTTTTATTTACAACTACAGTTTATTTTCATTTAAAGCTGAGTATCCCTCTGGCCATGCTGTGCAAGGTTCGCTGTGCTGAACACAGAAACACAGTGAACACACATAAAACAAGCCATGTGGAAACAAAAGGCCATTTTAGAGATGTGAGTAGGATGCATCCAAAGTCAGGTGGAAAAATGCTTTTAAGCAGAGACATCTGTGTTTACAGAGCATTATTACTGCTTGCTGTATTTGATTACAGATAGCTTTGTTTTGTTGCTTTTGATGGAGAGAGGAAAAAGCCAGCAGAGGTAGTGGCCACACACCAACCTTCCACTGTAAACACCCAGAAAGGAGGGCTGGGGGAAAGTCTGTTATTGCTCCATGGGAATCCAGCAGCACAGGGGCACAGGACTGAAACAAAAATGGGCTGTGCTGTCACGAGGCCTTGTTTGCCAGAGCCAGACAAGGAGGATCTGTTACAAGAAGCGGTGGAATGTTTGTTTTTGTAGTACTGGATTTCCAAAATCCATGTCTTTTTGTGGCTGACAAGCCCCCTCCTTTCTTTGCCTCGTTCCTGCAGCTGTCGGAGGTCTGCACCCCTGCCTGGAAAACATGAGCACAGCACAGCAAAAATGAGCATCATTCATGTGCCATCAGACAATGCTTGGGAGAGTTACAAAGGAGGGGAGGAAGAGGAGGAGACCACAGTGCTGCAGTAATTTGCATTATTTCTACTTTCTTTGCAATAGTCACTTTCAGCTTTAAACTGTAATAAGTATGTATTTCATAGCACCTTTACCACACTTCAGCATTATTGGGTTTTAATTCACACCCCTTCATGACCAGGTACAATTTGGCAGAGTATGCCTCTTATAGCACATGCTTTGATTTTGTTTTGGCAATATTTCGTATCTAGAAATGAACTTCAAAGCAGAATCTGTGTTGTGACCTGTTGCTTACCTCAGGGATTGCCTCCATGGTTCATCCTGAGGGTTTCTGCTGTGCAGAAACCTCCTGGGAACACCACTGCTGGGGATTTCACTGGGAATCAAACCAGGCCATGGCTGCCCCACACCACTCACTGTTCTTGGATCCAGCAGGAAGATCCACAAGCAGTTCAGCTGGAGCAGTGCCTCTCCTCAGAGCAGAGCTGTGACTGCTGCCATAATCCAAAGCTGAGGCCAGGCTGAGGCTGGAGAAGTCCCAGGTTTGGTTTTGAGCCACCCTGTGCTCAACATTTGGGCCCTGCAGCCAGCACAGGAGCCAGCACGTGGCAGCCCACATGGAAATCCAGCTCCAGGCACTGGAACCACCTTGCTGGGCCTCCACAGAGAGTACCTGCAGTTCTGCCATGTGCTGAAGCCACACACAAACCTCCGTGTCCAACTGTGCAGTTTTACCATGCTACTCCTAGTGCTTTTAGGACCACAAACTTCAACAGAGGCACATTGCATTTCTGTTTGCTGGGGACTTCATTTTTACCTGCCTCAGTCCTCAAACTTTCCCCTGTATTGACATTAAATACATTACTTGCCCCCTATGAGGCAAGTTCCCTAGGTGACAAGCATTGAACTTGCATTTTTCTTACTTGACTTGCACATTCAAAATTTCATCTTACTTTATTATGAGGGGCATGAAAGTTTTAACAGCACATCTGTGGCAATTTCCTTCCTTACCAACCAAGTTCACTTTGATGATGACTGGGCGCTTATAGAGCCACTGGACAAACAGAAAAGGAGATTTAGAAATATTATAATTTGAGCAAATAGGAAAAACAGCTCAGATTCCTGATGCTAGAAGGTATTTTGATGCAGACCATTCTAAAAATCTGAAATAAGGACAACAAACAAACTGGGAGCACTTTAAATATGTTTATTCAGCAGCTATTACAACCAACCTCCAAAAAACTGGAGTCCCCTCTGGTTTCTGAACCGTGTCAAGTGATGAAAATGCCTCTAGGATGGAAGCTGGACAGTGCACTCCTTTCTGAGATATATGTCTAACAGGGATTAATCTCTTTGAAAAGGCAAAATATAAATATATACACTCTAAATTCACAACAACGGTTTCAACTCACTACATTAATTCAAGTGGGGTAACAGTGGACAAACCCACATCATGTAAACTGCAGTCGGAAAAATCTCTGCTGTCTCCTGCTCCAAGGTCCCGCTCCGGTTTACATTCTGGGATCTGCCTCTGGCAGAGCTGGAATACGGAAGCGCTGAAGTGTCGGATCTCAGGGGCTGTGCACGGGACCGGGACGTGGGGCTCTGCTCTCTACACGTTGCTCAAGGCATCCACACCGGGGAGAACCTTACCTGGGGACAGATAAAACACAACAGCAGGGTTAAAAACCCCTCCGTGCTCAAACAGCTTTGCTTCAGGCTTGCAACTTAGAGAGATGTCATTTAAACAAGTAAATCAGGAATTACAGGTTGAAAATGGAAGAGTTTGCCCCACACAGTAAATCCACCCAGAGCACAGCTGCACTCAGATGTCAGCAGAGAGATTCCTAACACAGCCCAGCCATCAATTCTCAATTAACAGTAATGGCACGCTTCTGTCCAAGTCTCTGCTAGGGCCAGATCCAAACACCCAACATCCTTTTCCATTAAATTTGATGGCAAACAGATTTTTGATTGGATTTAGGGAGTTGCTGCATACTTACTTAAATCCCTAGTGGCACATAAATAGAATTCTGGGGAGTATGGCGGAAATTTTAAGAATTAATTTAGAGAAAAAGCCTCCTACGAGTCTCAAGTCTTTTACTGTGACCAAAACACCCAGGTTGAGACATTTACATGTCTCTTTCCAACTGATGGAATCAAGGAATATGCTCATCTTTGAGTACAAGGGCCTAGATTATTTAAGTGCAATGTTTTCTAAAGCATTTTTAGCTTTTTGTCCTACTTTAATAATGAGCAGACACCACTCTGGTTTTGCCTTTCCCCAGAAAAACAACTTTCTAATGCTCAAGCTGTGCGGCAGGACTGAATTGTAACACTGTTCACAACTCACTAGTTTGCTGGGTTTTCAGGGATTTTTTTCCCCCCCTTTTTTCATCTTCAGAAGCTTTTCTAATTAGCCAGACTTCCGTTACATTTAAAAGATCACACACACAAACCCATATTTTGGGCCAAAACTTAGACAAGTTTGTCCTTTTGAATACACAGCGTTTCCTTCGAGCCATCTGCATTCTTTCCCTTGCCCATCACTCCCTAGGCAACAGAAACAAAAGCTCTGTCTCCCATCTCACTCCTGGAAATAGCAGCTGCAAGGCAGTTTATTGAAGTTCCTCCTCTCCAGAGGAGTTGACAGCATTGGATAATTTACACACACTGGGAAACGGCAAATTACCACAGGAAATGAAAAGTCGTTTAGAGAACAATGGAACTCGTTACAAGAATCTCGTCAATCCTCACCATTTTGAATTCCAAGTGCCCTCGTGCAGGTTTGTCAGTGAGCACTAGAGGGCTCCCCAGAACCAAGGCAATTCCAACCAGGAAGAGGAGACTTCTGGCAAGAATTCCAGACTGTTCTGATGAGATTTCCCTAACAGAAACCGGGCATTTTAAACAGGGTGGTTGGCATGCCCTGAGGGATCAGTGACAAAATCCAGCCTACTCTCTTGTTCTCTATCCCAGTGTTTTTGCTTTCTGGGAGAGGCAGACTGTGCAGTTTGCAGGAATACTCCATTTTCCTTCCTCTCTTGCTCTGTGAGGGTTACAGAAGAGCAGCCTGTGGCTCCAAAGCTGCATGAAACCAACTCCACATAGTGGGACAGAAAAAAACATTCTGCTATTGTTGTGCCTTCTTGACTACCAACACATGGTAAAGAACCCAGAACTCCAAATTTACTGAAACAAATGAAGATAAAAGAGGATTTACCCTCTAGCAGCTCCAGGCTGGCACCACCTCCTGTGCTGACATGGCTGACTTTATCCTCAGTGTTCCACTTGGCACAGCAAGTAGCTGTATCTCCACCACCTGTAACACAAGCAGAATCCATAAGACACACAAGAAATTCAGATTTTGTCCAACTGAAGGCTCATGCTGAAGGACAGAGGAGACTGTGAGGAAAATAATTTGACCAATTTTTAGCACAGTGCTGGCCAGCAGAAGCTTCCTTCATTCATTTAGAAAAACAAGAACAAACACAACTACTTACCAATAATGGTGATGCAGCCTTTTCCAGTTACTTCTACCACTTTGTCCATCAGGGCTTTGGTTCCTTTGGCAAACTTGTCCCACTCAAAGACCCCAACTGGACCGTTCCACACGATTTGCTTGGCCCTTCCCACAACTTCTACAAACTTCTTCACACTCTCAGGGCCGCAGTCCAGGCCCTAAGGGAAGTGAGAGAAGGCACAGATACACTCACTGCTGACCCCAGCTCAAATCACCCATGCCCAGCCAGAAGCTTCCCCTCACCCCAGACATGAAACAAGAGTTTCTGTGTATGCACGGACAGATTTGCCAGCAGCTGCTGCAGGAGGGTGGAGTCTGGTGTGGTATTTATCTTCCTAACACCAGTAAGTCAATTTCAAATCAATGTCAGGTTCTTGAAGCCTTAGTTAGGAAACTTTGCCAACGCTTAAATTCCAGTCAAATAAAAGGGATTTCTACTGCATTCAGATCTGCAAGTTAGAGAGGAATTTTGCTGTTTTAATCCAAATCTCACAAAAGCTACTTTAGACTTAAAAATTCAGAACAAACAACAGGGCTTCAATTTCATTAAACCAACAAACTCTACACAGCTTGACTGCCCTCAGAAACATTTGCCAAGGATCACAATTAATCTTTCTACTCCTTTAAGAGTTGTCCTACCCACCCTATTCCTTACTGCTCCTCCTCTCAGTCCCTTTCCCATTCCAACCTACCATCCAGCCAGCAGGAATGCCTGAAGCCACTGTGGCTTCCCCAGTCTGTGCGTTCTCGTCAAATTTGTCAGCAGTGATGAAGTCAACAGGCAGAGTGATCTTCACACCGTTCTTCTCTGCCTTGGCCATCAGGTCCTTGACAATTTTTGATCCCTCTTCATCAAACAGAGAGTTGCCAATCTAGAGGAAATATTTGGGAAAAGTAAGAGAAGTGTTTGTTTAGCTCCCAGTCACGACAGAAGAGAACATCAGCACCCAAACTGCTCAGACAGCAATTCTGGAAAGATTGTTTTCTTAAAACACATGGAGAGACATAGCAGTAATCTGAGTTTTGCAAAGGGATTGTCAAGTAAGTTCTCAGTGCTCCCTACTCTTGCAGAGAGCCGAGACACCCAGTGCTCAATCCCAGAACATGTAAGGGGCATTCAGACCACATTCTTCACTAGGAGCGGGCACAGAATTGTTCTCCTCGTACCTCCATGTTGTTGAGCACTTTGAGGAAGGTGAACGCCATTCCACCACCAATGATCATCTCGTTGACCTTATCCAGCATGTTATTGATCAGTTGGATCTTATCCTGAACTTTGGCTCTGGTGAGAGAGAAAAGGAAAAAGAATGAATAATGAGTATCGTGACTATGGTAGGCCAAGGCTGTTCTAGAGAACGATCCAACAAAGGAGTTGTTGGGAATGGGCAGAAAGAGAATTTAGCAAGTTAGCAAGCCAGCATGAAAATTCAACTTCCTAGAGCATTCTTCAGCCCTCCATTTGTTTCTATTTAAATATAAACCTCACTTGGTCCTTTAGAGCCTGATTTCCCCTGACTGCCCAGCCAAGTTAGTTCACCTGAGGAAATGCACCTCGCAGAGCTGCAGTGCTGGACTCGGCACACACGTGATGAGAACTGGCTGCAATTAAATATTTCTGCACAGGAGCAGTCACTTGGTTGTGCACCTTCCAGTCCCTTTGCACACCAGGTGCTGGGGCAGAGCAGAGCCCACGCAGCCCCAGCAGGGCCCTGTTGCATAATGAGAGGTTGTGTCAGTTTACAGAGTGCTGAGCTTGAGCTCTCCTGTACCCTGAACTGGGGAGCAAAGGTCACTGACAGTGTCTGGGCCATCACATGGCTTTAACTGCTCTCCTGGCTCATGTGGGCAAAAAACTGCTGGGGACTCTCAATTTGGGGAATTTAAGAGGTCAGGAGAGACAATGAGCAGCCAGATTGTACCATCACAGGAGCAGAACTGCTCCTCTCTAATCCACGTCTCAGACCTCAGGAGTCAGCTACAAATAGGAACTGCAGGTACACTTGAAAGGAAAGCACTTGTTTAAACCAAGCCAAAACAACTAGTCATTTGTTAGAGGAGTTAGAGAAATACACTCACAATGTTCTTGAGTCTTACCCTCCAAGAATTGCCAAGAAGGGTCTCTCTGGACTCTCTAGGGCCTTGGCAAAATAATCCAGTTCTTTCTTCATCAGGAAGCCAGCAGCCTTCTGAGGCAGATTGACACCTACCATGGAGCTGCAGAATGAAAGCAAAAAGTGAGGAATGGAAAAACTTACATGTAGAAACACCCCCATGTCTCACAGCATTGCAAAGCCAACCCTTCAGTCAGCTGCAGCAATGAGAACAGCAACCACCTGCATGAAAACGCACACAGGGGCTTTGTTCTCCTAGTTTGATAAGACAGCTGTACCTGCTTAATTTCTGACATTGGTTTTGCATAGAAATATTGATCTGCAAGACATTTATCATCTCAACCAGTGATCCAAAACACTGGAGGACAAATAAGAATAGCCAAGAGCAGGGATTTCTTCTTCCAGGAGGACCACTGCAGTTTGCAAGTACACATATCTAAACACACTCCATGAAAACAATCACTCTGCAGTGATTTATCTTTTGGGAAAGAGGGCTGTTGTGATTGCAGGACAATTTATACAAGCCCTAAGCAAGTCATTTTTAGATCTTCAAAGTCTAAAAAAAGTCAATGCAAGTCTTAAGATCTTGTTTCAGCTTTCTCCTGTTCCCAGAAACAAACTTGAAAGAGCATACACTGATAACTACCTCCAGTAAATCCACTGCTGAGGAACGAACACAGCACAGTGATAGTGGGATAAGCCCAAAAGGAAATTAAAACTCCTTGGGGGCAATATTTTATGTGTTTCCATGGCAGATACTGTTCTGCAGTTCTGCCTGTGGAAGGGAAATGGGTACCCACCTGTGAGCTCGGTGGGCAGTGCCAAAAGCATCATTGACATAGACATCTCCCAGTTTGGAAAGAGAGCCTCTGAAAGCCTCCACTTTTGCAGGCTCAGCCTTGATCTAAAAAGAAAAAGAAGGACAAGTTTGTACCCTGAGACTTTGATTCTGAATCAGAGCTCTAAGTCAGCAATTTGACTCATAAATGCAAAGCAAAGAAAGGTCAGCTGGAGGAAATCATCAATTCATCCAGTGGGTCAGTCTTCATTTGCTTTTTCCCAGTCCAGCAGAAGCAACAAAAAAGTTTAAATGGTTTAAATTCCACTTTAAACTCTCCTAGACTGCTACTGCAGGCCTCAAGACTGTTTCCACTTCTGAACTGCAGTACCACAAACCTTCCAGTCTCTCTCCAACGCAGTTCCAGTGTTGTGTGGTGAACACAGGTAGCACAGGAAGGGTGTGGAGAGACAAGGCAATGCTTAGATCACGGTAAACAAATTCATGCTTACTCACTGAACAAAGAAAGCACGGTCTCCAAGAGCCACAGGTAAAAGGATGAGCTCCTGAAGGACTGATTTAGCAACTGCATTGAGGATTAACTGATGAACTGTCTGATAAATGGCCTGCACACTACAACAGGCCACAGTGAAAGCAGCCAATGCTGGGAAACTGGAAGTGTAGTATGTAGTGGGCAAGAACAGGTGTATTTCTGTTAAAAGACTTTTTTCTCCCTCCTCCAAGCATCCTACCAAATCCTCACAGGATGGCTTATGCAGTTCAGTTCTCCTTCCCACCATGAGGAGACAGCAGAGCTCACCTGGGCAGCAGGTGACTGCTCAGAGGTAGCTGACAGCCACTTGCTGTAGAGGAACAGCCCAGACTGGCAGCCAGGCCAGCCCCTCTCCCAGGGCTTTTCTGCTCTGTCAGCTCATGGGAGGTTCTTGGCAGCACCCAGATGTGACACCACGGGGACAGTGGCAGGAAGGCACTCCAAGAGATGGCAAAGGGGGGGTTCAGCACAGCTTTGGGGGCCCTTTTTAGCAGAGCCTGAGCAGGAGCCAAGTCCAAGGGACCACACAGATTATAGAACAATGTTGCCAACTGCTCCTTCACTCAGTAAACTGCCTGGCTTTACAGAGACTAAGTGCTCAGTTAGAACCAGTACCATCTGTGAGCAGAACACATGAGGCTCTGACAGAAGGAACCACTACCACTGCATCTCCTTTGGAAAAGCATAGTTTAAGCACCAGTCAGGAACCTGCAATCCTGTATTGCATCACTGTTTCCACAGCACTGACTTTCACCTCCGGTAGGAGAGGCAGCTCTGTCACTGGCAGCTCTCCTGTTGTGCTCAGTGCAGTGTGTGCTTCCATATGCACACATCCAGCTAAATCATCTGGGAATTCCACAAACACACTAAACCAAGGGACCGTCTCCCAAAGAAAATGAAATTCCTGCCCCACTCTTCTCCCTGCCACCATACTTGCAGTGGCACACAGTTCTAGCAGTGAGTAATTCCAGATTTGCTCAATTTCCCCCTGCCATCTGCACAGGCTCACCAACTCTGTGCTGTGTTCCTAAGCTACAGGAGTCCTGTGTCAGCCCATAAAGGGCACCAGTCCATGTAAGCATTCCCTCCAAGCACTGGATCTGAACAGAGCCAAGGCCTCTGTAAAGCCAGCGGGGTCACCATAGCTAAGAAAAGCAGCTGTCTGGGGCAAGCACTCTGCTGACCTTCAACAAAATGTCAGAGGTGCAAGGCAGCCTGGTTCTAGATAACTACTCTGAAGAGCAAACAGGCTTAGAGGAGGGTTTGATAATCCCTGTGCTGCAGAAATATTAGCCATATAACCCAAAAAAGAAGCATCACTCTTATGGGCCTGGTGGCAACAAACTAGATCCAAATTGGTTTTCATTTCAGACACCCAAAAATGAAGCCTAACAAGCAGCAGTTTCTTGCACAGCCCTATTTAGTTTCTTTTTTGTTTTTTTTACAGACTACACTACCTTTGACAGAGTCATCTATAGCCCTTCACTTGAGCTGTTTCATCTTGGAAATTCACTGCATTCCACTCAAAACTTTTGCCCAACAGTGGGACACACTGAACTGAAGATCTCTGACATCCTTTTAAATGCAATTTCACAATCAGTGTTCTAGAGAGGCTGCTGGCTCCTTGTCAATCCGCAGCAAAGGAGGTGGTAAGATCAGAGCAGGCACACACGAAAGCCAGACTTGAAGTTTCACCTTGTTCCCTGAAGCATCCTTCCCTTTCCCTTCCTCTTCAACATGGAATCGGAGGTTCTCTAGCAGGATGACTGAGCCAGCAGCAGGATTAGCACAGGCCTTCTCCACCTCAGGACCAACACAATCCTTCAGGAACAAGACATCCCTGCAACACAAGACACACACTGTAACCTCACCAGTGACTTCCTGGTGGAAAGGACATCCAGGTCCCCTGACAGGGAGGGCCTGATGCACACCAGGCTGCTCTTCCACTTTACCTGCCCAGGAGTGCCTTCAGCTCCACAGCTACTGGGGCCAAGGAGAACTTGTCAGGCATGGGGACACCATCCGGGCGACCCAGGTGACTCATGAGAACCACGGACTTGGCCCCATGGTCCAAGCAGTGCTTGATGGTAGGAACAGCTGCCTTGATTCTGTAATGGCACAGAGGAACAAATTAATAAGGACTCAATTAGAGGCAAGAGGATTAGTACCACTTACACATGAGCCCTGGGAGTTGTCCCTCAAAAATGACAAAAAAAGCAGAGCACAACAGCTGGACAGAACAATTCCTTAAGAAAGCATCAAAAAAATTCTCCATCCCAGCCTGTTTTCATACATTTCACTGTTATCTTCCAAGCAATACAGGACATGGAATTAAAATGCATTTTGTAATCTAAATTCTGCTGATTGCTCAGGTAAGAAATGCCAGGAGACACTTGAACACTACCAGGCTTCCTGGGTTACGCTGTGATCCCGCAGCAATAGAGAAATGATGAGCAGTGAGCACACTGTGATGAACAAAACTGGCACCTGCCTGCAAGTGGCTGACAAGCAGGGCAAGACATCTGACATCGATGTTTCTAAACCCCAAGTCTTTGTGCGCTGCACTGCAACAATTATTCCAACAAAGACAAGTTAACACAGCCCCAGAGTAAGCAGGGGGCACAGAGACTTTTGGATAGTAACAGAGACAACTTTCACATACAGCCTAAGGGATATGGCTGTGAAATAGTCATAGCCAGCTTATGAAGTTTAGGATCTCTAAAATAAGAGATTTTCTCCATATGCTTTCCACAGCAGCTACAGTGAGCAGCACCCTTGTAGTTAAGTGTAGTTTCCTAATAACTGCAGGGGGTTTAATTAAAAATGGTTGGACTTTCTCTGACACCCTTAATACTCTGGTATGAGCAACAGCAGCTTAATCATGGTTATGTTCCAGGTACTGGGGTGAAGTCAGAGACACAGCAGACTCTGGGACCTCCATTTGGGATGGAAATTATGGCTCACCTCTGATTGTTGGTTATTTTGTGATCCTTCATTGGAACATTGAAGTCAACCCTAAAAAAAAAAAACAAAACAAAACCAGAAGCAAAATTAAATATTAAAAAAATTTATTAATTTTATTTAATTTACAATATTCAACAAATGAGTGAGGGAACCTGCCAGTACGGGTGCTGGCTAGAAAAGCAGTGTTACAATTAGAGTAAGATGTTCAGCTCTGCCCTGTCCACAAGTTCCATTCTGAAATCAATGTGTTGTCAGCCATTTCTGCTTGTGATAACATCACATATGGAGAACAACCACTGCTAGAATTTCTCAAGAAAGCTGGGCCACCAACACATCCTAATGCTTAGGACCAGAGTAGCAGTGATGCTGAGCAGGAAATAAGCCAAGATTGAATTTTTTATTTTTAAACAACATGATTTCAGATCCCCAAAGAGGAGCTTCCAAGAGAAAGGGAATGAACTATGACAAACGACCTTGTGTTCTCTAATGAGGCTTCTAAAATACTCGGCTGGACTACTGTGGCCAGCAGGCAGTCCAAGGAAGCTTTAATTTCTGTCCTCTGCAGCTCTAATCTCCCTGCAGCCGAGTGCTGTGGCTTATCACATTCTCCCTGGAAGACCTGACTGGGATCTTGAGGTAACTTCCTGACTCGTGCCAGCTGATGGGCTGGAAGGGAGGAGTTTCACCAGCCCGTTCTGGCATCCCTCGTGCCCATGTGCAGGAAGCTGCCGTTGCGTAACTGCGGAGGCAGAATTGCTCACTGAGCTACAAGAGGGAACAACCCATGGCCGGAACAGCGAACGGCAGAGAGCAAAGTGTGCATCCTTTATCATTCTATACATTAAAGAACAACCGAGTTCAGCAAGCTGAGTGAATGGATCCCCCTGCAGCCCACTCAGCACGTGAAACAAATGGGAAGAAAGACAAAAGCTGCCAGCAAAACAGGAGTAGCTGAGCAGAAAGAAATCGAACTGGCAGCCCCACAGCACAGTGGTGGAGTTCTAGAAGGGGCAAAGAAAAGCACCCTTATCGGGCCGTTATCCTAAAAGGAGAGAATAAAAGAACAGTTTGCTTTACAGAGCCATCAAAACTACAAAAGAAAGACCCAGCTTAGCCTTCTTCCCCCCTGCAGACCACTGAAATCTGAGCTGCCCTGAACCGTCTGTCCTCTCCATTCTCAACTTTTCCTGAAGCTTCGGCATTAAGGACCGGAAGCTAAGCAGGATGTGAATACGCCAAAATTACGGTGAACATGAGGAGAAAATGAAGAGGTATCGATTTTAGTACTACGGAGAACACGTGGTGAGTCGTTTCAGAGAGGTGAGATGCAGGCAGGAGACACGGAGCCTGGCAGTCACCTGCTGTGTTTGGGTAGCCCCTCACAGAATAGCAAAGTTAGATTTGTGCATTAATTAACGGAGACTTGGAGCGGGCAAACCCAGCCCATCGTCTACCAATGCACGGCTGCTCTCTGTAACATGACTCAGAAATGGAAAAAAACCAGACAGATGGCCAAAAAAACCAGTCAGGTACAGACTTTTACAGAGATAGAAAAACCTTTTGTTATACCAGACTTAGAAAGCGCACAGAAATCCTGAGCAAGCTTCTTCAATACTTGCTACACGGGCTGGTTTCTGATAATCAAATTTTTAGGGAACTCGTTCAAAACAAGGTTGCAGAGACAAGGTAAAAGGAGCAAGTTGTCTGTCAGACTACGAATAAGAGAAGCTGTACTTTTGCTGTCCCTGCCTACTCACAGCGTAGCTAACACACACGCAGTAGCCACATTATAGTGACCTTGAAAAAACTACCCCACAATAAGAGTATTTTCAGCAGGACATATCACGATGTACCTTAGTGCCCTTATCTCCCAGAATTTGGCAACAATTCCAATATTAGGCTTTCAGGCACTGATGCTTTATAAATAAGCCACGAATGCCTATTTTAGGGTTTCAGACCAGGATGTGCTGAAAACTTGCGGTGACGCCCCATCCCTGGAAGCGTCCAAGGCCAGGCTGGAAGAGGTTTGGAGCAACCTGGCCTAGCAAAAGGCGTTCCTGCCCTTGGCATGGGGGTGGAAAGAGATGAGGTTGAAGGTCCCTCCCAACCCAGGCCATTCTGTGATTCTATGATTCGATTCCCGCTGCAAAATGCTGAATTATTATTGGTATCTGGATAGCTGGACAGAGCCGTATCTTCCCTTTCTTATTGCAATGCTTTGTGAAATTTGCAGTAAGGAAACAATAACCGGCAAATAAGCATTTTTGGGGATAGTTCTCTGGAATAAAAGCACAGCAGGCTGGCTGGATTTCGCCTCAAGCCGCCTGTGGCCGACACACGTGCGAGCGGGGTGATCCAGGGCGGCAGAGCCGGGCCGGGATTTACACCCTGCCCGGCCGCCACGTCCCCCGCAGGGAAGCCGGGCCGACTCGATGATGGGTGCAGGAGCCTCTCCAACACCCAGCGAGCGGAAAAAAATGAAACTAAAACCGCACAGATCAACACGTGCCGGGCTCCAGCCAGGGGCTGCTGCCAGGGGGCACTGGCCCGGCCGCAGCGTGGAGGATAGAGCAGGGCGGCCCCCGGAGACGCACATTCTCCCCGAAACGCCTCACCTCATGACGACGCGCTTGCCATTCACGTCCACCTTGTCCAGGGTGAGTTTGTTGGAGAGAGACATGTTTGCTGCTAACCCGACTCACTTCGTTCCCACTCCACCTGCGCCGCTTCGCCGCCTCCGCGTTCTGCCGCAGCGCCGCCCGCGCCGCCACCACCCAATCCGCCTCGCCCCGCCCCTCCCATCAGCGATTGGTTTGTGCTGTCCGCCCTGCGTTTCTATTGGTCTATCCTCCTGTCCGTCAGCGGACATCCCGCCTCTCGGGGGCGGGGCTGCGGCGCCGGCCCCGGTCACGTCCCACACGCAGCCGCCGCTCCCTGAGGGAGTCTGGAGTGCGCGGGGTCCGATCCCTGAGCACCAAATTAACGGTTCCGCACCTTATCTGAGGGAAAGTTACCCGTAAAAGGTGTCTAAATGTGTGTCGGCTGGTGGGAATCCTTCAGATGAAGGGCAGGTACCTCACAGCTGAGCCATAGGCCTGGGGCAGGCCAAGTGTCGACAGTAAAGGACGAGACAAAACCCGGAATATTTTTAAGTGACCTACATAAACACTTCTCAAGACAACTGGGGACAAAACAACTGTTTGAAGGGATACACCTTTCAGCAGCATGGTTTCATAGAATCACGGAATGGTTTTGGTTGGGAGGGACCTTAAAGATCATCCCGTTCCAACCCCTGCCATGGGCGGGACACCTTCCACTGTCCCAGGGGGCTCCAAGCCTCGTCCAGCCTGGCCTGGGACACTTCCAGGGATCTAGGGGCAGCCACAGCTTCTCTGGGCAGCCTGTGCCAGGGCCTCATCACGCTCGCAGGGAAGAATTTTTTCCTAATACCTAATTTAAACCTACTCTCTTTCAGTTTGAATCCATTTGCCCTTGTCATGTCACTCCAGGCCCTTGTCTCTCTCCGTCTTTCCTGTAGGTTCCCTTCAGGTACAGGAAGGCCGCAAAGCCTTCTTTTTTCCAGGTTGAACAATCCCAATTCTCCTCATAGGACAAGTGCTCCATCCCTCTGATCATCTTGGTGCCTCCTTTGGGATCTCTCCAACAGCTCCATGTCCTCCCTGGGCAGGGGACCCCAGAGCTGGAGGCAGCCCTGACCCTGCCCTCTGTCGGGTCCAAGCCATTCCCTGTTGTCCTGTGACTCCATGCCCTCGTAGCAGGTTGGTGGGTGCAGTCAAAAATCACCTGCCCCAACATACGTGCAGCCTCTAACGCAGTGCAGTGGGCTGGGCACTGGGCGACAATAGCACAGTGCAATGGACTGTACTGGGTGAAAAAGGAGCTCATGGTCTTTTGTCTTTTGCCCATAGGATAGGCCTTTCTGTTGCTGACAGGGTTGGTTTTTTGCCACGCTCACAAAAATGTACAGACACCGCTGAGAAAGTGGTGATGGCAAAATCAGTTCTCTGCTGACAGAAAGGTGCTGGACAGAGTCCAGAGAAGGGCAACAGAGCTGGGGAAGGGTCTGGAGAGTCAGTCATGTGAGAAGCAGCTGAGGGAGCTGGGAAAGGGGCTCAGCCTGGAGAAAAGAGGCTCAGGGGGGACCTTGTGGCTCTGCACAACTCCCTGACAGGAGGGGGCAGCCAGGCTGGGGTCAGGCTCTGCTCCCAGGGAACAGGGACAGGACAAGAGGAAACAGGCTCAGGTTGTGCCAGGGGAGGTTCAGCCTGGACATCAGGAGGAATTTCTCATGGAAAAGGTTGTTAAACATTGCAATGGGCTCCCCTGGGAGGTGTAGAGTCACCATCCCTGGAGGTGCTCAAGGAGCGACTGGCACTCAGTGCTCTGGTCTCATTGATAAGGTGATGATTGGTCAAAGATCAGATTCAATAGTCTCAGAGGTCTTTTCCAACTTAAATGACTCTCTGATTCAAATGAGCATGCACTGACAAGAAAGTAAACAGAAATGTACCTAGAGAGCCAGACTAATGAACTGCTCACACCCTGAGGCAGAAGGGTGGGAGTCTCCTGCTGCAAGACTTGTCAGAAAGCTCAGGAAAGCCTGGATGGGCCTCCAAGACATGTCAAAGGTATTAATCCCAGCAGCAATAACTGCTGAAATACACAAGTGGGAACAAACTGACAGGTGACATGAAATCACCCGTGAGGTGGCCACCAGGAAATACCACCTTAGTTTATCAGTGTGTGTCACTGTAGTTTATCTTATACTGCTATAAATCTACATTCAGGGTTCAAATTCAATTGGGTCCAGTAATGGTCTCAGTGTTGACTGCAGAATAAATCTGGGGGGTACCTGGGTGTCCCTCCTGCGATGTAGCAACCCAGACCTGACCTCAGAATCATCCAGTGAGTCCTTGTAACCCAGAGCCCCTGGATGGCACTTACAACGTCAGCTGTGGACAGGGACATCTGGAAGTGCCAGTGTGAATAAAGCCTTCACCAAGGCCCGAGAGTCAAATCCTAACCTGGTCCTGAATCCAGCCTCTCCTCAGGAGCTGGGATCGCCTGCACGGAGCACAGCTGGCCAGAGCCACTTCTATCTGCCAAGCCAGAAGCACAAGTGACAGCAGGTGAACAAACGCTCACCTTAGAGGGACTCTGGGTGAGAAGATAAGGAAGGGGTTCTCTGGATCCACGGGAGCTGTAATTATTTAACTTTTCTGAAATTAATCCCTTTCCTTCTTCCTGTACTACTTCATGCTGTGCTGCTTTCTCCGAAGGCAAAGGTTAAATTCCTCGATGCTGACTCAGAAAGGAAAGCTCTTTCCAGCTGCAGCCCACAACCCAGCCCTCAAAGCACCTCCTGCTTTCCCTGGGAAATGGGTTCATTCATTAGGACAAGGCTTTAATTTCAAAAGCTCGCCTGTCACTTCCTAGGGGTAAAAAAGTGTGGAGCAGGAATGTCACAGTGTGTGGTGGCACAAACACAGTAACCTGAGCACCCACAGCGATTTAGGACAGCCATGTGCCACAGCTGAGGGAAAAGGGACAGCAGGACACCTGTGAATCCCCAGGTAGACAGGGCATTCAGCAATAAAGGACTAAGCAAGCCATGAATAAAAATGATCAAGAGTACTCTACTCAATAGGATTGACTCCACTATATCCATTCCATAGGTTAGGAGAGTACTGCATAAGAAATCTGTAGCAATCTCGGTGCACTTAATGAAGAACATTGTTCTGGCAGAAGTGCAGCTATAGCTCATTCAGTGTTGTCTGGTTTTATCCTTGTTTGCTTTTCCCCCTTTTCTTGGTGAAGAACATGAGATAGAGGAATAGGGAGGATGTCAGATGAGAACTTGAGGTGGCAGAACACAATTCCAGATGGGATGTGGCCCAGGCACCAGAATTTGTGTCTCATAAAAGGACTTACAAAAAAAGGGGAAGAAATACAGACACACATTCAAAGCTCATTTCCACGCTTGAGTCACCTCTCTGTCCTTCCCTCCTGTTGTGAAATATTTAGAATATACTGCAAATATTTAAAGAAAAAAGCCCATGCAAACAGTCCAACCCCTGCACTTTTAAGTTAACCAGTGCAGCAAAGCCAGGAGGGCAAAGGGCTGGTAATGACAAACCCAAGGAGCTGGAGTTAGACCTGTGACCATCGTAGGAAGTCACTCCTAGGAATATGGAGCAGCAGCTGTACTTTAGACTGGCACAGGCCTCTCCTGCACCATCCTGCCAGCTTCATTTATCCAAAAGGAACAGGACTGTGCAAGTTTAGGCAGACCACAGGCTTTGGTGCACTGGGGTGTGTTTGTGTGAGGGCTGTGGTTTGGAGGCCAATAATCTGCATCTCCATCTGTGTCTCGTGACCCAGGCTGCAGAAAGTTCCTGCTTTTAGAACCACCCGCTGCAGTTTAAGCTTCCACTTAAAAACAGGTGGCAGCACAAGGTCTGAGTGCTCTGTTCTTGCAGTGGGAGATGGTCAGTATTCAAGCCCAGAGATCGTGTAGGAAAGAGCATCCAATCTGGAACTATGGGAAAAGCTGCCTGAAAAACGGGCACAATCCTAAGAGAATAAAGGCAGACATGTCCTGGCTGCTCCCTCACCTGGCCAGTGCCTGCACCATCTCATTCCCAGCATCTGCAGGGACAAAGGGCGTCAGGGCTGGCCACACGTGAAATTGAATGAGGGTTAATTAAAAAAAGCTGAAAAATCCTTCTCCGTGTCTCTTTTCCCTGCACCTGAGTGTGTGTGTACAGCTCTCCAACTCTCCTTTAAAAATTTATTTTAGAGATGTGTTTAATGGGATACAGACAACCCAATCTTACATGGTCAGCAGTTTTCCTTCATGACCATGGTGCAAATTCACAGCTACTACTTAAATGGTCCAGTCAACTGGAAGGAAAAAAAACCTCCCTAACATTGCTCATAGCACAGCTCTGCTATCAAGGCAGATGCTGAATTTGGAATCAGTCTGACCTTAAGGGCTTGTCATACTGCTCTGCAGAGATGTGGTCTAAAAGCGTTACTTAAAAAGGGGAAAAAAAAGAAAAAGCAACTTAAAAGATGATGCAGCCATACTGAACTGAAAGCATGTAGGGAGTGGTTCAAAAATCCATGCAGGAACAGCAGGCTGGTAAAATGGAAAATGGATTCCATCAAGCCTGAAAAGCTGATGTTTGAGGCAGCAGCTGCAGAGGCTCCAATGTTAACCCTGGCTGTGGCAGGCTGCAGGAACACAGCATTGCTCTCTCTAGTGCCAAAGATAGTAAGTTTTAAATTAACAGAAATCCTGCCACTATCTACAATTTTTCCCTCAGAACCCTAGAAGCTGGTATTTGTTCCACTGATTTTGTCCACTGTAGAATGAACCTGTATTTGATCAAATAATTTAACCTGGTTTTCCCTAACAAAACGGTGCTGTGGAATGTGAGAGCCGTGCTCACCACTCACACGTGGTCACTGCTGCCAAGGGAGGTGAGGCTGCTGTACTAAACTAAACTGAGCTCAAGAAAAACTGAAAGCAGGGGCTTGTAACAGAATTCACTCTGGGACAGCTCATGTTTTCACTTAGGAAACATCACTGATGTGTGATGATTTCAGGATAGGAGAGATTTTAAAATTCCAGGAGAGTCTTAATAATTTTTAATTCTACATTAAATTTGGCGTTTCTTGAATCACAGTGATGGATGTTGGCCAGATAAACGCAGAGATTTTGTATCCCACCTTAGTCCACAGGAGCTGGGGCCTCCTGGCTACTTAATGAGGTTTTGGTTTGGCTTTTTATTTATTTATTTTTAATTCAGTCAGAGCTAAAACAAAACAGTTCCCTTTGAAAGAAGAAGGTTCACACACTGCCTTAACCCAAAATAACTCAAGGCCTAAATTAAACAATCCCAAATGTTTTGGTTACTATTTTTGTGCAACAAACCTGCATTTTCCAAACCAGGAGAGCTAAAACTGTAGGTTTCCACACCTGATGAGGCATACTAGGCCCGAGACAGAAATTACAGGGTTGTGTCTTAAGAAAAAGCAAAATTCTTCATCTTGGAAACACTTGGATTCGGCTTGAACCAGACTGTGCTCAGCAACACTCAGTGACAGAACAGGGTCAACAGGCACAAACCAAAACATGGGAAATTTCACCCTAATGCAAGAAACCCCTTTTTTACCACGAGGGCGAGTGACCCCTGGAAAAGCCTGCCCAAAGGGTGTGGAGGTGTTACAAACCTCAGTCCTGGGTGAGCAGCTCTGGCTCACCTGCTGGGACAGGTTTTTATTATGTGACCTCCAGCAGCCTCTTCCAGCCTCAATTATTTACTCCCCCCTTCTGTAACACAGGGATGTTCCTACATGAGACTATTCCACATTTTCCCAACTTTCACCAGCCCCACTTGCCCCCAGCCCTGCAGTTCCATACAAGCTCAGTGTTTGCTCAAGGCTGTTTAGCAGAGGTAGAACTACACCTAACCCCCAATTCCTTGGCCTTTTGCTGAGACAGCAACAAATATTTAAAGGAGATGAAAGAACATGATTTAAAACAGCCTTTGGATGCTACATTTTTATTACATAGCTTATAACTGCCATTAGAATGATGGAAGCAGAGTCTTAGAAGAATAGGAAACGTGAGACAACATGTTTTGAGATGCAAAGAACTGTACCAGCCCTACATTACCATTCCAACCAGCATTCCCATCTCCATTCTTCATCACTAAAACTGAGTAACAAAAATTCTCCAGTTTAAAACATTTCGTTGGAAGTTCTAAGCAAAAAAAAAGTGTAGTTTTTAATAAATAAAAGCAGTTTCTTGCTTCCATTGTGTTCTGTCAACTTCACATTCTCTTCTCTTTTTGTATAAAATTTCAAGTGTTTTAAACTCTTTTAAAAGTTTAAGTAAGTTTGGTAAGATTCAAAGAGCAACTTCTAAAGCCTGGAGCATATGTACTTTTTTATTAAATAGAGCACAGGTTTATAAATAGCTAGATACAGAAAACAATAAAATAGACAAAGGAGTAATACAATATTGTTTGTAACTGAGTGTTTCCAAGTGATACTTTAAATTTCTGAATCCAAACTGTCTCCAACAGAAGCAACCTATTTACATATTAAAACATTCACATCTGGGAAAACATTGAGCTCCCACACATGATTCCACTTGCACTGTACATTCAAACTGAAAGGGATTTTGGTTCTTCAATGTAAAGCACCTTTTGTAGTATTTTAATCACAAGATAAACATCCTAGAAGTCATTACCTCACCCTTGGGGAGTGTTGGACAAAGAACCTGCATTCAAAGATCTGAGTTTATCACGACCACCTTGCCCCCACCCCACTTTAGGCTCAGTTATTTCCTTTCCCCAGAGCCTGATCCTCTCTGTCTGTCCCTACAAGCTGCTCTCACATCCCTCCCAGACAGCAGCTGCTGTTCCTTATTCCCTAATAATCATCTCTGCACCGCTTTAAGTGTCCTGGTTTGGAAAAAAGCCTTATTTTTCTGCACCTGGATCAAATGCTGAGTTTCACAGAAAATGATAAAGCCTAGAAAAACATCTGTGTTGGGAAAAAGTTGGAGGTAAAGATGTAAACATTCAACCTACACAGCAATGGGACAGCAAAAGGTTGAAGGCAAAGTGCTCTAAAATATATTTGGAAATAGTTTAAGAAGTTCTTTATGCTGCTTTATCTACCAACCAGGAACTCAACCCTGAACTACCTCCCTGTTTCCTGCAGTAGGAGGGTGATGTGCCATTTCCATGCCATCCACTCCCCAACCAGCACTGAAACTCCCATCTGAAGGAGTGCCTGAGACCACCCACAGCACAGACAGAAATATGTAAACACCTCCCTTTCACCTGCACAACCGTGCCGAGAACACGGAGGAGGGTGGATACACAAGACAACTGAAGTCTTTGCATGATTGTGAAGCACTAAAACCCATCCTAACACGACCAAACAGCTTTGGGTAACGATCTGCTTCGTAAGAACAGCTCTGCTGCTGCAAACTGAGAACAAAACCTCATGGAATGGGCTGTGCAGTGATGTATCTCAGCATGTAACAGCACTACATATAACATACAGCTGTAATCTAATTTATAAAAATACTCTGTGTTCATGTAGAGATATTAGGAACCCAAATCCTGCTACAGAAATATTTTGTTTCTTAAACCAGCAGCAGCAGCAGGTGATGCTGCTCTCCTCACTGCAATACAGGTATCCTGATTTCCTAACAACACATGCCCCAGCACAGCTCTTCTGCTCTCACACAACTGGATTTTTCTGGTGGTTCTCAGATAAAATGCAAGAGCTGTTTACTCAGGACTTTTTACATACACAATCTATGCCCTGACATCAGGCTTTGAGTTAAAAAGCAGAACATTAGAGAGAATCTCTTTATCTACACCAAACTGAGTATTTCTCTTCTTCAAGCACAACTGGTACACATTTACATCACGGACTGCACTTCATAATGAAATTGAACATTATTGAACCCAGCAATTGTTGCTGATGGCTGCCTCAGCAGTGCATGGGGAGAGCAAGGATCAGTGAGTAACAGGTAACCAGCTACTGGCTGATGGGCATCTCTATTTCTCACTGAAGATATTTTTGATATTCATGATTTCATGATCAAAAGCTGCATTTTGATATTGCAGTTCAGTAACAAATGGCAGCTTGTCTGAATTCACAATGCCTGGATCTGCACAGATCCAAAGGGGGTTTGGGTCAACCAATGCAGTGATGCTGGGCCATTCCTAGAATACAGACACTTACCTTTACAAGCAAAGACTGAACTGTAAAGATTTTAAAGGCAAGTCTGTGTGACAAACTCCCCTGGAGCGCCAGTAGATTCTGGTGGTGAGCACTAACTGCACTGCTCCTTCCTAAAGCTGAACACTTTGGCTCATACACCTCACACTGACATTGCATTCAGGTGTTGCAGGAGTTTTTGGCTTAGGAGGGGTTGGGAATGAGCAAACCTCCCAACCCAGACAACCTTCAGGCAGACAGTCTCAGGGCAGGAGTGTCCTGGGGCAGGATGTACAGAGCTCAGTGTGGGTTCAGCCCCAAACCTCCCTGTTTTCCACCACGCAGGAATCCAGATCCCACGGAGATGATTTGAAGCCTGGAGTGTGAAAAGCTGGAACCAGATGTTGACAACAAGAAAAGGCATTTGAGAGAACCCATTTCTGGCAGAAGGCAGGCTGTGGACGCGAGAGGGTTCTGAAGTAAGGCACATCTCTCTCTGCAAACTGAACCTTCAGCATTTTGCAGATGCAAATTCACAATTTTTTAACCCAGTACTGAACTCCACTATGCATAAAATAGCCTGGTATAAGTCTGGGTATTGAGTTTCTGGTTCCTTAGTTTCCTTAACTGTATTTTGACAATTTGCCAAAATAAATGCTATACTGCAAGCTCCATGGAATGGGAACACAGCCCCGTTTGTGAGCATCAACAGCCCCGCACCAGATATTTTTGGTAAGTCTAGATTAAAAACCACAAAAGATCCTGGAAAGTCACTGCAAAAAATACCTCTACACTGAAGAAGAAATGCATCCAAAAGACCTCCACAAGGATCAGGACATGCACAGACCTCACCACAGCTGTTTTGGTTTGTGTTTTTTTGCTTCGGGGTTTTTTTGTTTTGCCTTAGCGGGGGTGGGAGGAGCAAGTCTTTCATAAGGCTGTGTCATCATCTTCTCCAAAATCCCCCACCAAAAGTGAATGTTTGTCTGGCTCACTGAGGACTATGCTGTTCACGGAACGCTTGTCTGAGAACAGGGAGTTTATGGAGGCTCTGCTGTAGGTGATGATTCGATCCATCAGGCTCAGCTTAGGGGAGCCAGTCCCGCTCTCATCGATCCCCACGTGGACACTGATCTCTGAGGGGCTCTTGTGCCTCAGCTGACCACGGGCACGGAACTCCAGCTTCTCAGAACTTGGTTTCTGGTACCTAAGGAAGGAAAAACCAAAATATATCAATACCTCTGAGGCTGCAGTGAAGTACTCTGAAATACGGATAGAAACTGATTAGGCACAAGTCAGAGCCATCTATAATTTGACCAACAAGAGTTCTCATGAATACACAAAGGTTACTAAGGAATTTCCCATTCTGAACACTTCTAATTTGTACATCTCTTCACATTAGAAATTACATTTTTAAACACTACTGTCTGCTTAACACAGACTTGCCTGAACTGTTCTTCAAAAGCCTTCAAAATCTCTCACAGTCCCACATTTATTTTCTGCCACTCAAAGTAAAAGACCCGAGCTTCAAACCCAAGTTACAAACCACGAGACTGTTCCTACTCACATCTTTAAGAGCAAAGAAGAAAGCACAACAGAGACTGAGGAGGCAGCCATGGCTGCAGATCCCATCCAGGGCTGCAGAACCAAACCAATGGGCAGGAAGACACCTAGAAAATTACACCAGCAGTAAGTTCAAAGCAGGAACACTGCATTATTCATCTACTGATAGATATAATTTCACATGGACTGTCTAGTTTTAGTTGTTTTTTATTTGTTAGTAAATGGGATTTTAGTTTAAATGACCAATATTTAATCCATAAGGATTTGTGGTTTATCTCAACTAGAACCTCAGGTGAATACACACCTGGATGTGCCACACTTGCAGAGTCTGAAACTCAGAAGTGGCATGTCCTGCCCACCCTACAATAAAACTGTTCACAGGACCAGGCTCTTTCAATAAACCTTTTATCCTGAAGTTGTTTTGATGTGCTGAGCACATCCATAGTAGCCATAGTGTGAGGGGAGGACAGCTCACAAATATTCAACCACAGCATCCCCAGGCAGAGAACTCTGCCCCTACTGACAGCCAGAAATAAAGACAATGGAAACTCTCCCACACAACAGCAAATCACTGCCATCTTCTACTCACTGAGCCCAATCCAATTAGTGCAGGCAACACTCACACACCTGCAGCTATGGGAACTCCAATGAGATTATAAATTAGAGCAAAGACAAAGTTGATCCGGATCCTCTTCACGGTTTTCCTGGATAAATCTATGCTTGCTACCACATCCATCAGGTCATCCTGCAAGTTAAAATGTTTATTGGAGCAGTCAGACAGACAGAAAACACACGTGTAGTGTCAGCATAGTCCTGTTCTACAGCTCACTACAGCACTGGATGTAACAGATCACAGTAAGCCCTCTGGAGGCTGCTCTGGTCAGTGCCAATCCATCATAATCCAAATAAGCACCTCACAGGACAGCTCCAAACACTGACCACAGCCTGCCAGGGTGTTGCTGATGTGTAGGAAGAAGTGCCTGTAACCCTGGAGGTGCCGTGGGATGTTACCCAAATGTAATTTATGTTTGCCAAAGGACAAGTCACTTTCTCCTCCTTTGCCCACTCTCAAACTTTAATTACCCCAAAATGTGCAGTACCCAGAAAACGTGGAAGTTTCCTTCATGGGATAGTCACTGAACTAAACACAGGGAGGACAATCTCTGCTCCAGTTCTCCTGGACTATGGAGACTGTGAACCCTTGATTCACCCTGACACCCCGGGCCTTCTGACCCCTCTACCAGCTCCCTTTAACTCCGATTTCTTACCCTGATGAGAACCACATCAGCTGCCTCAATGGCCACATCTGTACCCGTGCCAATGGCAATGCCCACGTTGGCCATGGCCAGGGCTGGGGAGTCGTTGATGCCATCTCCCACCATGGCCACTCGCTTCCCTTCGTCCTGGAGCTGCTTCACTTTGGCCACTTTGTGCGAGGGGAGAACCTCTGCGAACACTTTGGTGATGCCAACCTGGACAGAGAGAGAGGACACAACTGTGCTGCAGCTTTTCCAGCAGCTGTCAAAGTTCCTCTCTGGAATGATGTGGCCAGGAGAAGTGAAACCCATATTATCACACTCACAAGCTAAAGAGCAAACCCAGCTGATGATATGAAAACAGCTCTGAATTCGCAGTTAATATCACTTCCATTCAAAAACTTCTTGCATTCCCTCTTTATTCCGAATTTTTTTACATTACCATCTTTTACAACAGACCAGCCACCAGCAATACTAACATGCCACACCACCCTTCCTGCTGAAACCAGCCCCAGCCCCAGGCACAGGACACCAGCCCACCTGAGAGGCGATGGACCGGGCTGTTTTGCTGTTGTCACCAGTCATGAGGACAACTTCTAACCCCATGCTCTTCAAAGTGTACACTGCCAGCTCAGCCTCTGGCTTCACAGTATCTGCAATAGCTATCAAGCCACAGAGCACTCCTAAAAAACAAAGTGTTTGTAATAAAGATCTTTATTGATTTAGAAAAACTAACTTCTCCCAGTAAGCCCAGTTCTAGAACCAATTAATAATGACAGTAGAAAGTGGGATGAGAACAGGTATGAGGGCA
Organism: Dicrurus megarhynchus; assembly: GCA_013399195.1. Taxonomy (NCBI): domain Eukaryota; kingdom Metazoa; phylum Chordata; class Aves; order Passeriformes; family Dicruridae; genus Dicrurus; species Dicrurus megarhynchus. Next base: position 25,755 of record VXAD01005744.1, read on the forward strand.
GCAAGGTTTAAAGCAATACAGAGCATGGACTGTATAACCACAATGAAAAAAAAACCTCCTTTTTTTTCTCCTTTCTCCCCTTTTGCTTTCTGTGAAGTCTTTGCATTGTATTATTACGCCCAACTCTCCTGTCAGCTAAGTTGGGTAGGAAGAGCCTTTCCCATAAGAAAGTGCTGTAAAACTGATTAATGATCTCTTTTCATCCCATTACCCTGCTTCAGGTGTAGCTGCTATGACATCACTACTTATCAATTTCTATTTAAGTGATGCTTTATGTGATATTTGGTGGCAGTCAAACTGAGTAGAGCAGCCCTGAACTCACCATCCACAGCTGCCAGAACAGCCGTGCGGCCTCTCCGCTCGTGTTCCATCATGGCTTTGTCCACCTCATTTCTCACCAGGAGACCATTCCTGGTCATCCATTCCCGGTTCCCGATGAGAACTGAGTATTTCTGAGAGGTCACAGTAGCTGAGGGAAGAAAACACAATGCTACCATCGTGTGGATAACCAGGGAGCTTCCCTGCAGCTCATCCCAGCCAGGCTCTCCCAGTATGCACTGCAACAGCGTTGCAGGAAATCCAAACAGAAATAAAGAATTCCTCAGTACTTTCTGCCCTACCAAGCTCTTAATGTGTCCTTAACAAGGGAGACACCAACTTTTCTTCAGTCCTGGGGAGTCACCCCATGTCAGAGGGCCAAAAACCCCAGGTCAAAGGACCAACTCCCCTTCTCAGTGCTTCTGATTTCTATGAACGGCCCACTGGAGTTGAAAAACCTAACAATGAGCTGTTCTTGAGTGAGAACTAATTAATTATGTAAATACACATAATTTTGGCTAGCAAATGGTAACTTGGGATGAAGCAAAGTAAAGCCAGAGAGAGCTGACAGACAACTCCTGTCCGATTTTCCAGTCCCATATTCAACATGCAACTTGAAATTGTATTTAATTTAAATGTTCCCAGTGATGTGTGAGCACAAAACAAACTAATGAGCAACTGTTTAATGCGTGCCTTGATGTCAACCCAGCTCTCCAAGGCAGAAATAAGTGACCTCACTCTTAAGGATCCTAAAGACACAAAATCAAAAAATCTCCATTTTATTCTCTAACCCAGAATTAACTTACTTGGTAGCTCAGCATCAATGATCAAAGCAGGCTGCACTGATTCATCTGCATTCTCCTCAATTTTCACAAGTGTCACATTTTTAACATTGTTTTCTTCAACCATTCTGTTTTTCCTGTACAGTAAAGCTTCAATATTGGTGACCTTGCAACTAATGCCACAGCCTGGAACTACCTGAAAATCTGTACATGTCCCAAGGGTTTCTGAGTTCAGCTCCTAGAAAAAAAAAGGATAGAAACTGATGAAATTTTTTAACATATAAAAGCACGATGCAATTGTAAAGCCCACAAAATAAAGTGCAGTTGAACAAAGAGAGGGAGGGAAATAATCATCAAAATCTAAGTCTGAATGGTGCATCTAACGCGGTGTGATTTATGTGGCTCCACGATTTTCAGCTTTCCCAATTAAGCACAGCAATTACTTAATAAGTATGAACAGTCTTGTGGTATTTGTGAAGTCCTGCAAGAGAGGTTCTTCCATGAGGGAGAGCAGGCCGTGTTGTGGGAGCCCCTCACCTTTTTGCAGTACTTGGTGATTGCTGCTCCCAGGGGGTGCTCGCTGTTGCTCTCCGCTGTCCCCACAATCGCCAGCATTTTGTGACGGGGGAGGTGGTTCCCCTCCACCAGGAACTTCACCTGCATCACCTCCGGAGTGCCGTGGGTGATGGTCCCTGTTTTGTCAAACACAACCACCTTCACCTGCAGGAAAGCAGGAAGATTTAATTCCATGAACCAAGCACGGAGGTGCAGATTCCTTGGAAAAGCACCTACTTTAACCAAACTTCCCAACACGGAGCGATGACGGAACACGGAATATCCCGAGCCGGCCGGGAGCCACCAGGACATTCCACCATCTGCTCCAACAACAGCGGCCACACCACCACCACCCCCAGGCCGGGCAGCCCTTGTGGGCACACCCCAGTGCCCACCTTGTGCGCCATCTCCAGCGGCTCCCCGCCCTTGATGAGGATGCCGTTCTGGGCCCCCACGCCCGTGCCCACCATGACGGCGGTGGGGGTGGCCAGGCCCAGGGAGCAGGGACAGGCGATGCACAGCACCGTGATGGAGGCCTGGAAGGCGAAGCGGATGATCACCTCTGCTGCTGAGATGCTCTTGTTGTAGCCCTGGGCACGGAAGGGAGTCAGGCAGGGGGCAAAGAGAACAGGAACAACACGTTCAACATTGCCTTGGAGGTTGGAAACATCTGCTAATATATCTCCTGAGTATGAATACTGAAGTAAAGCACAGGCAAATTGTGCAAAACCTAAAATGAATGATTAAATTAATGACTAATTAACCAACTTCCGTTCTATACTGCATCTGCCCTTGACTGTTTTATTCATAGGACATTTTCCTAAACAAGACACCACGTGCTACAACTCTTTAATGATGCACTGTAATAAAAGATACTCTATTAAAGATATATACAGTAAGGAGAAAAAAAAAGCAGATATGAACATGGCTTTCTTGGAAACTAAGAAATTCTAATCAGAAATAGTTTTGAAACAAGAAACCTGTCATCTAAGCAACCCTTAAATCCAAGTCGGGATCCTGACCCTCCTCTGGAATTTGTAATGAAGATGAATTCCACTGATTCCCAAGATGAATTTACATAGAGCTGTGCTAACAAAGCCAGATGCAGAATTGGAGCTTTTGACAGGAGGGACTTTTTTCCCCACAGAGGAGGGATGGATGGTGGGAAATCTTTGATGTTTAGTATTTACTTCTTTTAATTAACTTTTTTTTAAATCCTAACTTACAGGAGTTTATTAATTACTGTGGATTCTCTTTAAGTATAACTGCAGGAGTGATACAGTAGAAAAAAAAAACCATAATGTAAAAAATGTTCTAACAAGAGCAGTAATAGCCAGCGACTGCCTGTAAGGATAATCCAGAAAGGGAACCACTGCAGTCTAATAGAACTGTAAAGCTGTTTATTAAACATTTCAGAAGGTGTTTAAGGAGATTTACTTACCAGAAAGTATTTTTCCACTATTTCAAAATCCACAAACCCAATTATAATCCAGGCAAGAAGGGTAACCACAGACACAGCCACAATAAAAGGAACGAAGTAGCCACTAAGTTTGTCTGCAAATTGCTGGATGGGAGCCTGGGAAGGAGAAACATCACTCAGCACCATCATGTGTGTGTCTGAAGGCACAGAAGAGAAGAATCACAGCTGCTGCTTGCAGCACACTTGGCTTGCCACACTTTATAATTACAGATTTACTTAATAAGAGGATGAGACTTGGCTCAGTAGACTGGATCAAAGTCCTTATTCAGCAAGATACTTCATTATGCAGCTGCAATTCAAATCCGAGAAGTCTCATCACCCCTCCAGTGATTTGGTGTGCTGGTGCCTGCATGAGACAGCAAATCTCCAAGTGCTAAATTTGATGATACTCTACCTTTGAGGTCTGGGCCTCCTCCACGAGTTTAACAATCTGGGAAAGAGTGGTATCAGCTCCCACGTGGGTGGCCGAGATCAGAAGGGACCCGTTCTGATTGATGGAGCCTGCAATAACTGTACTGCCAGGCTTTTTAGTCACAGGCATGGCCTCACCTGAGGGAAAGGCAACAAGAGACACAACACTGCTGAAAAATGCACCTCTGGGACAGCTGCCAACTCCTGACAAAAGGGAGACCATCAGCTTCAACTTCCCGTCTGCAGATTTGTTTAAAAGAAAACATTTTTACACTTGGAAAAAAGGAAATGCTGACCTGTGATGAGAGACTCATCCACCATGGAGTGTCCTTCAATAACACGGCCATCCACTGGGAATTTGCCTCCTGGGACCACCTTGACAACGTCACCTCGCTGAACCAGTTCCACATCGACCTGCTCCTCACTGGAATGGGGCAAATGTTTTATAAGAGATTGGAACTGGAGCGACCCAGGCAAAGGAGCTGGCACTACACACAAAGCACAACCCCACTGGCTGCCATTAGTGCATACCAAAATGATCACAAGAAAGTTATAGTGCTCTTTGAAATGGCCTATTTTATTATAATTTTATTTACTTTCCAGTTAAGAAAATCCACTGTCTCATCACAGCACAAAAAAAAAAAACCAGCAATAAAACAATAAACCAAAGCAGAGCAGTGTTAATTCTGCATTTTAATATTTTTATCTGCCAGCAAATCTGAAGTTATTTGCTTCATAGTTCTATAGAATAGTAAAATTTGTCTGTGAATTAAGCACATTAACAACAAAAAAGGAACAACAGAAAAAGCAAATGACAAAGCAAGATACCTTAAAAGAACGTTATCGGGGCCCAAGGTAACAATAGTAGCTTCAGTAGCTTGTAATGAAATTAGTCTTGCCAGTGCTTCTGAGGTTTTACCCTAGAATAATAATTTTCATATTTTTCTGACTATACTATTGAAAAACAAAAAGCTGGGTAAATGACAACTGTGTGTGTTGCAATTTACCCTTTGAAGACAACACTTTCTGCAAACAGTCTGATATTAAGTCAAACTTCGATTAGTTCAGTTACCAAAGATGATTTTACAACACAGAAGGTTAAAAGAACCCAGCAAAGCTTTTGCGTGGGGTGTTTTTACAAGGCTCACAACAATCTGAAATGATTCTCAGCGCCTTGGGCTTCTCTTTTCCCCACCTTTGCCACGTGCTCCAGCCACCGGCCCAGCGAGATGAACACGAACAGCATCGGGGGGGTGTCGAAGAAGGTGACAGGGTTCACCTTGGCTCTCTCAGCCATTGCCACCAGGAGGATGACGAAGGAGTAGAGGAAGGCAATGGATGTTGCCAGCACCACGAGCACGTCCATGTTGGCAGTGTTGTGCCTCAGTGCTCTGGAGGCCTGGATGTAGAAGTGCCACCCTCCGAACACCTGCAATGGCATTTCACACACCTCTAACACACAGCAGCAGCTTTTCCATTTTATTTGTGGTATTTGCCTCTCTCCTGGAACAAAATCCCAGCTCTAGGCGGTGCTGTGGTCTTCCCATAGTACTCTCAGGTATTCCCAGTGCCCTCCCAGAGGGATTCAGGAGCTGCCTCTGGTGCACAGCACCTCTCCACAGCCTGCCCTGCCCCACCCCTGACCATCCCCAGAACCAGCTATTTTGGCAACACAACCTTAAAAGCATTTTGCATCAGCATAATTACATTCACTTTTCAAACTTAATTTCTTCATCACCTTCCATTTTGAGCGTTCGAGCCCAACAAAGCAGGAGTTGCCATAACCCCACTCACCTGTACAGGGACACAGAGTAAAAACGACAGGAAATTCATGACAGACAACCCTGGTAGGAGCTGGTATTCCAGGACCATGGAGGAGTGGAGGGCCTCCATCTCCTCACTGCTCATGTTGTGATGTGCGTGAGCATCCGAGAGCTGGCTGTCCATCACCATCATGTAAATCATCAGCCCCATGACAGGGATACAGAAAACCAGGCTCACGACAAAAGACCTTTTCCACCTCAGATTTAAAAAGAGAAAAAAAAAAAAAAAAGGAAAAAACTTGTATTGCAGCCAAGTGCTGGAGAATATTTTAAGCAGTAAGTCTGCACAGTCACACAAAAAAAAATCTACAGTGATGGTTGAGTAACAAAGAAGAATCAAAGATGTTTATAGAATCTTAGTATGCTCAGGAATACTTACTGCCTGATTTCCTGTTTGTGATCCAGATGACTGGCAGATCTATCCTTTTTGACTAAGGAAGTAGCAAAACCTAAATCCTAAGGAAAAAAAGCCCAATAATAAAAAAAAGAGAACAGTCAGTTTTAAAATACACTTTGTGCTCAGTTATTGCCAAATTACTGATGGTGCCAGTCTTACCTTTGATTTACTTTATTAACATTTCTGATATGAAATGTTATTGCTGTTTACTTACTATTATCTGTTACTAATGTTTAGTTACCTTACAAAGAGAGAAAAGCAATCTGATGTAGAAATTAACCTTTCTGGAATAAAATGCTATTCTAAAATGTGGCTTTCCAAAGTGGATGTTCCTAAAGCACAGAAACACAGAAACTGAAGGAGCAGGCTGAGAAACTTTTTTCACCTCTCACCTGCTACAGTACTTTATTTTTAAAAAAATGTGCTTTATTTTTCTACAAGCCTATAGCTGGTATCTCCAAGTCTACCATGACCTGGCTTTCATAGTATTTATTTTTAAAAACTTAGGCAAAGTTGTACCAGAGCATTTTTGAGCCAGAACACACACTTTAGCTGCAGAAACCTGCACTAAGAAGAAAGCAGATAGAAGAAAAGAGACCTATTTTTTGCTTTAAGAGCTTTTCCTTCTGTTTCTGGGCAGTGTAACTCTTCCAAGGACACTGGATATTTTAGGACACTTGGTGCCTACATGAAACTCACCTTTATCACTTGTATGACATCTCGAGGACCAATGGCCTCAGGGTCATATTTGATGTGGGCTTTGTTGGTTGCAAGAGCTACCGAGCAGTACAGAACACCATTGGTCTTCATGAGGGTGGATTCTATCTTGTGCACACAGGAGGCACAGGTCATCCCCCTCACCTGTAAAATAAAGGTTCCTTCCTGTTAGCAAAGCACAGGTTACCTGGCAAATGCACCCTAAGGAGTAGGAAGAGTGCTTGTGACTGTGCTGTATTATTTATTGCTTTCATCTGGGGTGTGAAGCAGTGAGATGGATCTTTCCAGTTAAAGATGGGAGCACTGCAGAATCATGGAATGGTTTGGGACCTTAAAGACCATCCAGTTCCAACCCCCTGCCATGGGCAGGGATGCCTCCCACAAAATCGTGCTGCTCAGGGGCCCCTCCAACCCTTCTAGAGGAAGCACAGCTTAAAGACAAGGTTATTAAGCCCTGCTAAAGCTCTGTTAGCTGTTCAGTCTCAGAGCTGGGGGACACTGAGCTATACTCAGCTTCAAAAAGAAAAAAAAAAGTAAATTCTGGCAACAGGAAGAGCAACCAGAAAAATACAGCAATATTTCTCTGCATTTTCAGTGCAGTAGTAGTGAGCCAGCACAGTTTGCAGGACAAGATAAAATTTGTGATACGTACCTGATGTACCCTTATACTTCATTTTTTATAAATTAAGCTCTATGACATGATTAAACTCTAGGAAGTGGACACTAACACAAGCACATCCAACAGATAAAGGTAATAAAACCTGAGGGTGGCTGGCTTTAATGAGCAGCTTACAACAAGCTCCAGAATCCCATCTCCTTCCCCGCAGTTTTCCATCACGGTGGCTCCGAAGCCCAGCTCCCGAATGAGCTCTGCAATAGCTGCAGGGTGAATGACAGCAGGGTTGTACCTCACTTCTGCCTTCCCTGCCATGAGGGCAACAAGGATCGAGTGTATTCCTAGGGAACAAAATGTGTGAGTGGCAGATCAGGCTTAAGAAACATCCTGCATTTATTGTGACATGAGGGCACAACACAATTTATTGAAACTGGGAAAGCTTTTGTGTTGTACATCAAGAAAAACATCCTCATGTTTGGAAGCTACACAAACACCAGCACCTCAGTGTAGGTGTGACAGATGAAAGCATCACTCCACACGAGAAGCATGCCTGTAACAGTCTAATTACAAACATTCTGTCCATGCTACATGAAAACATAATCTATTTTTACTTAAAATAAGTTCTCCTAAAATACAGTGAAGCATATTTCTCTGATCTGCATTTACCATTTCTAGAAGCCTTTTTTTCAAGGGAGAACCTGTATGAGAAAGGGCAGATCTAACAGTGCAATCCTACTGGGCACTGAGAGGATCTCGATTCATCCATTTTCTAGGATGAAAAAAATTAAAATCCAGGCTAACTTGAAACCCATCCGTCTTCATTACAATAATTAAACACAGTCTGCATTAATGACTCTGTTACATCAGAGTCATGCAGCCGTTTGTTCCTGCAAATATAATCACAGACACCACTGCCCTGACTCGCAGAGCTAAAATTAACCTGTGTCCCTTTAATCCACTCTCCCAGTCCCTCTGTCACAGCTCCCTAAAGCACACATCTGCTTCTGCCTTTCAGCTGCACACCTGGGCACCTCCCTGCAGTAGGAAAGAGCTGTTTTACCTTCAAAAGGATCCCATGTTTCATCCCTATATTCTTTGAAGCACTCAGCTGCTGCTTTTGCAACAGCAGTGTCTGGGCAGCACATCCAGAAAGCAGCAAGGACGTCCCTGTTCCCACCCTATGGAGCAGAGGTGAGCAGGAACACCTGTCCTGACATCCTACCCCTTAAAAAACACTGCAAAAGCCAGATGGATTCTCCAAAACAAATGCTTGGAAATGTAACAGAGCACACTGACACACATCTCACCATCCTCCCTTCTCAGATTCCTCTCGATGTTGGCTACACACGAGGCACACGTCATTCCTGTGACCTGGACACAGCACTTGGAGATGGTCTTGCTCTCCTGCCTGCCAAGGTGGGCTGGTGGCACTCTGGAGGGTGGCTCAGGCTTGTGAGAGTCCAGCTGTGCTTCGAGGGAGAGCTGAGGTTTGGCCACAGGGAGCTCTGCCTTTGCTGGAAAGGAGATTGCAGTTTGTGACATTGTGAACAGCCACTGCAGGGAGGGATGAGCTGCTGTGACACGCTGCTGTCCATTTAGACTGAAAATGGTGATTGTACACACCTTGTCAAGCTGATCCATCCACCTCTCTGCCAGTTAAGAGTCAGCACAAAGTTGGCCACTGATTAACTTACTGGTTTGTTACTATTTTTCCTTTTGCCTTTTCTCATTGTCATTGCTCTGTTGCACATCCTTTGTCCTCTCTTGTAGCTGTAAGCAAAACCTCTGTGTTGCAACCTTAGTTTTACACACAGTTTTACTGACTTTACCTGGAGCACAAAGCTGAACTTGCAAGCAAGTGCATGTTTCATAAGCAAAGTCAGTGTCTTTAACCTTAGAGAAAGGCTCTGGAACCACAGACCACTGCTCCTTACAGCAATTCAGGGGATGCTTTGCTTGTGCAAGAACAGGGTGAAAAGGATTAAGTGTGAGCACCCAACCACTTCTGCAGTTATTGACATAAAATAGCATTTATCTGACATATTTATACTGCAGACCCCTCAGTCATTTGAACCAGTCTGATGTATGAAAGGATGTGCACGTTATCTTTAATGATCTCATCTGCACTGAAGACATAAAGCTTCTCTTGGCAAGCACAAAGTGTATGTCAGCTGCTAAATTTCATCTTGGGTGGTACCAAATTCTAAACAAAACTGCACAACCCCTGTAAATTTCAAAGTTTCACATGTCATTACCTGGAAAAGATGCACCAAATCCCATTTCCTCTATTGAGGACCTCAAGTCTTCTGGGCCTGTTTGCAGTGGGTCGTACTCTATAGTCCCATTTCCATTTGGGAGAGAGACATGAACAGATTTCACTCCTGCCTTTTGGGACAGGACTCCCTCGATGGACTGCACACAGGAGCTGCACGTCATCCCCTCAATATTGATCACAACAACTTGTGTGAGGGGCTGGCTGGGATCCTTGGGCACGGGGTGAGAATTCAGTGGAGACACCAGCGTGGGGAAAAGCGCCACGTTCTCATGCTCCTCAGGAAGGCTGACTCTGAACCTCTCTGGAGACACATTCTCCACGGCTTTCCTCAGCTGTTCTATGCTAATTAAGCTCGGGTTGTAGTTTATAGCAGCAGATTTGTTCTCTAATGAAACCCCTACACTTGTCACTGCCGGGAGCGCCGATATGGTGCTCTGGATGTTGAGGACACAGGAGTTGCAGTGCATCCCCTCTACTCTGAACACAACTGTCTTTGTGCCAGTCCCGCTGGAGTTTTCTCTCTGTGATGCTTCAGAGCTTCTGGGCTGAGCATTCCTCAGCCTCTCCAGGTCAATCCCACTGAGCTTCAGGGGTCTAGGCTGCTTTTTGAAGGCTGCTGTGAAACCCGCCGCTTCAATTTGCTGTTTTATTTCTTCTGCTGTAATTAGAGGAGGCTGGTAGACAACAACAGCTTCCTGATTGTCCAGGGACACTGGAAATTAATCAATAAAATAAGTGTGTGTCACTGCCCTAAGCATAATAAGCACAAGCTTCCCAGCAACACTTTAAATGGTCAGAAATGTAATTGCAACAGAAAGGAGATTTCATTGGTTTGGTAAAGATCAAACAACTTAGTTCTTCAACTAGTTTTTGTCTAGTACTACAACAATTTTCAACTCCTCCTCAAAGTTTTGCTCTTTCCCTGAGATTTTCACAAATGGCATCACTACTTCTTACTGAATTTATCCTTGTTTTGGGATCTATGGAAATACACTTATCCCAAAGTTAATGATATCAGTAAGCTGGTCTTGCCTTTTAGATACAATTACATTTATGCCAATACAAATTTTTAATTGGACAGAAAAGATGAACTGTTCTTAACTACAATTTTAAAAAGACATCTGTTATTAGAGATTTCTATAACTGATAATAAAATTATGGAACACAACTACTCCAGGCTCCCTACCAAATGCAAAACTACCACTGAACACTGTCACACGTAACAGACACATCCTTCCCACAATGAAGGCTCCTTTCTTCACTTCTAGTCCACATCAGAAGCATAATTAAATACCCAGTCCCACAAAGGGTCACTGTCACATTCAGCTACCTCAGCTAAAACCTGCAACGCCATCAGAGAACAAACAGCACAGCCAACCTCAATTTACATAAAAACTCACTAAGGTTGTACCTCTAATCTGCTGGATTCCTTGCAATTTGCCAGCTTTATTTTACATAAAAACACACCAAGGCTTTACCTCTAATCCTCTGAATTCCCTGCAGTTTGCCAAGCTTCCCCTCGATGGTGCTGGTGCAGGAGTGACAGGTCATCCCATCGACTTTCAGGCGCAGCACAGCGCTGCTCGCCTGGGACCAGCTGGAATCTTCCCAAGTTCCAGGCGTTCCCTCCGGCACAGAGATGTTCAAATCCACTCCTGGGACCATCTGGGTGATCTGCCTGCCACTGGTGATGGAAGGGATGAAAGTCACCACTGCGCTTCTCTGATCAGAGGACACTTTCACATCCACGATCCCTTTGTTCCTCAGCAGCGTGGCACAAATCTGCCTGGGCGTTAGGGCTGGCTGGGCAGGGAGGGTGAGGAAAATTGTGTCAGGTAGAACAGGTTGTGGGTTTGAATCAGGCAGGGTAGCATCAAATCCCATGTCACAGATGGCTTCCTGCAGAGTCACCGGAGTTTGCAGCTTGGAGTCGTAGATGATGACGGCATTCTTGTCCTCCAGAGAGACCTTGAGGGGATAAACGAAGCAATTTACCAAACTGCAACACACAGAGTTGAGAACTGACACTGCACCAGACCAGAAGCTGCTTTTACTTGCAAATATTAGCAATACTTGTCCAGCATAACTTTATCTTTCACTACTCACCTCAAAGAGCAAAGCCACCACCACTGAGGAACGCCTGCTCTCCTGTGCAACAACAGGGCTGGACAGAACAGATCCCAGCCCGACTCCCAGCTCCAGAATCCTTTACCAGTCTGCCTGGCCACTTCTACTTGCAACATCCAGACAGCACCAACGCATTTAATGAAACTTCCAGAGCCAAATTCACTTGAATTGGGATGACTAACCCAATTCAATCCCTGAAGCAAAACAGCCCACAGAAGAAATCCAAATTAGTTAGCAGTAATTCTAATGCAGTTAGGAGTAACTTCCCTCAGGCTACAAGGATGGAAGAAAACACTCTTTGGAAAAACCCACAGCTTTAAGCAGCAGTGAAAGGAGCTCTGCATTTCCAGGCAATGGAGGCACAGGCTGGTAACTTGCTGTGAGCAAAAACCTGCATCACACTTCACCAAAACTCACTTTAGAAACCTGATATGTGACAAACATTAAAGAAGCTGGTTTTCCTCTCTCTGGACATTTTGGTGATCCAGAGACATCGTTATTTGGTAATAACCTTTCCCATCTGATGGTACACATATCCTCAATTTAATTTGCTCTCAACAGATGACATATCAAACACAATAACTGCAGTTTCCAAAAGGAAAAAGCAATGCCTGCCAGAGGCCCAACACATTATCAATTCAATTCTATCTTTCCTCCGGGCAAAGGTACAACCTAAAGACCACAGACATGATTAAATTGTATCAGTTAAATCATTTCTGTCCCAATTATGGGCCTTAGCAGAATTAGCAACATGGACATTTATTGGTTTCATGGCAGAATAACCTAAAAGGAGCTGTTTGTCTGTATTAGTCATCTGACACTTATGTCCCTTGTTAACCTCATTCATAATCATTAAACTAAACCCTGTTTTACTATTCCCAGAGAATTTTCTGAAACCATTGATCTGGCTAGACTGAAGCTCTGATGCTGTAAAAAGGATAATTACTAAATGGGACCTCTTAAAGTTTCTTAAGAGTCCTGCTCTATTCAGACTAAGTTTTTGCAATATATATTTTGAAATAGCATTCAGCTTTGGGATAAGGTATTTACCTAAAAACCTAAATACTAAAGTCTTAATACTGTCCTTTGAAAAAACTACTTCATTCCTTATGTAAAAGACACTGGGGATGCACACTGTCTTGAATCAAATTAAAGTATAAATCTCCCTGTCCTATCCAAAGTCACCTGTGTATTCTCAGAAATTACCTGAGAAAACACAAGGCTGACAAAATGACATCTTTTGCTAGAAGAAGGAGAAAGGGAGGATTCTGAAATCCTCCCTTGGGGATGTTGTTTTACAGGCTGCTTTTAGCCTTTATCTGTGTTCATGTTTGCAGACACCCAGTGATTTATCTGGCCATGCACAGGGGGTGTTCAGAGCTCCAGGGCTCTGCTGTCAGAGCACAGATTCACATTAAAGCTCCTCTACAGCTGAAGGAAGATGAAAAATGATCTGCCTTGTAAATTTTGCTGCTTTTCACCAACATTTGTGCGTGTGTGTGTACACAAACAGCTACTTCAGGCCAAAGGGAACTGCTCTGAACTGTACAGCACCTGCTCTGCAGGGGAAGTGCACCACAATGGGTCTTGCAAAACCAGCTACAGACAATGATCACACACCCAACAAATTAAAATTGTGCCCAGTTCTGGGAAGGGAAGTGTTCATCTAAGATATCCCCACTAAAATAGGAGCTAACTGCTGATAAAACCAGGAAGATGATATTTTCCTTGGAGCAAAATCAAGAACTACAGATTGTTACAGGATGCTTTCAGAACACAGACACTAAATAAACAAACTTTTCAATTTTCTGTTGTTAGAACTGTTCTTTCTACCACAGGCTGGGTCACAAAATTCATAGGAGTCTCCCAGCTTTTAAACTGTTTCCATTATTAAAACTACTGTAAAATGATGTACTCTGCAAGAATAATCAGCTCACCCTGGAATATTCTACAGTCCAAAATTTTGCCCATGACAGAAAAACGACTAACAATTTTCTTAGCTCAAAGGAGATACCAATGAAGTTAAAACCAAGTCAGGCAAAGAAAGCCTGAATTAGGACAAACCCCGTTCTTGCCTTTTTTTTCCCCATTACTTCACAATACTGAATTAATTGTAAAGCAGAAAATTAATTAAGAGCACCAGATAATGACTTAGCTCCCACTGCAGTGAAGCAAGCACCTGTTTTTCTCTTATTTACCAGAAATACACCAATGGACCTCCAACATCAGCCTGCCAAGAAACACACAGAATAAACTCTTCCCACGTTATTTTCCTCCCTTGGAGCACAATTTACCACAGTTTCTCACAAAAAGCTTTGCTAGAAACAGTGCTAGTGTCACTTACTTTAATGTTATGGATTCCATTCATCCTCCCAAGGTGCTGCTCAATGCTCTGGACACAGGAGTTGCAGGTCATCCCCTCCACGCCGATGGCCACGGATTTTGCCTCCATGGTGAATTTCTACTCAAGTCTTCTCATTGCTGGTGGCTAAAAACAATCAGGACATTAGTTCCTGAAGAATTTCAGAGATTGAAATGAAAACAGGGATGCAGTGGAAGGTGTCCCCATGGCAGGGGTTGGAATGAGAGGAGCTTCCAGGTCCCTTCCAAACCAAACCATTTTGGGATTCTAGGATTTAAGAGAGGGTATCCTTCACTCCATGGAACTCTGGTAGATGTCAAAATCTGAGCAGACCTAAGCAGAATGGAGAACTTCACATATTTCTTCCCCTGAATTTTGAAATAGGGAAAGCGCTCAGACATCTGTGATTGGATTTGGGTTACAAAGGAGATCATTTAATTACATGCAGCAAGCTGTGATTCACTGGTGTGAAATATTAAATTATAGGGAGAAGCAAGAGAGAGAGAGAGGGACAGCAGCTCTTGGAATGCTGAAACAAGAGGATGGCACAGCAGCCACAGTGGCACAGCTGATAACTGTGTTCTTCTGCATTTCTCTCTCATGTATTGCCCTCTGTTTGCAAAAACAAGTGAAACTGAAATTAGCCCAGGAAGCAAACCAAGCTTTTTCCCACACCTCATTCAGAAAGTCCAATTTCTGCTCCTCTGAAGAGAATCATTATTATTTTTGCTCATAAAAACAAGTCCAGAAAAAAAAATTACTGAACCTAAATGAAATTAATTTGTAGAAGCAACAGCTAATGCAAAGAACTTCTTTTGCCCAATGCATAAACTGTTTAGTGACTAAGGGGAAAAGAGGGCAAAAGAAGCAAATCCCCAGATTTTTTCTTAATATTTAAAAAAAAAGTGATGCAAGTTTTCATTGACAGAGAGGTCAGTGACCAGGAAAATTATCACAGTTAATGTTTGGCAGCAATGAAGCAGCAGTAAAATTTAATGACTAATTGAGAAGCTGAAGTGAAGCACAAGCTTAACTTGTTTTCTTACCCTGAGGACTTATCTTGGAAAACTCAATTACACTGATGTTTAGTAAAATAAATTTTTCTTGCTCCTTGGTGACATTTCCAGACTGTTCCCTGTTACAGAAGGCCTGAAGGGTTCTGGTTTCACTTTGAGACGTGTTACAAACCATGTAAGAATACAAGGAAGTTTCATCATAGAAACAGCTTTACCTCCCTAATGCACAAAACAATGTTGAACTTAACCAACAAGAAGTGAAAGAAGTGTAAAACTGGGAATAGTGACTTTTCCAACAGATTAAATACATCTCATCCCTGCTAAGATCAGGGATAAGACAACTCTGCCTGAGGAGTTATTACAGATCTCACTTCTCACCTGCTCTTACAAGAGTTATTAGCAACACCCAGTATTTGTGTGTGAATATCCACACATTACGGAAATGTACAACTCTCACCCGACACAAGAATTACCAACCAGCAGAAAAGTAAATTTTAAGCAAATTTCATCCAGCAGCTCCTTTCTCAGGCTGATCTGCACACTCAGAGGTACAAAATACTTTAAAAACCACTAAGTTACCCAAGAAAACACTTGCTTTCCTGTCATCCTATTGCAACCTGATCCTCCATGCTTCCCCCAGTTCTTCCCTAAGGAATGCTCATTCCACACCAGCAAACAAGGACATCATTGTAACTCCACAGTCAGGGACACACCAATATTCCCACAAGCCTGAAAAGCACAAATAAAGTTGCAAAAAGCACTGGACTTACAGGGAACTTGTGAGCACAACCAGGCACGTGGGACTAAAATGAGACATCACAGACAGGATCAATCTGCCCTCTGGTAAGGTTTGGAGAGACGTGAATTAAAAAGCATTTCAGGTACATGACCAACTCAACCTGCCCTGTTACTGTACTTGGAAAACAAAAATAAAGGAAGGGGACACTTTGGCTGTGAGCTGCTATCTAAAATGATCAAAGGTTGGCAAGATGCTGTCTTGGAGGAGAGCTGGGGTACAGCTGGAAGCCAGGGAAAAGCTGCTGAGCTCCTTGCCTGTGCTTTGGTGTCATGGACTCAAACTACAGGACAATAATATCCATTTTTACAGAAACCAGGATACAATGTTAAAGGTTCTCTGTCGAACTCACCACAGCCACACAGGCAGCACAGTGAATTAACACTGATTACAGTAACCATCAGCACTGCTACCAAATGCCCAGAAACGCATTAAAAACCCAAGTGCTTAAATACGAAAAAATAACATTAAACTTTTCCTCACATCTATTATTATAATTACAGTTTGTATGGACAAAGTGCTTCCTCCATTTTCTCAGTCTGTTTCCTTGCCCTTCTGCTGCTCATTCATAAACACAGCAGAGAAAACCCTTTCCTGGAAGAGGCTGTAATTCAAACAAAACCCATAAAGGCATAAGAAAAAAAAAAAAAAATTTTTCCTTTTTTACCCTTCAAGGCCCTGAAGTACTAGGACTGAAACCAGAACTTCCATCAATATAATTTATCTGTTGGATCAAACTGGCTCTTCTTTTTGTTCTCTGACCTTCAATTAAGAATGACCCTGATCTCTGTGACATGAGCATCACTCACAGCTCCCTGCTGGTGGGGAAGACAACCAACAGGGATTTTTATTTGCTTTGTTGCAGGTTGCTAACAGTTTTTATACTAATTTTAAAAACAGGTCGTTCTCTAAAAAATGAGACATGTCCAAATCTAATGAGCAATACTGGTCTCTTTAATCAGTCACATGGTATTATTAACATTGAATTGTTAATGAGCTGTTTCTCAATCTGTTTTCTGTACAGCCTTGCTGAAATTTCCAAAAGCCAAACTGTCTGGATTTCCAGTGCTCCCAAAGCTTAAAAGAGATCTTGTTCTCAGGAGGAAATATGGGGTGACACAGTGACTCTAAGTAGACACATCCTTTTTCTCCTCCCCTAGCAAAACTGCCAGGATAACCGGTTAAATTTACATCTGAGACTGTATCCTACCTTGTCATATTCATTTCTGATGCTCTTCCTCCCTTATAAGTGATTCAAGGTGGAAAGAATTTGGCTGAAACTTGAATGAAATATTTGTCATATTTCCTCCTCCTGCCAAATTTAAGTTAAGGAAGACCATGACTTCCTTAAGCAGACTCAAAATGCCTGTTACACCAATGAATCAGGACTAGATGCACACAAGAGGTACACAAATATTAACAATTTAATCCTAGTTCTCATTTGGGTTAATATTTTCCCAAGTTTGCACAAAAATAGATGTAGAGATCAAAATATCTGTGGCAGTCCATATATTCCAAAGCAATGGCTTGTGCAAGGTAGCATGGACACATGCTTTTAATCATAATGTATTTTCTTATAGAGAAAAGACCTGAAGCTGAGGTCCTGAAAAGACCTGAGATGCTAAATTATGGATTACACAGGTTTTAGAGAAAAAATAATGCTTTTATTCTTAACCAATGCATTGCTCTATCTATAAAACACCTTTGCCACCAAGCAGTAAAGAATTTCAGGGTTTGACAATACAAAGAAGTGGCAGTTCCCTTTACAAGTTACCAGCTCTGTATTTAGTTCCATTTTCTTGACAGAAGTCAGTTAATGCTTCTGTGAAGTGAATGAAGCAATAGAAAGAGGTGATTTCTACTTCCAACAGAAACTTCTTCCTATGGAAAGGAAAATTCTGTAGTGATCAAGCACAAGGTGGCTGAGACACTCATTCATCTCTCTAAATATTTTTTTGATGCGCTAACACCTGTCACTGTAAGTAAAATATCTGAAGAAACAAGGCTTGATGAAGTCAAAGTTAAGTAATTCATAAACCCACACTATCAAAAAAAGAAAATTTAAAAAATGAGCAATAGAAGGAAGAAGTTACAACACCTGTAAAAACTCAGAGTCCCATTTAACCCTACAAAATACACTGTGGTGTTTCTAATATCTGAGCTCACCCAGGCATCACAGAGCAACAAAGATTCGTAGGGATACAACTAGGAAAGACAGATGCTTCTGGTTACCTGTACAGCTCCAGTTTTCACCAGTTTATCTATAACTACCTTGAATTTATAGCTGCTGAAATTAAAAGAGGTCACAGCTTGGCAAATACCACACAAATGGCAGCAACAGAATCTCACAGGTTTAATTACAGCCTTTGGATTTCGTTAAATTTCTAAATGGCCATGTGCTACTTAGCCCACTTTATTTATGGCAGCAGAAAGCTAAATTACTTATTACATTAAATGGAAAAAAGGTGCCTGTCCCTGGGTGTCTGCAGGGACCTATGGAAAAGAGCAAAGGGCAGGAGAGGAAAAAGCTGCATCATCTCACCCTTGGGCTTAAAAACTGCTACAGGAGATGGGTCCAACAGGGAAGAAGGAGGTTTTATAGGGTTCATGGGCAAACAGAACCATTTGAAAGTGTGACTAGGAGATATGTATGATAGGCCCATGGATAGATGAGGCTTAATCATTGAGAGAGAAACTGTGCATCTGCAATAAATGTCACAGCTACGTGACGCTCTAAATAGGTTGTAATTCATGTTGCTCAAGACTTTAACAAGCCTTGCTTGGTCAGCAGAGGATGGAAATGGCTCTCAGGGAATTTATTTCTATACAAACTGCATGGGGAAAAAGAAAGTACTCATTGAAAGCATTCTGCTTCACTTCTAAGGAGTTTTACAGTACTTGAGACAAATTCTTAGCAAATCCTTTAACTCGTTCTTGACTTTCCACAACCTCTTCAAGTCAGATTTTTAGAGAATGTTCCCTTGGAAGAATCACAGGAAATATTATGAGTAGAATATAATTTATAACCCCTTGTTATGTGAGAATACCAAGGTCAACTGGGGCTCCTCAGTCTTAAGCTTAGTCTCAAAGTACTCAGCAGAAAAATGCGGAATGCATTATACAGTAAAAACAAGAAGAGTAAGACAGCAAACTACATATAATGTTAATTTTTGCTTCCCTGCTTTGCCACCTGGGAAGGAAAAAAAGCTTCAGATCTTTTCTCTACTAAAAAAATATATTATAATCATTAATTGCTAATCAAACTGTGTTCATGCTCACACAGGGCACTGTAATGGACATGAAGTCCAACACCACCAAATCTTCACCTATTTATATCCAACCAATTCAACAAGTATTTAAGTACAGAAACACGATCTTTGCCGACTGCATGAAAGATTTTAAGCAACTTTATACTACTTATGTGCAATTTCCAGAACACGAACACAAGGAGGCAACAGTTAAGCTGTTTTGCTCTTGCTCATTTTTGTGAGATTTCACCCCAAAGCATCATAAACAACTACTTGCCCTTTTCCAGAATATCCACACTCCGCTTTTAATTGGAAAAAGGTGCTTGTGCACAGAGTGCTGCCATCATAAGGTGACATAAGAATAAACACTAAGCAAGGTGTTTCAGAGGGACAAGGTGAGCAGCTCAGAACTGGAACAGAAGCTCAGTGACTCATGCGCTCAGAGACTTTCTCTGGCCATTGACAAGAGCACAAGAGGGACTTTTCCAAGTGAGCGCAGACTTACTGCGTGCCAAGCCCCGAAACGTGGATGCTCCCCGATAAGCACAGCCCGCCGGGCCCGCAGCAGCCCCCGGAGCGGAGCCGGGCCCCTGCCCCGCCGAACCCCGGGGCTGCCGGGGCGCTGGGAAGCGGCTGAGCAGGAAACGCCGTTCTGGCTGCGGGACTGCGCTGGGACACGGAGATGCCGCCGGGGCGCCCCCGACTCCCCCGGGATGAGGCACCCTCACACATCGGACGGGCCCTCCGAGAGGCTGGGCAGAGCCCGGCCGAGCCGAGCGTGTTTTGGGGCCCGGGCCCTCCCCTCCCGTCGGGGACACGTAGCCCAGCACCGCCGCAGCCGCCCACAAACCCCCTCACCGCCGGGAACACGGTGACAACGGGCCGGGGGCAGCCCCAGAGGACGGGGAAAAGCGGGAGCCCCCAAGGCGGGTCCGCACGCACCTAAAGCCGCGGGAGCGCCCCTGGTCCGCATCCACGGAAGGAAGCGGGAGCCCCCCGAGGGTCCGGACTACCGGAGACAGCCCCGGAGGAAGGGGGAGCGGCAGCCCCAAAGCGGCTCCGCACTGAGGGAGGGAAACAACCAGGGCGGGGCCCCGAGGAGGATCTGCAGCGACAGAGAGAAGGGAGCCCCGCGCAAGGTCCGCACTCACCGGGACCGCGGGCTCCGATCGCCGCTCCCGGCCCGGGACCGCCGGGCTCGTCCCCCGCCGTGCCACGTGACCAGCGGCGCTCGGCCCTGCCCACCCGCCACGTGACGCAGGCGACCACGTGACGGCGGCAGGAGAGGGCGGGGCCGCAGCCGCGGTCGGTGCCGCCGTATCGCGACAGGAACCCGCCCGCCGCACAGGGATCGCAACTTTACGGTCCCTCCCAACCCCAACCAGTCTGGGATTCTCTGATCATCACACGGCAGCATGACCCGGTAACTGTTCTTTTCCCACCTCATTTCTCTGGTTACTTCTACCCTAAACAGAAATGAAGAGACAGGGTTGCAACAAGATAGGCTTTCAGGTCCCTTCCACCCCAAATCATTCTGTAATTCCCTAAGAATTCATTAGGAAAGTCCCATTTATCCTGGGATACTGCCTGCTCCTGTGGAGCCTCTCCAAATCAAAACTGAATTTAATTTCTTCATGACACTCACGGGTCACAGGGAGAAGCAGCTTACTGGCAGAGTGATTCAAGACATAAAAATCCTTTTGTGGAAAAAAAATGGGATCTCAACTTTGTCATTACAAATCAGATGTAAAGGGATGTGCACTCTGCAGCGGGAGTGCAGCAAGGTTGATTCTCACACGCAGCTGGCTAAATGGACAACTCAACAATGTTCTGGACTTGTCCTTTATCCACCAGTGACCTTTACAGCAACGACTGGAACTGTGTAAAATCACTTGGAGTTTTTACACTATTTCTTATCCTTCAGCAGAAGCAGAGCACACAGGAAACCTCAAAGAGTCAGACAGGTTTCTAGGTATGTTTATTAGACCAGGAATGCCACTGTCCAAGTGGTAATCAGGGAACAAATGCCATTACACAACCATTTCCTCAGTGAAAGTTTAGACCAGTTCATTAGAAGCGGAGGCTGTTACTCCCTCCATTCTCTTGGAGTGACTCTGCCAACAGGTGAAAAGCCCCACGCAATGTTAAGCCGTGTGAACACCTGTAAAGGGATAAAACCCGAGATTATTAACTCTGAAATCAAAGAAACCTTCTGATAGAGGGCTATTTTTATTGTTTTCAGTTTTCTTGTATTAGAACATGACATTTCATTAATTTTCTAATTGAACAAGTGGAATATATTTATATTGAATAGCATTTAAATGTTTCAGTTTTCTGTTTCAAAATACCCAGCTTTAGAAGAAAGAATCTGGAATATAAAACCCCACCACCGTACTGGTATTTTCATCTAAGAATTTTCCTGCTGAAAGCTGTACCTGTAGAGGTTTGAAATCCCAAGTGAAATAGAGAACGCTTGTGTTTCTCATACATTTTCAAACCAAGCAATAGACTGACACAGAAATATGAGTAGCAACTCAAAATCAAGCTGGGAACTAACAGAACTTTCACCTCTATCACATCACTATTCGCTTATGTAAGAAGCTCCTAAATTCTGACCACTGAATTTATTTCAAACAGGCAAAAGCGACACCTTTAAAGTTTGCAGCTCGAGTCACAAGAGAGCGGTGACAGAACCAACTTACGTAGCCCCAGACAGCGGAGAAGACGGCGGCTCCTCCAAGCAGGACCATGGTTCCGTATTTATCGTGGAAGTTCGGCTCATGCTTGCGATGAGCTTGTCTGACTGCAGTGTGCTGGATGCCACGAGCTGAGGAGCGTTCAGAAGTACAGAAATCAACTAGAATACATGCTAAAACAATTCACAATCCTCATCTCCCACCAACAGAGAGGCGTTAGTGTTAAAAGATTAAAAATGCTGGAAAAGATAATCTTTTGAACTCTGGAATGACTCCAAAACATGGGATATACATAAATGCTTTATTTTTTTTCAGCTCTCTCAATTTCTCTCTAAAAAGTTATTCCTTACATCTAATTTCAGTAAAAAAAAAATCCTATAAGTTACCTTTTACATTAATATGCTTTCTTTAGTATTACTGTTTCTCTAATAAAATATTTTGCTTAGTGACTAGCATTTTTGGATTTCTATACATAAATATCTATCCTGGCAGTGTATGTACCCAACATGAGCGTTGTCAGGATGAAGCTCACCATCAAATTATGGAGTTGAAGACAGAGGGTGTGGGAGGAAGGAAACGGAAATAACCCGTGGGCATGAGATAAATAATAGAGAAAAAATACACAACGATATTTTCAGATGATGTACATTATAAATGTACACTATAAAAGGTACACTTATTAAAAAGAAGACAACAGTAAAAACTCAAAGCAACAGCTACAAAAGACAGACTGCCCGGTAGCTGTGTACAAAGCATTTGATGAGAGGGTGATGTGCGCATAAAGGTATTACAAAATAAAACCTTTTAGTCTCAGGTCAGTGGTTTGCATTTTTACACAACCGTGACTAGAGAAGATGATGACGATACCCATAATGTTACCCCAGCCCTCGCTTGCTCTGTGAGGCTGCACAAGGCGTTTTTTTAAACATAAAAAAGCCTGAGTTTACTTTAGGTGCCCGCACCTCGGGATAAGCACATCGTGACCCAGGACCAGAGGAGCAGACACTGCGGGGTCTGTATTACTGAAGGGGTAACTTTAACCTTGAGTTTAAGGGCTGGGTATTGACTAGACCTTGTCACCGCAGGTTACTAGGCCAGAATGTGCCTTTAGGTACTAGGGAAAAAAAGCATCAAGGAAAGGAGTGCTAGGTCAAAAAGCAACTAGGGGATAAAAAAGGCTGGGAGCAAGAAATAAAGCGGGAGGCAAAGGACGCCAGAGCCGCCCGCAGCCCCTGAGGTGCCCTCACGACCCTCCCCGGGTGCACAGCGAGCCGGGGGCTGTGAGGGACAGTCCGCACAGGGGAGAGCACAAACCGGGGGTGACCCCCTGAGGAACCCCCCACACCCCGAGAGCCGCCCCTATCCTTACCGACAAGGCTCTGCGCCGCCCTGGCCACCGGGAACATGATGAGAGCCGAGCGCGTACCCTTGACGACCGTGAAGAACAAAATGGTCGCGGCGGAAGTGGCGGCGCGGCGGGGGCCTGTGGGTAACGTCGGGCTCCTCCTCGCTGCGGCGGAGCCCTGCGGCCGGGCCGGGCCGGGCTGGCGGTTCCCTGGCTGGTCTCCGACGCCTCCCGGGTACAGACGGACTCTCCGTGAGGAGCCGAGGGATGCAGCGAGGCAGATACGGCCGTGACGACAGCGGTAAGACAGTCCTGACCAGCATTGTAAACGCAGTGTCAGGATGGCCGAGTGGTCTAAGGCGCCAGACTCAAGGCGTTCCGCGCCTTCCCGCGGCGGGTTTGGGTGTTCTGGTCTCCGTATGGAGGCGTGGGTTCGAATCCCACTTCTGACACCACTTTTTTCCTCCCCCGCTGTCCGGGTTAATTTAAATTCTCGAAAGGGCCGAGTTGATAAAGTCCAGGATTTTAGTTTTAGTGCAAATGGAAATCAGAAATAATTTTAACAGTGTCCTCGAATAGGCAAATAAATCCTGAAGCGTGAGTAAATCTTTGTCTCTCTCTAGCGATTCTGCATCAGAGCCGTAAGCCACTACAAAGCTGCTGCGGGATTCCCCAGTGCATTTGGATTTTAACAATATTTGTAACACACGACCCAGCAATTTATAGCGTGAGTGTATAACATGAAGCGTGTATCTCATGCAGCAAGAGGAAGAACTTCATTACATTGAGGATGGCAGAGTGCTGGAACAGCTGCCTAGGCAGGGTGTGGAATCTCCCTCTTTGGAGACATTCAAAGCTCAACTGCACACATTTGTGTTGTTTCAAAATGTGAATTATGTAAAATTTTCTTAAGAAAGGGTGTTCTTCGATGTTCAATCTTTGTATACTTTCTAGCCTAATCAACAAGGAAGGAGATTTAATCAATGAAACAGCAGGTAGCAAGCTCTAAGTGATGTCCAGGTGTTGGGAAAAAAAATTACTTTTTTGGTAAACTGCCTTGTTAAGGTTTAGGGGTTGACATGTTCAATTATCTCAGGCCTAGGGGGAGGTTAACAAAGCTTGNCTGCTGCGGGATTCCCCAGTGCATTTGGATTTTAACAATATTTGTAACACACGACCCAGCAATTTATAGCGTGAGTGTATAACATGAAGCGTGTATCTCATGCAGCAAGAGGAAGAACTTCATTACATTGAGGATGGCAGAGTGCTGGAACAGCTGCCTAGGCAGGGTGTGGAATCTCCCTCTTTGGAGACATTCAAAACTCAACTGCACACATTTGTGTTGTTTCAAAATGTGAATTATGTAAAATTTTCTTAAGAAAGGGTGTTCTTCGATGTTCAATCTTTGTATACTTTCTAGCCTAATCAACAAGGAAGGAGATTTAATCAATGAAACAGCAGGTAGCAAGCTCTAAGTGATGTCCAGGTGTTGGGAAAAAAAATTACTTTTTTGGTAAACTGCCTTGTTAAGGTTTAGGGGTTGACATGTTCAATTATCTCAGGCCTAGGGGGAGGTTAACAAAGCTTGGGAAGGAGGATGTGCCACTGATAGCGGACACAAAGAACACAGAATTTATGGGCCACAAGGCCATTTTGCAGAACTCCCACGATACGGAAGACACTAACAAAGCCAACTCAGAAACTGGGCTGAAATCAGTTCCAGCCGGGCAAAAGGTAATTCCAGCAGACCACCAACACACCGACCAAAAAAGAAGAGAAAGTCGGAGCATGTGCACTAATTAGTATGAGAAGCAAAGAGAAGCATTAACCAACAGAAGATAGAATACTAATTAATAAGAGAACTACGTTACTTGTATCCAAGGAACACAAATTCCTTTGTTTGCTAAAACGCGTAAACAGTAAAAAGTTTTTAGAGTTGGTGTGCTTGATTTGTGGAACACCACTGAGCACCCAAGGCTAGCACAACTGTGAAATAAATCAATGTCTCTTATGAGTGTGCGTAATTATTGGCTTGCTGCACACGGGGTAACAAATCCGGTATCTTGGAGGCCAACACTGTGTTACCTGCTCTCGGATGATCTCCAGAGATCCCTTCGAACCGTAACGGTTCTGTGATTCTGCTGAGCACGGGGAGCGGCTGAGACACCCCAACGGCTGCCACCATGCCCTGCCACCCCGCCACTCTTTCCCCCCTCANTGTGCCTTTAGGTACTAGGGAAAAAAAGCATCAAGGAAAGGAGTGCTAGGTCAAAAAGCAACTAGGGGATAAAAAAGGCTGGGAGCAAGAAATAAAGCGGGAGGCAAAGGACGCCAGAGCCGCCCGCAGCCCCTGAGGTGCCCTCACGACCCTCCCCGGGTGCACAGCGAGCCGGGGGCTGTGAGGGACAGTCCGCACAGGGGAGAGCACAAACCGGGGGTGACCCCCTGAGGAACCCCCCACACCCCGAGAGCCGCCCCTATCCTTACCGACAAGGCTCTGCGCCGCCCGGGCCACCGGGAACATGATGAGAGCCGAGCGCGTACCCTTGACGACCGTGAAGAACAAAATGGTCGCGGCGGAAGTGGCGGCGCGGCGGGGGCCTGTGGGTAACGTCGGGCTCCTCCTCGCTGCGGCGGAGCCCTGCGGCCGGGCCGGGCCGGGCTGGCGGTTCCCTGGCTGGTCTCCGACGCCTCCCGGGTACAGACGGACTCTCCGTGAGGAGCCGAGGGATGCAGCGAGGCAGATACGGCCGTGACGACAGCGGTAAGACAGTCCTGACCAGCATTGTAAACGCAGTGTCAGGATGGCCGAGTGGTCTAAGGCGCCAGACTCAAGGCGTTCCGCGCCTTCCCGCGGCGGGTTTGGGTGTTCTGGTCTCCGTATGGAGGCGTGGGTTCGAATCCCACTTCTGACACCACTTTTTTCCTCCCCCGCTGTCCGGGTTAATTTAAATTCTCGAAAGGGCCGAGTTGATAAAGTCCAGGATTTTAGTTTTAGTGCAAATGGAAATCAGAAATAATTTTAACAGTGTCCTCGAATAGGCAAATAAATCCTGAAGCGTGAGTAAATCTTTGTCTCTCTCTAGCGATTCTGCATCAGAGCCGTAAGCCACTACAAAGCTGCTGCGGGATTCCCCAGTGCATTTGGATTTTAACAATATTTGTAACACACGACCCAGCAATTTATAGCGTGAGTGTATAACATGAAGCGTGTATCTCATGCAGCAAGAGGAAGAACTTCATTACATTGAGGATGGCAGAGTGCTGGAACAGCTGCCTAGGCAGGGTGTGGAATCTCCCTCTTTGGAGACATTCAAAACTCAACTGCACACATTTGTGTTGTTTCAAAATGTGAATTATGTAAAATTTTCTTAAGAAAGGGTGTTCTTCGATGTTCAATCTTTGTATACTTTCTAGCCTAATCAACAAGGAAGGAGATTTAATCAATGAAACAGCAGGTAGCAAGCTCTAAGTGATGTCCAGGTGTTGGGAAAAAAAATTAATTTTTTGGTAAACTGCCTTGTTAAGGTTTAGGGGTTGACATGTTCAATTATCTCAGGCCTAGGGGGAGGTTAACAAAGCTTGGGAAGGAGGATGTGCCACTGATAGCGGACACAAAGAACACAGAATTTATGGGCCACAAGGCCATTTTGCAGAACTCCCACGATACGGAAGACACTAACAAAGCCAACTCAGAAACTGGGCTGAAATCAGTTCCAGCCGGGCAAAAGGTAATTCCAGCAGACCACCAACACACCGACCAAAAAAGAAGAGAAAGTCGGAGCATGTGCACTAATTAGTATGAGAAGCAAAGAGAAGCATTAACCAACAGAAGATAGAATACTAATTAATAAGAGAACTACGTTACTTGTATCCAAGGAACACAAATTCCTTTGTTTGCTAAAACGCGTAAACAGTAAAAAGTTTTTAGAGTTGGTGTGCTTGATTTGTGGAACACCACTGAGCACCCAAGGCTAGCACAACTGTGAAATAAATCAATGTCTCTTATGAGTGTGCGTAATTATTGGCTTGCTGCACACGGGGTAACAAATCCGGTATCTTGGAGGCCAACACTGTGTTACCTGCTCTCGGATGATCTCCAGAGATCCCTTCGAACCGTAACGGTTCTGTGATTCTGCTGAGCACGGGGAGCGGCTGAGACACCCCAACGGCTGCCACCATGCCCTGCCACCCCGCCACTCTTTCCCCCCTCAGCGCCCACTCCGCCCCGGTCTCAGGGCCCGCCCTGCCCTCAGCCCCCGCCCCGCCCCCGCCTCAGGGCNCGCCCTCCCCCCAGCCCCCGCTCCGCCCCCGCCTCAGGGCCCGCCCTCCCCTCAGCGCCCGCTCCGCCCCCGCTTCAGGGCCCGCCCTGCCCTCAGGGCCCACTCCGCCCCCGCCTCAGGGCCCGCCCTGCCCTCAGGGCTCGCCCACCCTCCGGGGCTCCACCAATGGCACGGCTCCAGCTCGCCGCGCTCCCACAGGCTCAGCCAATCGAAGGCTGTCGGCGACGCACGAGCCGGCGCCTCCGCCAATCAGCGTCTTGAGGGCGGGGCCTGACTGCCGGCGGGGCGGGGCGGGCGGAGCGGGGCGGCTATGGCGGCGCTGCCGGTGCCGCAGCTTGTGCTGGTGCTGCTGCTGCTGGCAGGATGTGGCGGGCCTGGGGCCGCGGGGCGGAGGCGGAAGGAGGTGAGACACACCGGTAACCTCCACGCCGTGCTGGGGCGGGTTTTCGTTGAGCGGGCTGAGGGCAGGACCGGCCAGGGCCCGGCGGGGTGGCCTGGCCTCACCGCGGGTCCCCGCCCTGAGGTTTGGCCGGCTCTGAGGGGAACCCGCTGGGAGGGATGGTCTTTGTTTCCAGGTTCTTCAGTTCTTGTTAGGAGCGCTGTGTGAGGGTTGTCTTCCTACTGTCTGGGATTTGCGGGGGGGAGGATGGGTGGTCTTTGGTTGTAGTCACTAAGGTGCAACTTACTTCCACACGCTTGACTCGGTGAGTTTGGAAAAATCCTTCTACATAAGTGTTTATTCTTGTGTCAGCTGTAGGTCAGAGAAGAATAATTTATTAATATTATCATGGTGGGATTCTTGGGGTTGCCCTGTCAGGAGTTGGACTTTGATGCTCCTACTGGCTCCCTTCCAATTCAGGGTATATTATAATTTCCTCAAACATATTTATCTGAAGAAGGGTGTTAATGAATAGAGAAGTGCTTTACGATAAATGTAACATTTGGGCGTTTGTCAAACTAATGCCTCTTCTTATAATGTTATAAAATTGATTGTCTCCTTTTTAAGGAATATTTTAGTGTTCAGCACTTCTGAGTTCTTCAAATATGTTTTGAATTATGGGGTTTTCTTTACCAGCAGTGCTGAAAATGAAATGTTGAGGTTGGTTCCATCTCTGCTGTTGATTCCACTGCCACAAGTTTTGAAAGTTGAAACAAAGTTTGATGCTTAGTGTAGAAAAAAAGGCTGTGGAGGGGATGGAGGCAGTTGGTACAGGTGAAAGAAGTCTTGCAATTAGCAGTGTGAGGAAGGCCTAGTGAGCTGAGGGTCTTCACCAGCCTGGTCATGTTAAGTGCTTAAAACTGTGTGTGTTACTAGGTGGTTGAAGTTAATGAATTATGTTAACACGACTGTCAAAAGCTTCTGTGAATGCCTTGCAGAATCTCACTGAAGTATCACATTGCCTGGTTGGTGTTATGAAAAACGGTGCAGATATTTGTTCCATGAAATATGAGAACCTTTAAGATTGTACTGTGAGACTGGAAAAAAAACCCCAACAATGTTGCTCTGGCTTGATTTTCAGATGGTGTTATCAGAAAAAGTGAACCAGCTGATGGAGTGGGCCAGTAAAAGATCCGTGATCCGAATGAACGGAGACAAATTCCGGCGCCTTGTGAAGGCACCTCCCAGAAACTACTCAGTGATTGTGATGTTCACTGCTCTTCAGCCTCACAGACAGTGTGTTGTGTGCAAGTATGAGCTCCATTTAGTCCTAAATTAGAACTTGAAAGTCGTCTTAAGATTTGTAGGAAACTAAATTTAAGAAAAGGGTTGAACTTTCACACGTGGGAGGAATACACATGGGCAAGTTACAGTAGGATTGTCTTTGCAATTTAATGTGTGGGAATGTGTGTGTAATGTGCATGTGAGAAAACAGCATAATCCTTAGTTTTATCTCCCTCCTAAAATAATCCCTGCTTTGCAGAACAGTGTTTACTCTGAGGGGCTTGTGGAGAAAGACACACTGGAAGCTCAGCTTTTCTGTCGTGAGCTGCTGAAGAAATGTTTGTAGAATTATTGCTGGCCATGCAGCTTAAATGTTGCTCTTAATTAATACATTGCTTGCCACTTATTTGCAATTGTAATATCCTGGATCTTTAACCATATTATGGCTTTCCTGTGTTAATCCAGAGGTGGCAGAGGTCTGTGAGGGTGGTTTTTGTAGGTGGTCCATTGAAATTACTGGTTTCCCCCTCTCTGACATGGAAGAAAGGGCACACCTGGCCACATTTTGCTGCTCTGTGGGCTGGCAAATCATGAGCAGCTGGGTTCCATTTCACCTTTCAATTAGAAATTACTTCTGCTTGTGTTTATGGACTCAGCAAATCTTACCCTTGCATTTAAAAAAGCAAGTGCCAAATGCTTCACCTGATGGTAGATAAGTGTCTGTGCTTAAATGATTTCATTAACACTTAAACTTTCTTTTTAACCCTAGAAAATTAATGGGGTGGTTGTGGGATGCACCCGTTGATGGGGTGGGTGGGCACAGCTCCCTCAGCTGCTTTACAACTCATGCTGTGAACAATCCCATGATAGAGCATCTCACTTGGTGTGTTTTCCAGGCAAGCTGATGAGGAATACCAGATTCTGGCAAACTCCTGGAGGTATTCCAGTGCCTTTACCAACAAGATTTTTTTTGCTATGGTAGATTTTGACGAAGGCTCAGATGTGTTTCAGATGGTAATGTCCTTTTCTCTTCTAATGTTGTTTTTAACTTGGGTTTTGGACAAGAAGGTAAAGATGTTACATAATTTGGTGTTACAGCGAATAAAGGAATGAAAAGTTAAAAGCTGTCACTCTTGGAAGAAAGATGACCTGAGCATGTTGGCAGGAATATTAGCAGAGCTGACAGATGTGGAATAGGTACTAGGAGTGAATTGGTTTCTTTGACTTTTTTATCCCTGAATTTGTCTCCTGTAATAACTTATGGTGTAATTCTTAATGGAGTTCCTCTGTGGTATGTGAAGAGGCAAGATAGAAAGCACTGATGTCATTAGTAACAGCTATTACAATTTTTAGATTACTAGAGAATGATAGATTAGGCTTTTGGTATGGGTTAACTAATTTCTTTCCAAGTATCCAGCCACTTTTCTCTTCTATTAACATTGTGTGACCATGTTTTTTTTCTCACGCAGTGAGAACATTCCATGTACACTTGCAATTGTAGGTCACATTAATAGTTGATTATAGTTTTGCAGATCTTAACTTTTTTTTTTTTTAGGAGGTACTAATCTTTGTTTAACAGGAACACAGTTTAGGCAGTGATACTTTATTAAATGGAAGCTTTTAAACCGGAGTGTTGAAGAGAGATGTCTTTTTATTATTCTTGTTAATTTTTTCCTTAGTGTTACATTAAAAATGCATTATCAAGCTATGGCCTTTCTGGATTTTAGAATCATACATTGCAATTTTGCAGATTTCTTTATTGAAAGTAGTATGTAGAGAAGCAACAGATTCAAAAAAATGTGCATGGAAAACAGAAATGCAAGCTGTGTGCTGTCTTATAAAAAGTCATGGCCAATGAAATCAAAGAGCTAATTTTTCTTACTTAGTAACAATATTGCAAGGCAGAAATGGCATAGAATCATGTTATCAAATAGTCCTTTCACGGGCTGTATCTTCTGTGAACTCTCTCCCTTCAGCTGAACATGAATTCTGCCCCCACCTTCATCAACTTCCCGGCCAAGGGGAAGCCCAAGCGGGGGGACACCTACGAGCTGCAGGTGCGCGGCTTCGCGGCGGAGCAGCTGGCGCGCTGGGTGGCCGACAGGACAGACGTCCACGTGAGTACAGACACCTTCCCTCACCTGCCCTGTGCAGGGCCAGCTGGGAAACATCACTTGTGTTCTGTGGCTCCTGAGCTGCTCTAAATAGCAAAATCTAGTTCAGACACACAACTGCATCTTTCCATTTCCTTGCAGTCTCTGTGCTGGTATTTTGTGTCATGCTGCATTTGAGAAGATGGTAAAACTCAGCTCCTTCCTTCTCACTCTTCTGTTCCTGGGGAAGAAAAACAATCTCTAAATTATTGAATAGGGTGAAGTTTGTAAGTTACACTATTGGTGGAAGAAGCATTGCTTATTTCCCGAGTCAGATATATTATATAGAAAATCTGTGCGTGCAATATTTTTTCCACTCAATGTGTTGTGGGCTTTTTTAGCAGGAGTGCAGGTATAATGTATAATCCTACTGAGAGAAGATAATTTCACTGTCCTGTGTTCAGATCCGTGTGATAAGGCCACCAAACTATGCTGGACCTTTGATGCTGGGGTTGCTGCTGGCTGTCATCGGAGGCCTCGTGTATTTGCGGGGCAGCAATCTGGATTTTCTCTATAACAAAACTGGCTGGGCCTTTGCTGCTCTGGTGAGTAATCGTGACTCTTGTCTGCTTGTTGTATTGAGTTTTGGATCAATTCAAGTTTTTAAAAGCTTCTGTATTTCAAGATTCTTGAAGCTGGTAGAGGAAAATGAGGTGCAGTTAATTTTACCTTTTGGTAGATGGATAATATTATATGATCTTAGTCCTTTGAGCTCACTGAATGCTTGATTAGATACCTTTTGTACGAATATAATGGGCCAATTTTTAGCCTGTGTTCCAAACCAGTACATTTTGGTATGAAGTGAAAAGATACCAGGTTGAATTAAAAATAAAAAAGAATCCTTATTAAATAGTGTTTCTTCTTTCCTTTTCAGTGTTTTGTGTTAGCAATGACATCAGGCCAGATGTGGAACCACATTAGAGGCCCCCCCTATGCTCATAAGAATCCCCATACGGGACAAGTGGTGAGTCTTGCTTTCATTTTCTTTTCTGCATTTCTGTTGTATTTCTGCAGACTAAGGTTGATACTAAGAGACAAGTCAGAGTGCAAATTCTGCTTCTGGCTCCTCTCTCTGTGAGTGAGACCAACCTCTCCAGCAGTGAGCAAGGCAAATCAACATGTCCTGCACATATGTTGTATCTCCAGTGGTGGAGGGGTGGGATAGTTCTAAATTGCTTACAGCACAATAAAAGTATTTATGGGTTGAGTCTTACATGCTAAAAATCCTATTGCTGAGCCTGACAATTCTGACATCTTTCCTCAAGATTCTTGAGGTAAATTAATATCTCGTGACCTCAGATTTATGAAGCCTCTTTCTTGGAAAAAATCTCTTTTTAACATAATTTAGAGTGTACTGCTCTGTTCATAATATAGAATGAGATGCACTGTGAAAGTAGTCACAGCATTTGGAGAGTGTTGCATGTGGTCAGGTGCTTACACATCACATACTGGCTTTTCTCATGTTTTTACTCAGGGAATTAATTTGGTGAAAGTCCTTTTGTGCCTGGTTAGATGGGTCAGGCCCTCTGTGTTCTTCTGTAGAAAGTGGATCAAACTTTTTTTTCCAACTTGGATACAACATCACAACCATAATAGGGTGTCCCATAGGGATTTAAAAATTATATTCTTTCACAAACTTCAATTTTTCTGTTAACCCAGAAGTGAAAAAGATTTCAAATGCTTGGTTCTGGAGCCAAGTGAGTTGGGTTCATACACAAAGTGAAGGATTGCCCTTAAGCTGAGCAGCAGTGTACACAACCTAAGAATCTCAGTCAGGGAATGGATCAGATTTGGATCACATTTGGATGCAGGAGGGCCTAATCTCATGGTATTTTGCCTAGCTGGACTGAGAATCTGGACCACAAAGGTTGTAGCTGCACTTGCACTTTCTGTAATCTGGATGCTACTTGAGGCTGACTGTGCATGCTAATAGAAGAAGGATCTTTGTTTCTGTTGTATCTCCCCCAAAAATCAGTGATCAACAGCTAAAATTGTTTGTGCTCCAACTTCTGCTCTCTCCTAAAAAAAACAATGCAAACCCCAGTTCCAGGCTCTGTAGCTGTTTTTAATCACGTCAAAGTTGACTCTAGTCTTTTCTGAATTTAATTACTTTTTGTCTCTTACAGAATTATATCCATGGAAGCAGCCAAGCCCAGTTTGTGGCAGAAACACACATAGTTCTGCTGTTCAGTATCCTTCCTGTGAGAAGCATGTGGTTGGTGGCAGTTTTTTGGTCAGCAAATGCTGCTGCCTTTTCTGTGGTGCTTTGTCATGGCTGTAATTGCCACCTAACACTGATGCAGAAGCTTGTAAAACCTTTCTGCACTGGCAACTGTGCTTTTCCTGTGCCTCTGATTGTTAAATTGAATAGAAAAATATTTACTGCTTTCTCATCTTAAGTACCAAACTGAATACAGCATTCAAGTTGTGGATCTTTGTGGAATCAGAAGATTCTTCAGGATAGACCCCGTTCCTCTATGCGTATCTCTTTTCAATGTCACTTATTTCTTGCTTTGGGGTTGAATTCATTCCTCTATCACTGATCTTTTATTTCTTTGCTTACCTTCTTGTTTGTGCTAATGATGGAGGATTTTGC
Organism: Dicrurus megarhynchus; assembly: GCA_013399195.1. Lineage (NCBI taxonomy): Eukaryota > Metazoa > Chordata > Aves > Passeriformes > Dicruridae > Dicrurus > Dicrurus megarhynchus. The sequence goes on from VXAD01005744.1 coordinate 59,414, forward strand.
CATGCTATCCAGAAAGGCAGGTGGAAACTTGCAGATTGAGAGCTTTTACGTTTCTCATTTGTACAAAAAATGTTCCTTTGGGGTCATAAGAATACCATGAAACTCAATGTTCTGTTTTTCTATTCCCACATGTATGTTTTTGAGCCATAATTTGTAACTTTAGTAATTTCTGGCTGGAGCTTTTCTTTCATGTCTTGTCACCTGTATCAGCACTTTTATTTTTTATTCAGGACTTTTTCTTATATTTAATTTTTTTAAACTTAAAACAGGCACTTGGAGGGGAACTTCTGGTCTTTTTCTATTACTGTACTTTTGATCCACTTGGTCAAATTCAAAGTAGAAACTTTTGGTTGATGTTTATTTGTGTTATTGCTATCCATCACATTATGGATATGGATAATTTGCTGGAGACATTTTAAATTACTAAATTTGGTGAGGTTTCTGTGGGTTCAAGTCACTTTCCTCCTGTGCTGAAGGTAGGCTGTGTCTGAAATGGAAAGATTCCTCATGCAGTCAATGATAAGTATTTTTCCTTTCAGGAGGAGACTTGGGACTGGACATCTGTAGTTAAATGGAGTGAAATTTTTGGGAATTCTGTCTTTTGTTCCACTAGATTCACTATTTTTTTTGTTAAGATTTATTTTTGGCATATGTCAGGCCTTTTGTGTTGTCTGTGCTTCTTTAATTTTACGATCTTTAGGTTTTTTAATCTGAAGAATTAGAAAAGAAATATTGCCACTTGAAAGCCTGTTGGATTAAATACTGCATGTGTTTTATTTGTTCTGTTGGCTGAGTGAATGCAGAAGCTGAATTCCTTTGGGGATTTTCCAGTGGAGAACAGCAGTAGGAGTGGACCAATCTCTCTGGAAAGGAATGCTGCTTCATTACAAGCTGAGATAATAAATGCATGTTTTTAATTCTGCCTGAAGACCTTCCATCTTGTATTTTAAGCTTTGCATTTATTTTCTCTTAAAAGTTGACATTATGAATGTTTTTCAGTTGTTTTTTTTCCCCTCATAGTTGCTGATTTTGCTGCGAAGTCTTTGATTTTTCCAGTGAGTTTTAATGGCCCAGGTATGGTGTGGGAGCTGAATTGAGGAGATGAGGAGTGAGTGTGTATTTTTGAGTCCATTGTACTTTGTTGGTTTAGCCTTAAACAGCGTTTGTAGATGGTGGAGTTACTTTAGGAATGGTCCTTCTCCATGAAGCTGCTACTTCTGACATGGATGTGGGGAAAAGAAAAAGTAAGTACTGGTAACTTTGCTCTTTGAGCAAAGGCATATTCAGTAAGGGCTTGATACACCATTTAGCAGAAATGTTTTTGCACTGGGGGTTTTGTACACTTCCCACCTCTAAGCTGAGGAGAATCATTTGGATTTTTGCCAGTTTTTGGAGTTGCTTAGCAAACTGCAAGATAAACTCAAACCCTTTTGGCAGATGGAGAGAGACAAAGGTGCTTTGCAGTTGTTTGCTAGTAAGGGCAAGAAGAAGGGACTTTTTCTCAAAGCATTTGTATAAAATTGTTGTACAGAAGGAATTTGAAAGAAAATTGATGTTAATTTAGTATTTCTCATTAATAGAGGCCTCATCTGACCAAATCTGTAAATACTGCAGAAGGCTTTGAAAACCTGAGTCACTGTGGTGTTTCCAGGGGCAGCTGTCACATCACAGCCTCTCCCTGTGCATCTCTTGCAGTTATGTGCATTGCTGGCATTGGCTTGGTGGTGCTGTTCTTCAGCTGGCTGCTGTCTGTCTTTAGATCCAAATACCATGGCTACCCCTACAGGTACGTCAGGCTGGGGCCCTGCAGCCTCTGCCCTCCTGGCCTTTGTGGTACAGCTACACCACTGTAGCTCTACTGGCTCATTTGGCAGGAAATACTGTTTTAAAAATGCTCCACTGGTTTCTCAGAGTAGCAGTGTTGGTTGATAAAGTCAGCAGAAGTAACAGTATTGCATGGATATTGTGATTTTTCAATCTAGGCAAAGGAATTGTGGAACTCTCCTTTCCACACCATTGCATGTTATAAAACACTTCTATTTTCATAATGATATCTCAGCCAGTTTATGCTGCCAACAAATGCATTTTCCCCCCTACTTTTCTCCCTTCCATTTTCATACATCTTCGTTATTAATCCTTGTTTGTGAGAACAGGGAGGATGCCTGATGCTGTAAAGCTGCCTACATTTTGGCATTGCTTGTGTAAGGAGTCTGATCCTATTAGTTGACCACTTCTATACATGTCTGACTGATACAGATGCCTTAGCTGTGTTTGCTAGCTTTTATGCATTTTGAAGCAATAAATGCATGTTGAAGGACCAGTTTCTAATGATTTCACCATCTGCAATGAGCTGAATTTGTCTATAAAGCTAATCCCATAGACAGATATTATGCCCTCTCTATGAGAAATGTGTTCTTATTTAAAAATACCTAAATAATAAAACTTGTTGTTTTATGAAGACTTTTCTCAAGAGCAGAAGACAGCTGAAATTATTCCCTTTTTGATAACTGGTCAGCTTTCATTCTGGTCTCTGCAGTGGTCTCAGATACTCCTGCTAACTTTATTGTAGGGAAGATGTGGTTGTCTCTGGTTTTGAGTTATTAGAAACTCACTTTTAAGTGACTTCTCAGCTGCTTTTGTTGTAGCAGCATCAGGCCCAGTTTCTCATTCTGGTTTTCTTAGCATTTATAAAAGCTAGGTGGAATGTTGCACACCTTTGCTTCTTACAAGATTAATAAGAATGTTTGTTATTTTGCTCTTTACAGTTTCCTAATGAGCTAAAGGATTCCAGAGTCTGTAACATCAGGAAGGTGGTGGCTCTGAATTTGGATGTGGTGGAATGAGGAGCTCAATGTGTGTGGTTTGTGCTACCTCTGCTTACACTGAGACAGTTAAACACTGAACCAAAGACGATGTGTAGTGCCTTAAATACAACAAGCAATTTGCTCTGAAGGACAGAGTATTAAGATGCAATCTCTCTTTCATAAGCTTTACATCTTCTTAAGCAACTCTACTTCTAGCGAAATTCAGAACGTAATGCTTAAAATTACATTTCCATGGACTAACTAGAAACGGTACTTTCAACTCACTTGGATAATCTGTTTACCATCTTTTCTTTTTCCCTTGAATTATCAGCTTATTTCCTGTTTGTGCATAGCAGGTGACAGCAGCTTCTCTGTCGTGCCTTTTCATGGTTGAGGAAACAGCTTCATGTACCTGGAAATCTTTTCCTTCAGCCTGTGTGCAACCCTTGGAGCATGCTCCAGATTCTAGTGTGGAATGTGCATATCCTAGAGCTGTATCTCATTTTTGAGAAGAGTTCTTAATTGCTGTATGATGCAAGAGGTTGTCTTACAGATGGAGGGGGAGTTTTCAACGTGTAGAACCAAGCTATTAATTAATTAAAGCTTTCTTTGCCAAATGCTGAAACTGCAATGTTTAAAGTTGTAAACTTTGACTCAGAGCTGGAAAAAAATTCTTAGACTGGCCAACACTCACACTGTGAAAAATACGAACCAAAAGTACAAAGGTAACTATCTTTGTGTTGCATGAATTCAAAGTTGCTAATTGGCTTTCAAGTTACTGCCTAGAGCCCTGGCAAACCAAAAGATACCAGATTTGTGGTCGCTATGTAAGTTCTTGCATTCTCCATTTGTTTTCTCCACATTTTTATCCTTTGGGCAGAGATGTTTGCTCCCAGGATAAACGTTGTTACCCCAGGATACATTTGATAGCCTTACAATTGAATGCATGTGCTGCTTGCTCTCTCCTTTTGTTCTCTCACCTCACAAAGATACTTAGCCTTAAGAATTCCTGAGTGGAAGACCTTGTGCCTCAGCCCAAACTGTTGTGCAGTTCAGCAGTTGTACTACAGGAAATCTTTGCAGCCTGATTCAGTAACGCTTCCTTCCGTAGGCTGTGGTGGCCTTAGAGGCCTGGAGTCAGAGAGACTTTTGTCTCCTGCTTCTGCCTCTCCCCTCTCTCAAGGGATTACAGAATCTGGATGTTTGAAATTGAATCTCAGAAAGGATTGTATCACTCCAAGTAGAATGTTATGCAGTTTTGCTAAATTAATACACATCTCAAGTGCCTTAACTTGACTAATTTAGTTGTTTGATGTTTCAGCTTGTTGAGATGCATTTTTCTATGCCATATAGAATGATAAGCCTTAGTGGAACGGATAAACTGTGTGCCTGACTGGATTTTGGACAAGTTTCAATAAAACTTTTTAGTCTAATCCATGCTCCCGTGTCTTTTGAACTTCGACATAAAACAAGCCAAGCTTTTCTTCCACTATTGCTTCAGTGTGTTAATCATAGCCTGTCTGTATAAAGTAAATAACCTGAGTATGGGTGAGCAGACTGGATTAGTAACCTGTATGTGTTTATGTGGAGAATTACAGCCCAGAATATCAGCTCTACAGCTGAGCTGCTCATGTAGCCAACTGATAGCATAAAGATTACATGGTTTTTGGCTTGTCTTTGACAGCTGTCATGCAGTGAAAATCTTGGATTCCTGGAGTTCTAGACAGATCAACTCAGTGTTTCTGGAGGTGGAATCTTGTTAGCACTGTAGATCTGCCTGTATGGAACAACTCAGCAGTGCTGTACTTGTGGCTTGTTTTCCTGCCCAGTTGGTAAAATGCTTCCCACAAACTTTTTCAGTTATAATTTATTCTGTCCTTCTAAAACCATCCAGTTCCATATTGACTAAGTTTAAACAGTGGCACCTCATGCAGGTGAATGGTGGAGTCATGTTTGCCTTCCGTTTGAGGTGGCCCAGATGTTGAGAGTTTGGGATTTTCCTTTGTTCCCATGCTGACATACAAGATGGAAATAATGCTCCTTTTTTCCAACAGATTTTCTGTTCTCTAGGCTGAAACTGAAGTGCATGGAGGAGGGAACAGTGTGGTAGTGGAGCAGAAGATAGAGTGCTTGCAAGGACCAGTGGCAGGTTTAGTGAGGATGAATTCTGGCAAGGTTTGACTTGTGCAGCAGTTGAGAGGTAATGGCTGGCTCTAATTGGTACCCAGGGTGACTCGGGGGGCCAGGGGCCCTGGCAGCTCCTGGACTGTTAATGCAACACACAGTTGGGGCCAGCAGAACAAAGGTGCATGAGGCAATGCATTTGAGACTTGCTGTGGGAAAACTGGGAATTGCTGAGGACATCTCCTTTAGAAAGTGAATCATTAAATAGCTCAGGAGTGCCCTAAAAGCTCACCTTGAGAGAACACTTGCAATAGAGGGAGGAAATGGTGTATTCTGCAGCTGAAAATGGACTGTGTGGTTTTGTTAATGTGGCTGGCCTCAGTGACTGCTGCTTTTTTTCTGCTTTTGAGAAGGAGCTGTGGTGTATTTAGAAGATATTTTGGTATAACAGCTAGAAATAATTTTGGGAGCTCTCTGCACTAAGCACAAGGCAAGACAGTAAATTTAAATGGATTAATCTGTGTAATGGTTTGCATTATGTACAATTTACTGGAAGATCCTGCCTTCAAACCATTCTAGTGTTCAGCACAGAATGTGATTTTCATGAGGCCCTGGCAGAGGGTGCCACAGAAGCTGTGGCTGCCCCTGGATCCCTGGAAGTGTCCAAGGCCAGGCTGAACAGGGCTTGGAACAACCTGGGATTGTGGAAGGTGTCCCTGCCCATGGCAGGGATGAGCTTTAACATCCCTTCCAACACAAACCATTCTGGAATTCTGTGTCAGTGGTGCCTAGCAGTCATTCCTGCAGTTAAGCCTTTTACAGATGCTCCATGAGCACCTGCTCTTGAGGGGCAGAACTGCCCAGTCCTCCAGCAAGGTGGAGGATGTGCTCACCTCTGCATCTGCTGTGTTCTTGGTGCTCATGCAAATAACTTTAATTAATCCCCTGGCAGGTGATGGCCATGGGGTTAAGATTCAGCCATGAGGGTAAGAACAAGTTCAGCCTCTAGGCAGGCAGTGGGATGGATGGCCATCCATGCTTGGGGAATATGATGAGATCATGGCTGGCTAGAGACTTCAGGAGGAAAATGTAGATGCTTTTATGGTCACAGCTACTGGGAGCATAAGTAAATGTACAACAAGGCTTGTTCTGAGCCCTGTTCAAAATGTGTAAGAGCATAGCAGGGGTTTTTTTGATTCCTGGCAAACTGAAGTTGGAGTTTTAGAAGTACTGGAGAAAGTCAATTGCTTAACATTCAAAACATTTGGAACATCCAAAGAAAATCAGATGTGTGAATGGCTTCTGCTTGTTTGAATATGCTGCCCATGACATCAGATGATGCCAAATTGTGGCATCTTGTAGCCAGGCTTGGTTGGGAGAGAAGAATGGTCTCTAGCATTCCTTCATGGGCTGTTGGCAGTGGTTCATGGCAGTCTGTTTTAAAAAATACCCATTCTATAATAGAGAAACCCTTAAGCTGAAATCAGATTATTTAAGAATTCAAAATTTCCAAGTGCTTTCATGTGCTGTGAGAAGTAATTCTCACAAAAGATTTGGGAAAGTACTGGCACTTGGTTTCTGTGTTGGACCTTGGTGTTTGCTGCTTTCTCGTGCTGAAAAGGCTTAGTTCTCAACTACAAACCACTTCTCAAGTGACTCCACACCATCCCTTTGAACTTTCCTAAGGGGAATAGAGCAACAGCAACACAAAGAACAAGCCCAGGCCCTCGAGTGAGCATCATCTGTTTTCAGTTTTATCATGCTTTTTGTCTGAGGAATAGAGAGTTTCATTGCACATAACCTGTTCCAATTAACAGCTCAGCTCTTGATCATTCCTACAAAATTAATTTAGGCATAACATTTTATTGGTCTGGATTAATTGTGCTACTTTTATCACAGATAATAATATGAAAGAGATGTATATGTAGTTTGTATTTCTAGGTCAGGAGCACATCAAGTTATTAAAATATCCTCTTGTCAATTGATAGCTGTACAAGTCTTTCAGCCATTTCCTTTCCTTAAAAGTAGGGTAATACGTACTTAAGAAAACTAATGGCTGTCATTATGAAGAGAAACAATGGGTGTGATGAGACTCTACAGTGGTTTGTCCTGCAAGCTGAGCTCTGAATCCTGACTCTCCCAGGCCTGTTGGAGCAGGGGGAAGGGGTCCTGTGTGCTGGGGAAACTTAACTGGGTGCAGATGGGCAGAATGTTTCCCTGCAGATGCACTCAGCATCTGTCTGTACACAGATTTCAGTGTACAGAAAGATTCTGTGCTTCTCCAATCTGTTTTTTGACAACCTCATGATAATGTCAGGTTTTGTCTCTTGGAGTAATTGCTGGGAGATGGTAGCATTTCCATTTTTACTTTATCTCGACCTTTTCTTACAGTAGGATTCCTTTTTCATGTGTGACTTCAGATGGCAGTTATGAACTGGAGGCAATTGAATTTGGGTTTTTAAACTGCTTTCAAATACCTTCCCCAAGGAAATAGTGAAAGAATAAAATACTACAGAGCAATAGTAATAAATCTATCTATGTTATTCTAAATCAGTGGGATATTAGTTGATAACTCTGACTAAATCCCTTGAGGGGGAAAATGAATGTTTTGTGTTCTTACTTTAATCACACAGTTGGAATCCTAATGCAGAGCTAAGACTGGGTAATGCTTCCGGTTTCCTTCATCTCACTGGTGGCAAAACACCTAGAATGGCTTTTTGCAATTTTTAATGGAATTTGTAGCAGTCAGTTAAAATGGATTTTTTTTTCCTCCTTCTAAAATGGAGTGAGAAGGCAGGTGATGGTTTGGTCTTGTCCAAGTGCAGCATTGGCCACGAGACAGAGTCTGGTAACAAAGCTGCTGCTAAATCTGCTCTCTGCTATAACTAAATTCAGCAGATACAGGGTGCAGCTCTTGGGTAAAATGTTACATTCTAAAGCGAATTGTGTTTAGACCTGTTTGTAGAATTTCCCTGGGAGATGTGTAAGCTTGGATGTGCTGAAGCGTGAAAGTGCTGTTGATTCTATTATCACAGAATGAAATGGGTGTTAGGGGTGATTTGCTTGGGTATTTTCTCATGTTTCATATGTTGCTTTATGAAACCAGGTGAGCAGGTTAATTTTATTTCTTCTTTAGTTTCTGCAGGAAAAGATATTAATTTTCAAAACTGGTTTTCTTTATAGTAAGTAAATAATACTTGTCACCTGTTTCAGATTCTTTGTGGTACTGGGCTGGCTTTTGGTGGTCCATTCTGCTTTGGTCCTGTGTGGTGATGGAACTTCATCCAAAACCCAGCCTGCAGAGTTCAGTCATCTTCTCAGAAAAGCCTGTAACAACTTTCCCTTGAAGAGGGCTGTATTCCAATCCTCCTCCTTTCACAACATTGTAACATCTGACAGGAGTGTAGAAGCTGCTAGTACCAGCAGGGAAAATTGTCTTGGCATCCTTAGGTGTAACTGCCAATGATGCATTTCCTTATCTAGAGAGTTTTCTGATTAAAAAGAAAAAGTTGTAGCCAAGCTGGGCTGAAGCTGCCCTGAGCAGGGTTACTTGGGACTGCTCCCATTCAACCTGTGTGTCACTTACGTTATCCCTGTCTTGCTGTCTTTGTACTTGAGAAATTCTCCTCCCAAGCTTGCGTCTGGGTTTGTGTCCTGGTGGGCTTGGAGTTCCAGGGCTGGTTCCTGCAGAGGATGAGGGTCATGCTGGTGATGCCCATGGAGGAGGAGGGTAAAGATGGTGATCTTGTTGAAGGAGGAGGGTGGTTGTGGTGATCCCCATGGAGAAAGAGGGTCCTTCTGGTGATCCCCATGGAGTAGGAGAGTTGTTCTGGTGATCCCTGCAGAGGAGAGAAGGATTGTTCTGGTGATGCTCATGGAGCAGGAGGGTCCTTGTGGTGCTGTTACTGCGAGAGTGGGCATCTGCTCCGTGTTACTCGTTGTAAGGGTGACGTATCTAAATGCTGCCATTAAGCTGCCGTGGTTGAACCGAGGTTGCGGGGTCGCCCAACGCCGCAGTTCCCCTGGGATGAAGTAGCTCCTGTCCCCTGCTGTCCATCCCCTGGGCTGTGTCAGTGCCTGGCTCCCGCCGCCATGGCCGCAGCCGCGTGCTGGGGCCCCCTGCTGGGCACAGGTGTCAGTGCACTTTGTTACCAAATGATGTCACGGGCCTCGGTCCATGACGCCAGCGTGACGTCAGCCCCACCCCAGCCAATCAGCGCGGGGAAGGTTGGGGCGGTGACGTAAACTGCCCTAGCAACAGTCGGCGCGGCGCCGCCCAATCAGAAAATAGCTGTGGGCGGCTGTGAGCCAATGGGAGGCGGCGGAGGAGGACGGCGGCAGGAGGCAGGTCCCCTCAGGCTCCCTCCGATAAGATGGCGGCGGCGCTGGCGATGGCGGCGGCCGCGGCTTTGTCTGCGCCCAGCGCCTGAGCGCGGCCCCGGCCCGGGCGGCCGCTCCGCTCCGAGCAGCGGNATCGGCCGCCACCGCCGGGCCGCTCCCTCCGGCCGCGGGGCTGACACAGAACGGCAGTAACTGACAAACGCCCGTAAAGTCGGGCTGAGAGAGGCGCCATGTTAAACTGTAAATAAATAGTTGTCTTTGTGTGCTTTCGGTTTGTCCGAATCCCCGGGGGTCTGACCCCCGCAGTCCATCACCCACAGACACGCCGCGTGCCTGAGGCGCTACACAAACCGTGAGGTGTTGTCACTTGACCCTCACAAATGCTACCCATATCTTCAAACCGTGTTAGAGAAGCATCACTGTGTCTTTAGTACTCATCACTCTGTCTTTAGTACTGAGCCTTGGGTAAAGTTTTTTCTGCGGTCATATTTGTGTATCTTCATCTCCCGCCTTATTTTGAATAGTTCATAACTACTGTGTCATTTTAGACAAAAGTTAAAGGGATAGTGGTTTTTCTCCTCTTATATATTGCTTGTTTTTGAAGTCTTAACATTTCCAGTTAGGAATCTACAAAAAAGAGATTTTTGATCATTATCGTTGTTGTTGATGTTGATCACATGCTGATGTAGGTCATGAGCGTTGTAAATACACATTATTTGGTGCATGACTTTCCAGCAGTTAGCAGTTTCTTCTGCATGTATTTTCTTCCTTATTTTGTAAGACAGGGATTGTCCATCTCTCATCCTTTCTCCTCCTCACTCCCACTTTCTCCTCTCTGTGTTCTTAAAGTACTTTGACAGTTTAAACAACTTTTTTTGCTGGAGTGATTATTTCGTTGTGTAGACTGAAGCGTTAATTAAGGGGTTTTCTCCTCTTTATCCTCCAGCCCTTGAAAATCAAGGGTAGAGTTTGATTTTTGTAGAACAAAAAGATCTGAGTTACTAATATTTATGGTCTGGTTTTCTGTCACCATTAGTATTTTATATTCTGAAAAATGCTCTTCCATTAGAACCACTTTGCTTTTTGTTTTATTGTGATTGTCATATTTTGTTCCTTGTTGTCCATAATCTTGTTTGCCTTTTTTTGAACCACTTGTTCCTGGTCTATAATATGAAGGGTTTGTACTTAACCCTTTCCATATTATTATGCTTTCATTAGTGCAACAATTATTGTTACTACCAAGGGCCTGCTTCAGTTGGTGCTTTGGAGGAAGAGGATACAGAAGCTCATACATTTTCCGTGCAATTTTTTAGACTACCTGCAGAGAGGATTGGATTATTTCAGATAGTTTGTGATCTTGAAGATCAGAAAGCATGGACAGAACAGGTCTGAGATTGTGTGCAGTCTTTGGGTGGGATCTGCCCGCAGAGTAAGCAGCCCTGTCACAAACTGCTTTTAAGTAGGTGGACATAAAAAATTTTTGATGCTCCAAACTTTCCTTCTGTTCATGAACTCAATTCTCATTCAGTTTAAATGTTTGTTACAAGTCCCATCCCGTGAGCAGTTTGTACTTCACAAGATCTGTGCCAGGAGCTGGGCGCAGCATTGCAGGGTCCCAGCATTTCAGGGTTGTAGTGAACACATTGCATGGGCTTTCCTTATTTCTGTCCATTCCAGTTCTGCTTAAAACTGGAGTTAGAGAGAAGGAAATGAAAGAGAAAAGCACACCCTGTCTTTCTCTCTTTTGTTCCCATTTCCCACAAGTCCTGCTGGCTGTCAGCTGCCTGCATTTCTGTCACTTCATCCTCTGTCTCTGCAGTTTTGCCCGTGTCAGAGGTGTGCAGAAATAAAGGACTGGGGGATCGCTGTTAGAAATTTTGGGAAGATGTGCACAAAACTGAATAGGGATGCAAAATCTCTTCCCAGCTCTTGTGGAAGAGAGACTTAGAGTGTTTCAGAGGCAAATAATCAATCAATACTAGTCTGCTCCCGGAGAAGTTTTAAACTTTTGGTTTAAGGAATACTTCTATTTAATATTAAGATCCTAGGAGTCTCCCATGTCCCGAATGAGAAATTTAGAATGATGAAAACTGGAGTAACTTACTGAGAAACTTTTAAAAAGTGCTGCTTCTGTAAATATTTATAAAGATGTCTCAATAACTTTTGCCCCAAAACATTTTTTTCTTGTCTTTTTCTTTTAAAGGGGAGGAATCTTTGTTATAATGATCTAACCTGTTCCTACGAGTTCATACGTTGTACAAAGTAAGCACAGCAACAGGAAAAGAAAACAAGTTTTGAATCTTCCTCACTTGAACTATCTGATAGTCAATGAATGTAAATTTTTTTTTTTTTTAAGTTGGCAAAATAAGCTTCATTCTTGGGTTTCTTTAATCCAGACTTTTCACCTCGCATTATGATACTGGTTGCTGGAGTGAGAGCTCCTCTGGACCCAGGCCCAGAGGAAAGCCAAAGCACAGGGGTTGAATTAAAACCTGATAAGCTGAGATACATAAAGTCACACCAAAGTGAAATAGAAAGATAGATACAGATTTTTAACTTTTAGTAGAAATATATGCAAAGTGCTTTAAACATTGAAAAGCTGCAGCAAAGAGACCTTAAACACAATTCTTACTGCAGCAGTGTTACCTTTTCACAGAATGTCTTTACTTTAGATAAAACATAGATAGAACTGTACTGTTCACATTTTTTAGAGTGTTCACATAAACAATAAGAGCTGATAGAAACTGTATAGGCAAATCTGTGTAATACCTATGTAATACTTGTGTAAGATTTATGAATGTTACAGTTAGACCAGGATAGGTTAAGAAAACTAGGATTGTGTGTTAATTTTATTGGTCAATTAACAAAGATAATCCATACTTCTGTAAGTTTAGAGAAGAAGAAGCTGTTTTCTGCTTGCTGTTTGCCTGCTGCTGTTACTGCTTTGCCTTATCATGTAACCCCTTTGAACTCTGCCTTCAGAAAATGATGAGACTATGAAATAAAAAACTTTAGCAGGACAGCAGCCTCCTCCGCTCTTTCACCCTCGTCCGAAAAGGGAGGGTATCCCATCAAAAGCTCAACAATTGGTCATTTGGTTTTAAAGTTTTTATTAAATTGTCTGCATTTTTGAATCAGTTGAATGTCTTTGTTCTGAGTCATATTGCAGGGTTGCTTGAGGTGTGTTACTTGATGCCACAATGATATAATTGGAAGTAAGTCAACACCAATCTTCTGTATTCCCTAAAGGGACAGTGTAAGTTCTTTGTCTTCCACACTGTTCTGGAATGGGCATAGGCAGATTCTTTGGCTCTTGCTGAAGAAGAGCAAAACTGTGTCATCTTCAGTGCCAGATGTGCCCCAGAACCAAATATCTGCAGCACTTAAATGAAATTCTCTGGGAGAGGAACTTAGTGCAGAGACTTTGTTATTTCTGGTTTTGTACAATATCGTCTGTTAGGGCTTTGGAAACTGTGTCAGGGTCTTTATAGGGCTTAACTGAAGGTATAGTCATTTTCTAGGAAATAATTTGGTGTGACAAAGGTGTGTGTAATACAAATTCTGTAACAGGGTGACCTTAACATTGTGGGAATTTGAAATTCTCAGTTCTGTTGTAGATGAACTCCTTGTACCCTCTGCTTGAAGGGTGGAAAAGAGTGCTTTTTATGTCTCTATACCTCACCAAAAGAAAATACCAAAGTAATGCTAAAATGTGCTGTGTTCACCATAAAAACAAATGTCTGCAGCCTGTGACCAAGTACATTTTAAACTGGATTACCAGAAGTGTCTTTTATAAAGGGAAAGCCTAAGGATAGTGCTGAACCTCATGAAATCACATTTTGTATCGCTGGAGCTCAGCTCGTGCCTGCAGGTGATTTGGTAACATGAATCAGTTCATGGATGGGTCAGTGGCAGATTGTTCCCTTGCTGTGGCAGCAGGAGAAAGAAGAAATTGTAGAAATTCAGTGGCAAATATAATGGAAGGTTTTATGTTGACTTGAAAAGAGGTGAAGTGTCCTGATTTATTTACTAAAGGAGGAGCATAAAGCTTTCGTAGTCTGTGATGAAATGTAGTTGTCACTCAAGCTGCAGGACGGATCGATTTGTGTTGGGGTTTTTTTTGTTAGAAAAGAAGTGTAACCTTGAAAAAATCAAGAACTTGATGACAGGTTGCTGACCAATGTCATCTGTAGTGCTGCTGAAGCAGTTTATTTGCAAGTCCAAAAGCTGCATAGTTGTAGAAATTTCTGTCTGAGTAGGTCCAACTGTAGGTTTTAATAGGTTCAGCCTAGAAGCTTTGTTGGGCAAATGCATTTGTCATGTAAAGCAAAACTAAAAAATAGGCAATAAATTTGGGACCGAGATGGCTTTTATCTTGTAAAATGAAAATCTGTCCTTTGGATGAGCAACAACCCTTAAAGCTGTGGCAACGGTGATTGGGAATATGTGGGAGAGTTGAAGGGCCAGGCTTTGATTCTCAGGCAGAGTTTGTAGTGAAAGATGTTTTGTTGAGAATTTGTGATCAGCTCCAGGGAGCAGAAGGCAAATGAAGCTAAAAGGCATTTTTAGCCTTAGAGGGCCCTGATGCTCTTGGTCATGGGCCCTTCCTTCCCTTCACACAGAGTGTGTTTAAGTATTTTAAATACAGCTTGGTTTGTATGTTACATGTGCTAGACTGAGCTTCCTTTCCTGAATCACCAGAGTAAGGTGTGCACTTTGTCATGATTTTTGTCTCATGAAGGTGAAAATGCTGTGTTTAGATTTTCAAGTGGTGGCCTCAGTCTTTTTCAGCTTGCAGGATATTTCACCGTATAAGTTACACTTTCTGGGTGGCATCGAAACCAACCTAACAATGAGATTGTTTGTCTTACTTTTGCCTTGTGGGTTTGTGATGATCCTGCTTGTTAGGGTTTTTTAAGATCCCATTAAAGAAACAGGTTAAAAACAAAGTTGGTTTTTTTTTTCACTTCTTAGTGAATGAAGTGTGATAACTCACACTATGTCAACAGAAAGAAATTGTGTAATCTTCCTTGAACAGGATAAAGGGTCTCTTAGTGACCTTGAACTGTTGCCTTCTCATTCCCCTTGTGTGTCTGGAGGAAGATAATTCTGTTTACTTGTCTGAACCTGTTATGCTGTATTTAAGCACTAAAATTACTTCATCTGCATCACTGAGTGTCTTCAGCTGTATCAGGTATCACTTGATTAAGCCCCTGTGGATTTAAAGTCAGTTCTAAACAAAGTAAAAAAGTGAGTGTGTGTTAGCAAAGTGTTACATACAGAATCTCTGATGGAGTGCTAGATGCCTCCATCTCTTTTCAGTCAGAGCTTTAGTGTTCAGGTATTTTCTGATGTATCTGATCTAGTAAGTTTAATGTGGTACAATTCCTCCTAAACACACGAGAAGTGCTTTACTGTGACAATGGTCAAACACGAGCAGGTCACCCAGAAAGATTGTGGGGCCTCCCTCTGTGGAGTCACTTGGAACCTGGCTGGACGTTTCCCTGGGTGACCTCTACCTGTCTCTGCTTGTGCTGGGGATTGGACTAAGAGATCTCCAGAGGTCCCTTGGGTGGAGTGGAGGAGAAAGGAGAGGACTGAGAGTGTGGATGGCATCAGGTGTGTGCAGGGTATGAGGGTTTGTGTCCTTGAGCAGTAGAGCTGGTTTTTGCCAACACAAACAAATTGTGTGAATCCTGAGTGTAAAACCTCACTTGGTTTGGTGTATCAGTACAAGGAAGGTCCAAAATACGAATTGGATCTAGGATTTACTGTGTCATGTTGCTTTTGCCTGCAGAAAACCATTGTTGAGTTAAAAAACAACCACTGGGATGAAGTGCTCTGTTTCCCCACCATTATAAAAACCCTATTTTACTTGTTCGAGTAATATAATGGTAGGCTGATTTTATTTTCTGGTTTTGTATTTTTTCTGAGAGAGGTAGGTTTCTTAGGACATGGCAGGTGTGTTCACTCCATTTTTTTAAATTGGGATAAGAAAATAACTTCTGTTGGAGGTTTTATCCTCTTTCACTCTTTCTCACAGCTTTAAGCTATTTCATTCATGTGTGTTCAGCCATAATATTGACATGTTTTGTGTGAAACAACAATGTAGGCTCTGCCCTTGTAACTGAAATCTTAGAATAGGGCTAATTCTAACCCTTTTCCTTCTCATCAGGAAAAACTTTTATGAAGATTTGCAGGTGACAGAATACTGGCCTGATTATATCAAGGCTTAGGAGTAGTCTCTCTTCCCACCATCCTAACTAAAATACTGAGACTTTTGCTGTGGGTTGTTGGCTTTCTGCTGTTCACGCAGGGTTACAGTCTGAAGCAGAGGATGGCAGTCTACAGACCAGCAGTTTAAAAGTACAGCTGGTTTTATTTTTGTTTAATTATTTTTCCTAAGGAGTGTTTAATTTTGTCTGCTTAATAGTTGTTCCACAGCGTTTCATTTCAGTTTCAAAAGTGAAAACTGGTTGAGACTTAACTCGAAGCAACTGTAAACATGAATTTAAAAAACTTGTGCCTTGAACTATTTTAAAAGTTTAAGCATAGAAAAATCTTAGACAGGTATTGAACTTAAGGAAGGCATATGCTTAAAAAAAGCATATTTGTCAACACTGGGATAGATAAAAGCTGGAAAGGACTCCTGTATCACTTTCAGGAGCCACTTGAAATGCAGATGAGGGACACTTGTTTAGACTAATAGTTGGTAGGTGTTTGTTTAAAGAAAATGTAGCTTTCAAATTTTTGTTCCAGATGTTGACAATAACTGGGACACACCCCTCTTCCACTTTTGAAGTGTCTGAAGAAAGCGAATAGAAACTGAATGCAGTAACAAGGTTTTCAGTGCAGTTTCACAGGATAATCCAATGTGTCCTGGGTTTGCTGCTGAAATGGTCAGTGCTGCACCTTCCACTGCCCTGGTTATGAATTCTCATCACCTCACCTGCCTTCAGAAGAAATATGATCGTGTGGATGCGTGGCAAGTTGGATCTAAATGAAAACTGTTCCTTAAAATTTTATTTGTCCAAGGTGATGTGATTTGCTTTGGGGAAGCACAGTCATCAGCTGGCACAGGGGTGAGGTCATGTGGTGGGTACCCACTGTGTCACTGCCCCTCCTCAGCTGGGCAGGGGAGGAGAGCACAATGAAAAGTTGAGGTTAAGGTAAAGATGGGGAGATCACTCAGCAATTGCCATCACAGGCAAAACAGACTCTGCTTGGGGAAATCAGCTTAATTTATTACCAATCAAATCAGAGTAGGGTAATGAGAAATAAATCCCCAATGTTAAAACACCTTCTCCCCACCCCTCCCTTTCTCCCACGTTCAGCTTCACTTGATTCTCTGCCTCTTCCTGGTGAGTGGTGCAGGGGGATGGGACTGGGGCTGTGGTTAGCTCATCACACTCCCTCCCTGCTCTAGTGTGGGGTCCCTCCCATGGGAGATGCTTCTTTATGGACTTCTCCCATGCGGGTCCTTCCCGTGGGCTGCTGCTCATCATGAACTGCTCCAGCGTGCGTCCCTTCCCGTCCCATGGGGTTCAGGAAGAGACTGCTCCAGCACAGGCTTCCCCTGGGCTCACAGCCTCCTTTGGGCATCACCCTGTGCTGGTGTGGGGTCCTCCATGGGCTGCAGCTGGGTCTCTGCTCCCCTGTGAACCCCCACGGGCTGCAGGTGGATCTCTCTTCTGGCCCTGGAGTGCCTCCTCCCCTTCTTCTTCCCTGGTCTCGGTGTCTGCAGGGTTGTTGCTGTCACATTCTCATTGCTCTCTCCCAGCTGCTCCTGTGCAGCAGGTTTTTTTCCCTTCCCAAATACATAATCCCAGAGGCACTACGGGCACTGCTGATGGGCTCAGCCTTGGCCAGCAGCGTGTCCCTCTTGGAGCAGGCTGGTGTTGGCTCGGTTGGACATGGGGGAAGCTTTTGGCATCTCTGCCCAGAAGTTTGTCACCCCTGTAGCCCCCCACTACCAAAACCTGGCCACACAAACCCGGTACAGGTAAGAACATCCAAGGGACAGCACTCAAGAGCCAGATGGAATGAAGTGTGTTATGTCTAGATTAGGACACAGCCTGTCTGGCTCTTTATTTATTCTAATTATTTGTGGACTCATTTAGAGATAATTTGCCTGCTCTGGATGTTTTGTTATCCTGTAAGGGCCAGACATTTATTGTTTGCTTTTACAGCACTTGCTCTGAATGTAGGTAAGGAATTGTGTGTTCCAAGGTAGTTCCCAAGGTCACAAATCAGGTTCATGGCCAAACCAATAATAGCAGGGCACCTTCCCTTTCAGTCCTGTTTTAATTAGGCTGAACAGTGTTGAAATAACTCTACAGTGATGGGGAAGCCATTTGCTTAGAAAACTCTGGTCTGAAAACACTATTAAATACTCTGGGGACTGTCAGTGTAGAGGAGCCTGCTTGCCTCAGTAGTGCTTCAGAGATGGTTCTACATTTTTAGGCTCCTGTGTTTTTTTAAAAACACACACATTTGTAGGTTGTGATCAATTTAACAGTGACTGGATCTGTACTGCAAAGAATAAGCATTTTGCAGTAGAGGCTTTAAACAAAAACGATAGATGATTATTCTCAAGTATAAATGCATGACATAAAATCACTTTGTACAAAACCAGGTAAAGCGTTGCCCTAAATTAACATTTCTCTCTAGTGAAGTATAGTAAGTGTAACACCTTTACTTAGATTTGACCTGGTATTCCTTAACAAAGGCTTATGGTACAAAATGATGAATAATCAAGAGAAAAAGCAAGTTGAGAAGACTTTTTAGTATTAGTTTGTATATCATCTTTTTTGATTGGTTGTCAGCAAGAACATTTTGCTCTGAAAATGGTAATTTTAGGTTAGTTAGGATAAGAGTTAATAAATTATAGTAGATAATGTTCCAAGTATTAGTCACAAAGACACATACATACTATTCTGAATTTGTTTTGCATTGACAACAATAATACTAAACTCATCTATAGCTCCCATTTTCTTTCTAAAGTGCTGTTACCAAAACAAGTTATTTCTAAACTAAATGAGCAGAATTCCACATGTGTGTCTTTTTTGTTGTTGTTGTTTTTATTACCAAAAATGTACTTTCTTGTGGCCTTTCTAAATCTGCTTTATTTCTTCAGACCATCTGGAATGGATATAAAATCTCTTTATATGCTTTAACTATCAAATAATTCTGAACAACTCTAATTTTTTTTTCACTTAATGCGAGTAAATTGTCATTAAATCTCCTTTCTAAAGGAGAGCAAGCAAGCTGTTAAGACTGCCGTGTACCGTTATCATCTTCTGTAATGTTTTCCAGCTATGCCTTCCATCCATGAGAAAAAGGGAAGCCCAAGATTAGGGAACTGGCAGTTGAGTAGCAGCATGAGTCCAGTAATTAGAGGGAAAGACTTTTGGACAGATTGAGAGAAAAATTTTAAGGTACTCTTGAGAGTTAAAGAGCTTTGTTCCGCTCTTTCAGACTTGCTCGAGTGATTGATGGTACACATGTAGTCTCAAAAGAAAAGTGCCCTTCACTCATGCAGAAAATCTTTTCATTGCAAAGTGCTATTTTGTTTTATTTTGAGTACCTCAGGAGATTTAAAGAAACTGCAGATGATTTTTTTTTTTTTAATGGATGGTTTACGCTGTTTTATGTGGTAATTTTCGCTGGTTGGAATAGTCACTGGCATTGATATGAGGATACCCTTCCACTCACTGCTCAAGAGGGCACTCACCTTCACATCCTTCTGATAAAATGGGATTGTTTTTAGCAATAACAGTAAAATTGAAAGTCAGAAGTTAATAAATGGATGTGTTCAGAGAAATGGCAGAGATGGTAAAGGCGAGTGCTCTGGATGATTATTCAAAAATTCCTGTGACCAATAAAACGGGCACAGAAAATGTAATTTCTTCTTGCTGTTAGAAGACTGTTTTGAAATTAATGGGGAAACAAACAGTGGGAAGGGTGGGAGCCTTGATCCTTCAGCTGGGCTCACTTCTGCTGGGGGTAGGGTAGGTCAGCAGTGGGAAAAGTGTCTGGAGCAGCAGATAAGGCAGGATGAGTCAGGACAGATCAGCTGGTAGATTCCAGAGGGCTGATAGGGGAGGGAGCAAACAGCTCCGTGGCAGCTTCTGAACAGGGGCTGAACACCCTTGGCCTCTGTCAGGGCAGCTGGAAAAGCCTTGTCCTGGGAAATTGTAGGAGTTTTGGGAGAAATAAACCCTGTAAAATGCCAGGGGGTAACACGGAGGTTATGAAATGGAACAGCTTTTCAAGAAAAGCCTAGGATTGAAGTGTTGCTTTTTACATCAGTAAATGTATATAAGACTAACAGTTCCTGGGGTCTAAAAGTGTCCAGTGAAAGTTGCCAGGGGATTATTTTTTATAAGTTCATTAATTAATTATCAGTACTCATAACAAAGGAATGATCTGGTCCTGCATGGTTGTTTCTTGACAAAATTAACAGGATACAACATGTAGATGGTAGATTTAATAAAAGTTTTGAATCAGCAAACTTCCATATTCAGTGGACCTGTCATATTCACTGAACTATTCACTGGCATATTCAGTGGACCTGTTTGTTTCTAAGTTTGCAGGTGAAACTCTTCTGTTAGTTCTAGTAGTTTATATCGCAGAGGTGACATTTTTGGTAATAAAATAAAGATTTTATTATTCTTACCTATCTGGCTTCTGACAAGTAGAATAATAATTTTTTGTTGTCTTCATGTCATAGCAGCATTACCACTCAGACTTTCTTGAATTTTGTCAATAACTGTAAAGAGTGAAAATTACTTAAAATAGTCTTTTTATTATGAACAAAATCCTTAATGCTTTTTTGTCAATAAGGCTGCACCTACTCTTTCACTCAGTATTAGGAAAATTATATGTTTTTTATTTGCTGTGATATACTAGTGCAGAAACAGATGTTTAAATCTCTTGTGGATGTATTAATTGAGATCAAACATAATTGCTTTCAAGCTTGATAAATTGGAGTGAGATATGTAAGTAACTCTAAGTATTACTTGTATTTTAACAGTGAAAGCAAGTTGAATACTTTGGTGCAGAAACTCCATGACTTCTTGGCTCACTCATCAGAAGAATCTGAGGACGCAAACTCTCCTCCAGCATTATCTAAAAACAAAAGTATAGGTAAAGAGATGTTTTATGTTTATTTTTAATGTGTATGTGATTTTAAAGTCAAATAACTTGATGCTGTTACTTCACCATATCACACTTCACTGGGGTAATTATACGAAGCCTTAATGTGATTTAAGTGGTGATATCTTGATAAATACACAGTAGGCCTTTGATACAATATTTATTTCATCTCTGAATCTTTCTAAAGCTGAAAAAAAATCTAATCTTCTGGTAACTTCCCTTCTATGAAACATGAGATAGCAAACACACACGTCTTTGCTGTGCTAGGAGTTCCTTGTTCAGCGTTCCTGAATTTATAAATGCAGTGTCTTGGTTTTTCTGCTGTAGTAAAGCTTTTGCAGTCCTTGTAGGTGTGGAAGAAGTTCTGGAGATTATGCTTTCACAGTAATTTGAAAAAGATTTGTACATATATTCTGGAAACATTTGAAAAGAAAATAATACTTTTAAAAAAACCTAGAGTCCTACATTAGGTTAGAATTGGTATTGGAAATTTTTACTTGTAAGTTAGAAATAGGTAATGAAGTTTAAACACTTTGATGACAGTGGTTAAAAGTGAAATTTTTTCATGTCAGTACTGAATAAAATCTGTTTCCAAGTTTCACTGGTTAAATTTGTTTCTTACTTTAAATTGGACTGGATACAGGTGCAAAACCTTTCAATCTCTGCTGTTTAATGAGCCAAAAGTTGTGTTGATGCGGTGGAGTGCAGGAGAATGAGAGTGTACTGGCTGTATTATAGAATTTATTTTTGGACTCCTGTTGTCTTAAGTAATATCTTCCATGGGTTTTCTGGCATGTAGTTTTTATCTTTTAATGTTTTGTTTAGAGAGAGAGTCTGGTGCCTGTGGCACTCACCTCCTCAAGTCAGCATCAAACTGAATTGTTAGCATAGGAAAAAGAAACTACTCATGATGCTTCAGCAGAATGGTAAAATAAACTGTGATGTAGATGCATCTCGAAGTGAAATTTTGTTGAGGAGCACACTGGGAAAAAAAAATCTCCCTTTATCCTCTGTAGTTAAAAATTAGCATTTGGTTCCTTGCCGTAAAACACAGATTGTCTTTGAAATGGATACACTTGCAAATTCATAGCAGACATATTTTAGTGTTGGTTTTGCGATCTAAAAGAACATATTAAAGTTGAAGAGTCAGGATTGAACACTTAAATATTAGGAAATGCCAGAATTAATTGTGCAGATTTCCTTCCCCTCCCAGTGTTCTGTGCATAATGAAAGTGTCTTTAGCAACTGTGCTTGCTATTTTTTTAATCCACAGGATGCTTATTAAAAGCAGAAGTTATGGATGTGACTGAGGCCAAATCAGATTTATTTAGTAATGTCTCTTGTTTTGTTGCAGCATTTAGAGGATATGGGAACTATTGGGTAGAGTGTTGTGAGGAGGGAGATGATGATGAAGGTGGTTAAGTGTGGCCCAGGAGGGCTGGATGTTAGAAATCAGTTGGGTATTAGCTGAAACTACTTCATACCCTAAACTTAATGTCCCTGCCACACACAGAGGTCAGTTAAAACAGGAAGCAGTACTTGCTTTATAGCCTTAATAATGTTCCTTTATCCCCTCTGCACTGGAACTGGATGTCTCCCTCCTCTGCACTGCATGGGTGCCAGCGGGAGACTCATGGAGAGCTCAGGAGAGCCAGAGTGCCAGTTCTTGTTCCAAGGGTGCAGCTCGTTCCCTGGAGCAGCAATCCCAGGGGAAGCCCTGCTCTCTGGTAGGCCTGGAGTGGCTGGGGCAGGAGCAGCCAGCTCAGCACTGAGCTGGGAGGGGATGGCTGCAGCACGTGGGGTCATCTGGTGGGCATGACGTGCACACAGCCCGGGCACATGGAGAAACTGGCACTGGAGCACGTTCAGCTGCTTTGGGAATAGCACATGTGCATCAGGCTGCCAGTCTGAGTGCAGAGTCTGCACACACTGGGGCTGCCAGAGTAGGGGAAGCTCTGCCAAGCTCTCCAAGCTGGTATTTTCCATGGATTTATCACTCGGGCAAAACTAGTCAAGAGTAGAAGGTGGGCAGTATCCAAGCTTCAGAAGAAATGTCACCCTCCTTCCAAATCTCAGGTTCCTCCCTCACAATAGGGGAATGCCTGTAATATTCTAGAGAAGAAATTTCCAGGTGTTTAAAAAGGCCAAAAACATTGTTTGCTTCCATTTTTTATTTCCTCCTTCATCCATGGAAATGGCTGGATGATTTTCCCTGAAATTTACTCAAACAATTCAGCAGAGGTCAAATGTCAAGCATTGAATTCTCTAAGTGATTCAGTTTTTTCAAAGTATAGGAGAAAATGGTTTGGTTTTCCCCAAAACTGAAGTTTAAGGATAAAGCAGTTGCAGTGCTAGTAGTCTTTTGTTAAAATCACAAATAATCCTGATAAGTATCCTGTAATTATACTTCCTACTCAGTAGCATCTGTAAAATCGTGCTGTTCCTAAGCTTTTGGAGCAACTTCATACAAGAATCATTCCATCACTGAACTCCAAACTTTTCCTTTCCACTTCCAGGACTGTTGGATTGGAGCAGGTGCCAATAGGTTGCAGGTCTTTTGGCTTTATTTTCCATGCTTCCCAAGACTGAGAAATAGGAATTCTCAGTCAGAACTTGGATCAAATGGGATTTTTGTCTGTGGTTCCATGATCCCAGATTTAATACTTTGTTCTTTATGTCAAGATGTGTAAGAGAAAATACTTGTAGTAACTTCTTAGAGATTGTTAAAAATGCACTAATGATATTATTTCTGCATGCAGTTGCACTGCCAGTGCTTCAGTATTTCTTCACCAACAGGAATGCTCCCAGGGACTGAACTGAAAGAGATTTCTGAATTATTTCTGTAAAATTTATGCCATACAGTGGAATGTCTTTTTTGTTGTGCAGCAGTTTGTCTCTGAAAGTCACAGTTATCTCTGGCCAGGCTGGTGAAACATAAACAATGCTGTGGTGGGCAATGTGAAGAACTTCTGATGTTCATTGCATTTCAGTGGACTCCTTTAATTTCTCTCCATAGGTAAAAGTAGAGAACCTAAAGGAAGCCCAGCTTCAATGGAGAACAACAGGGATGAGGTAGGAATAAAAATGCTTTTGAATTCTATTTGCATGTCTAGTGCACAGTAGCTGAGTTCAGTCTGTTGCTTTTACAATAAATACTTAATTAATACTGTCCGAAGCACCCATTGATGTCATCACCCTTCACCCTGTTACTCAGATAACAGCAGGTACTGAGCTGTTCTTTTAGGCAAATACACTCCCTTTTTTAAAAAAGTAAAAATGGATGTCCTGGATCTGTGTTAAACAAGGGCAGAAATTTTTCATGTGGTGTTTTCTTACTTCTGTCTGTTCTCCTGTTGGAAACATTCTGGTGGACAGTATCTTAACATTGCAGAGAAAACACAAATGCCAGTGTCCTGCCTTAGTTTGCCTTTACTGCTGTAAATTCAGGTATTTTGAACTGCCCAGGCCTAGTTGTGATCTGAGTGCAAAAACTGCTGAAAAAATCAGTTTTGCTCTGAAGGCAGCCAGTGCTTTCTGGCACATGAGCCACATAACAAGAGTCTGTTCTGCTGGCAATTCCTGGGTGCAGACTGCTGCTGCTGCTCCTGAGTGCCAGAACCCTCTGGAATGGTGTGTTGGAAGAGGGGATGGTTTCCTCACGTAGCGTGAAGGACATTCCCAGACCTGTGTGAGCTGCTGACTTCTGACCTGAAACTCCATAGATCCAGTTTAACTGAGCTGGCGTGACTGTTGAAATTGTCACCTGCAGTTACTGCTTTTCCTGCTGCTCTTTTTAAAGTATTTTTTTATAAGGGCACTGGTGACTTCTGATTTGTGTTCTAGTTAATGCAAGAAACTGTTTTTTGACAGGTCCCTTGGATATGGATGTGTTGACTTTAACTTTTTTTTTTCTTGTTTTTAGGGAAGTAGTTCTTCAGAAAGAACCAAATCCTTAGGATTATCCCGTTCCAAAAGGTTGGTTTGGAAAATAAAACAATAAATTACTTTTTGGGTATGGGAAGCTGTAGAAAAGTGGGTGCACTGTGTCAAATATTTTTGGTCCACACCAGTATAAATCCATGAAATTAGCAAAATGCTGGGAAAGCAAATGCCTCATTTACACTTAAAATTCAAACCATTTCTCAGCGTGAAAGGATAAGGTGCTAAAGCTCGATTATTATTAACAAAGACAAAATTATCCCATATCTTCAGGACAAAGGAGTTTATACAAGAGTTCCTTCAGTCTTGCTATTTGTACATGTAGGATTCTTCCAAAACTGTAACTTGGGTCATACACAGAAAAAGAGGCTTTATGTGCTTTACTGTTGGGAGAGTGCAGCATCAGACTGTGCTGTTGAGTTGTCCTGTGCAGAAATTGCCATTTGCTGTATCCCTGCTTAATCCTTTTCCCCTCTTTGATCTAAAAAGTATGGAGTGAATTGTTTACCACCTGTTTGAACCTCCAGAAGACAAATCATTTGTGTCCCATGTAGGAGCAGACTTGATCCAGTCAGAGTCCTCCTCATCTCCTCTCAGCTGATGCTCACTCAAATTCTGTCCTCTGTAATTTTTGTTAAATCCCAGTGAACTGTGCAGGGAGTTGAGCTTTCAACAGCTGCCTTAGTACTGCTCTTTAAAAGTCTGTATCTCTTTTCACTCTCCTTTTAATCCAAGTTACTTTATTTTATCATGTCTGCTGGAATTAATAATCTTCAGTCTTCTTTTTATGTTTGTCTTGATGCCATATTTGCATCAAGTGTGGTTTTATATTTGGCTTTGGTTTCTCCCTCATCTTTTGAATCCAGTGTCCTGCTGAACTCTTTTCATTCATATACTTTTTTTAGTCCTGTTTTTTGCTTCCTGTCTTATCACTAAAGGGATTTTCACTCATCCATTTATCACACTGTGCCTTATACTGACAAAACCAGTATCCTGCAGTAGTTCATGCATTGCCTTCAGACTACTGAAAAATTTGCTCCATGTTCTGTATTATTTTCTCCCCATCCTCACATAGTAAATTCATTCATTTTCATGGATTCAGTTCTGAATTATGTTTGTGTGGAATTCTGTCAGCTGATCCTTTTGTTCAACAGCTTTTTAATTTCTTTCTGCATTTCCTTCATTTCCTTGCAAGCATCTCTTCTGCCAAGATGCTTTTTGCAATTTGCTAATATCTGTGTTCTCTTTGTGCTGCCTGTTAAACCTGGAATGATGTACAAAATTCATGAGCAGACATTCACTTGTGTTTCATTTAGACCTCTTTCCTGGAATTGTGACTGTCTTAAATAAAACACATCAAACCTTGATTTTACAACAAAAATATTTTATTAGTATATATTTTTATTTCACATGGGAGGGGAGAATACCTGTTCCAAACCAGAAAATTAGCCTACAATTTATGTGTTGTAATAACTTGGAGCATCCCAGCTCATAATGTTTTTAATTACTTTAAAAATGACTTAGTTTTTCACAGTTAATATGGTGTTTTGCCTGCAAAGCTTGCCTGAACTGCAGTATGTACTATTTGTCAGACCATGGGGTTTTCTTCTGTCTATGCAGGAAACCTACAGTTGTAACAAAATATGTTGGGTCAGATGATGAACAAATCATAGATGAAACTGTAAATGAAGATATTTCAAATGAGAACTCAGAAAACGATGTAGATATGCAAAGCTTGCCTAAAGGTAGGTCATGTCTTTTTGTTTGTTTGTTTCTGAATTCAGCAAATTAGCCAAGATTATGATGCAGCATAAATGATTCACTAGAATGCACATGTATTAGTAAAATGCCTCTTGAAGGTCCTGTTGGTTTTCTGTCCACACAAAAAGAGGAACCCGAGCACCTTCAGTTTGGAACCCAGCATATTTTGATCTGTGGGTGCACAAGGATGTGCTGGTGGCTTAATTTCAAATGCCTGCTGACATCTGTGTAAGACCATCACAAAACAGGGGAAATGATTTATTCTGTTGTTTTGCAGGAGTCTCAAGCTCTGTCACTTGGAGGTCTTATTTTACTGTTCTGTCTTTGAGGTTATTAGCAATTAGATCCACTAAAGCAAAAGTAATTCTGGGGGGAAAAATACCATTATTGGATCTATTTTTAAGCACCTTTTAGAAACAGTTAACACTGTAGGCCTACATCCCTCTGCTCTTAGCTGCAGTGTGAGTTGCATTAATCTCCTCCATTTCTTACCTATGAAAGTTACAGGAAAAATTGCTGCTGTTTACTGCGTGAATAGCAGTATTTAGAGCAGTCACTCTAAAATGATTTTTTTCAGAATATTAGATTTTTCAGTGTCCTCACAAAAAAACTGGGCTCTTAAATAGGAAAGATGTGTTTTTTCCTTCACATAATTTGGATTAGTACTTTGTTTAAATGAAAATGTCTGTTTTGAATTTTGTTATAGACAAAGCAGGTTTTATTCCATTGCTTTTTTGTTTATTTCACGCTGAAATAAATCAAGTTATTTCAGTTTCAGGGAAACTGAATAGAAGGGGGCAAAGAGAGAAAAGCATAGTTATTCTAAGGGTTTTGAGGGATTTAAGTGATGTCCTTTATTGGTAGCAAGTTCCTGTCCTACACCCCCCCAGCAGTGTGACAGTCCTGTCCTGCCTATGCCACAACAGGGCAGAGAGAGCAGGGTTTGCTCCTCAGCCCATTCAGTCCCTGGCTTCTGTCCTACAGCTGCAACACAGATGTAGTTTGAAATGTGTGGTGTTGTTTTTGGTTTTTTGGGTTTTTTTCTGTGAACATCTGTGCATTCAAAACTTCGTTGAGTTTTAGTCAACAGATTGCACTTTTTTTTTTTTTTTTTTTTTT
>VXAD01005744.1:86706-150911 GCA_013399195.1 Dicrurus megarhynchus
ATTAATCAGACTTTTGCACTTCATTTGGATGTGTAATGGTTTCCAATTTCTAAATAAAATTATTCTAGGTACAGTGGTTGTACAGCCTGAGCCAGTGCTGAATGAAGACAAAGATGATTTTAAAGGGCCTGAATTTAGAAGCAGAAATACCGTTAAAATGAAACCTGAAGCTCCCAAAAAGCGTGGAGGTAAATACAATTTAAAGCATCTATTGAAACGGGTTTAAATTGTTGTTTACGACCACATTTGGTACATCTAAAAATTGTCCATATTTCTGATAAATTATCCTAAAAATACCTCCACTCTTCTGGCTTTTTGTTCATTGAGGATTTTAGCTGATAGAAATTAGCCTCCATTGCTGCCCCTGCAATGCAGCAGTGAAAGCTAAGATTAGTTCCCATTAAACTCCTTATTTTCAGTAGGTATAGGATGCTTCATTAGGTGCAGTTGCTTGGTTGCAATCAGGTGTTACAGGTATTCCTTTTTTAAGGAATTATATTGGAGCACCATCGATACAGGAACATTCACTGACTCACCAGGAAAGCAACCATGTTTGAGCAGGGACATGTATAGGCAGATTATCCATCAGTGAGCTAAGAAAAAATCCTAAACCCTCAAACACTATAAAGACTTTTTTGTTTTGCTTTTAAATTGTGGGAAATTCCCAACCAGTGGGCCCTTCTAAGGATTTCCTTTGAAAAGCTGCTGTGTCAGCTGCTTTGCCATAACTGCTGCTAAAACTGAGACGTTAGATAGATTATATTACTAACAGAAATTAATTTCTCTCATTTTTTCCCCCAAAAGTAAAGGAGAGGAGGGAGGATTATGTATAAAGTAGCCAATAAGAAGGCAGATATTTTTGTTAACGCTCCTGGCAATACCTTGGCTCACACACGTCCAGCAGTACCCAGGGTATTCATACAAACAGCTTTTGCACACACTGTTCATCCTTCCCATTGTATCATTTGAGATCCTTGCTCTCTTCTAAAGCAATTTATTGAGTGCTCTTTCTCCATCTGTGGTTAAAGGGGAGTGAAATGTGACCGTGTGGAAATGTGCTTGTGCATACACCTGGGCTTGTGTGGGGTCAGTGACATTTTGAGCATTGATGTTTCCTCCAAATTATGAACTTTGGAAGTTGGTTCTGTTTTATTCATGCAAGATGTCCTGTTCATATAAAAATGCTTTTTCCATTTGTGCTTATAACAATTCTACATATGGTCCAACAGGACTCTTCAGGAGTACAGTGTTAAAAAGATAAGACACTTCTGCTTGAGCTTTGTGGCCTGTGTCTGCATCCCCAGGACAGTTTGTATGACCTGCCCTTCCAGCTTTTTTAGTCTCCATCCCTAGGGAATTTGCAGGCCTTCCTTTGTGTATCTGGACTGGTTACTCATGTACTATGCCTGACATATATATATATTTAAAATAATTGCATTTCTAGTAGAAATTATATGTCCTGTGAGTATTAGAAGTAGTGGTAGAAGCAGAACTCTTGCCTTTCTAGCAACCAAATGCTCTTAGCTAAGATTGCAAGAGGCATTGTGTCATTATTTTCAAGTTTTGTGTCTGCAGCAAAGTTATGGTTGTATTTTTGCTAATAAATTCAGTTAATGTTTTTAACTAAGTAGTTTCTCAGTATTAATGAATTAGTAGTAGTTTAATTTCTTTGGATCATCATCATTTGTAGTAGTAACATGGTTTACAAAGGTTTGCCTCATAAATGCTCTCTTTTCCTGGTGCCAGCTTGCAGGTTTGAGGAAGGCGGCCATAGTGCTTCCCCTTGGTTGTGGAAAAGAGGGAAGTGGCTCAGGACTTGGCAGGGAATATCATGTTCTCCCTGGGTTGGCTGGGACCCTCAGTGATTCCTGCAGCAGTTTAAGGACTGTGATGTGTGCAGAATGTGAGATTCTTTCCCAAAGAGTGTGATGTGATGGGTGTGTTCATCCACAGTCACAGCAGCATTTGAAACTGGTGTTTGAGCTGGTTTGGAGCTCGTGAGAGGGACTTGCAGGTCCACAGGCCGTGCAGGGTGTGCAGTCAGGAACGGCTGGAGGGTGCAAACATATCCTGTATTCAGAATTTCACTGAATTAGGAGGGTGGATCAGCTGTTTCAGTGCCCCCTGAGCCATCTGAGGTTGTGCTTCAGCAGCAGATTGCTGGGAGCTTGTCCTGTGTCTTGAGAATGTTCATTCAGTTCCTTAACATGGTGGTGTTGGGGC
Source organism: Dicrurus megarhynchus (assembly GCA_013399195.1). Lineage (NCBI taxonomy): Eukaryota > Metazoa > Chordata > Aves > Passeriformes > Dicruridae > Dicrurus > Dicrurus megarhynchus. Next base: position 88,930 of record VXAD01005744.1, read on the forward strand.
TTGGTTTTAATTCTGGGGTAGTGATTAGTTAATTAAAAACAGAAAAAATACAGAGTCTGCACTCAGATTGTAATCATTAAATTAAACTGTTTGAGTTAATTTCCTTATTGACTTAATCACTGAACATGACAGCAAAGGACAAGTCACAGTTAAGTGATCTCTTATCAAAGCTGGATCTGCTTGATCCCAAATTGGCCTTTTGGAAGTACAGAAGCTTCACAAATGATTTTCCTTTTTCTGCTGTTGAGAACAAAAAGGTTTCAGGGTATTAATCAGTCAGTTTAAGAGCCTGGCATGGAATGAGCTTGCCAGGCCCAAGTTCGCCCCCTCTGAGCTGGAGTGGGGGGTTGGCATTAAAAAAAGCTTTCTTCACCAAATGTAGCAAAGTGGTGCACACACCATGGGAGCAGTCAGCAGCATGGGGAGAACATGTGGATCATAGCAAAATTGTAGTTTCAGAAAAACCCAGAAACTGCCATCGAGAAGGGAACAAAATATGAGAAAAGATTTTTCAGGCACTATTACAAGGATTACTTGCATTTTCTGTAAGAGTTTTTCATGCTTTTCTTTGAGAAACTAAAACTGTGTGTCAAAGAAATGTCACAATACAAACATGAATTGCAATGGTATTTGTTGAACAAAGATTAAATGGGGAATGTCATCCAGAATATCAGAGCTGCTCTGAAAGAATTTTAGTTATGATTCTTACTTAGGTGTGTTTTCATGAGGTGACCAGTTAACCCAAATTAAACCTCTCAAAGGGAAAGAATTGTGTCTTGACCCCGAGTGAAGCATAGAAAATCAGGGGAAAAATCAGATCTAAAATAGCAAATGGTTACAGAAATATTTCTCTGGTGCTGGGTGCAGAAATAAATCTCTGACAGGCCAGAGTATTGTAAGAAAATGCAATAGGTATATACAGGTTTCTTAAATAAAAATGAAAACAATTAATGTGTGGTTTGTAATCCTCTCCATAGAAGAAGGACTCCATGGAATTGTAAGCTGTACAGCTTGTGGACAGCAGGTGAACCATTTTCAAAAGGATTCAATCTATAGACACCCTACACTGAAAGTGCTTATTTGTAAGGTATGTGGTAAACAGTTCTGTTTGGTTTTGTTTCAAAATGTCATATTAGTTGATTTGGGTGGGATTTTTGTGGGAGTAATTCTTGTTCATTAGTCACTAAAGTTTTCAGTCATTAGCTGTTACAATTAAGGAAACTAAAAGAAGGGAAAAAAAGGCAAATATATTTACAAATTTATATTCCTTTTTTCTTATATCCCAGTTAAACTGGTTGTAGTTTCTTTGTTATTTACTTCTACAGCTTTAAGGGTATAATCTTAGTGAATTTTTAATGTTAAAAGATCTGTCTGAAATTTCTGCCTACTCATAATGTATTTTAAGAACAGATTCAAGTCTGCATCTCTTGGTAAAGCATTCCATGTAAAACAGCATTGAAATAAGGAGCAGAAAAGCAGCTTCAAAGCCATCTCTGTTTCTGCCAGCTCCTGGACTGTTTTAATTTATGGCAGCTTTGCAGTGCTGGTCTGATCCATAACCTTAAGCCTAGTATCTGAATTTTCAGCTGTGTGGCTTCCTGGTGGCTCCACAGAGGCCCTGAGTTGGCTGCAGTGGGAAGAGGTGGGACAGGGCAGGAAGGAAACGTCCCTGCCTCCTGCTGTGGAGCCCTCTGGTAATTCTCAGAGAGCTGCAGAGATCTCTCCTGCATATTTCTCTAGTTGTGGAGATTTTGTGTTTATAAAGATATTGCTAAAGATAGAGATACAGTTCTGTTATAAAGTAGATGTAGCATTTCCCTGCTCTTCTCTCCTCCTCCCTTCTCCTAGTTCCTCTTCAGTGTTCCATACTCAGCTGACAAACTCTCTCAGCCATGCCCATCTAGTCTGGTGTGCTGGCTCTTCTCTGCATTCAGGGCTTGTTTCTTTTACAAAAATTCAGCTCACACGGTGACCCTTTCCCATCTCCATTGGTGTCCCAGCTCCTGCTCCTGGCCTTGCACACCCTCAGCACGTGGCTGTAGCTGCCCATGTTCCTGCAGTGCACATCAGCGACCTGGGTCATTTTTGTAACCTGGTCAGGGTGCTGGGCTCAATAGCAGCTCTTGACTGGGAGCTCTGGTACATGAATTATATCAAGGGTTGTTTCCCTTGGTTTTCTGCATTTTTACTTAATTGAACGTGGCCTTATGTGAATGTGAGAGGGAGGAATGGAAGCCCCTGGTCTCCATACTCCAGCTCTTCCATTATTTCTGTGCCTAGTTCTGCCCTTATTTTTTTCCTGCTTAGATAAACAGTCCCAGACCTGAGAAGCCGTTTTCCTTTGACTGTGAATGTTCCATCAAGTGTCTAAACAGCAGATTTTACTGGGGTTTTATGTTGATTTTGGTTGTTTGGACAGTTTAGTTGAACAGATGTGCAAGTCTGTTCCAGATAATGGGGCATCATCATTTTAAATTCAGGTGATGAAGCCTCTTCTGGATTCTGAATTGTATTAGTGCCTGTTCAAAGTAGAGCTACAAGCCTGGGAGAACCTTTTTCACTAACAACTGGGAAAAAAATAGCACCAAACCTTCAAAATTTGGTGTAAACAATTCAGTGACTGAAGCCATCAATAATTCTAGCTGAATCATTTGTATTTTTTTCTTACCATTACCAAATTTTCAATGAAGATGCTTATTTTGCACATGGAAATGGAATTTTTTGATGTTAACATCATGATCAATGCCGAAGACATTTTTGTCTATAGCCTTATGGCATCACATGCTAACATAAGGAGCATCTAGCTGAAAATTGTAATTTATGTAGGACTAATTGTGTCAGGGAGGATGTGGTGTTGATTTACCTAGGAAATAGATGGAAAAAAATGTTCAGACTGGAGAGAAATACTCAGCTGATGTTCTAAAATACACAAATATGCAGCCATCAAACAAAAGCCTGTTTAATTTTCAAACAAACCTTGAGCCATCTAAATAAGTCATGGTTTGGGACCTGTTCTATCCACAGAAGATGTTTTTTAGATTAAAACAAATGTAAAAGGCTTAGAATGCTGAAGACCTTGCAGCTGCTGCTTTTACTGGCTTGATTCAAATGCATGCTGAAATCTAATGAATTGCTGAAGCCCAGTTGAGATTTAATAAAGAATTCTTTGTCCTCTCTCTTTCTTTACAGACTTGCTACAAGTATTACATGAGCGATGACATTAGTCGTGACTCGGATGGGATGGATGAACAGTGTAGGTAAGTGTACAAAATGTGCAAGTGTACAAAAACCGAAGTAACACCCACAGCTCTGCTGGTTTCTGGATCTTTTTTCTTGCAATCGTGACATTATTGACAAATACATAAGAGCTGAATGACCAGTTATTTGTCACCAAGAAATACTCAACCCCAGGGTTTTTCTGACTGCTTGATTGTTGTTCTAACAATGATCAGGCAGACATTTATAAAGAAATCTAATAACAAACACTTGTAAGGGACCACATTTTTAATTAAATAGCATGCCACCTTCCTAACTCCTTAAAGGAGGGGATAGAACCTGACGTTTTAAACCTTGTGAGCCACAGAAACTCAGTTCTCCAGGTGCATCTCCTGCTTCTGAAATGCTAAAGCACTTCTTTGTCCTTATGTCAAATATCTAAATGTGAAATTCAGTCAAAGTTGGGCAATCTGTGGTTTCTGTGAGCTTATTGTCCACCATTTTCCAGTCTTCATGTGCTCCTCCAGTAATATATGAGTTAAGGCTAGAAAGACTTTAGCTTATTAATTTTGCTGTAAAGAAATCACAATTTTTCAGAAGAAACAGGGAAAATAAGATTTAATTAATTTTTTTCTCTTATTTAAAGAAATCAGTGCTGAAATTGTTTGAAAATTACTGGCCATTAGCTTTGTGAACTGTTAATCTAACACATGAATTTTCTGACTTTGCAATTCTCAGTTGAGCTTTTCAGCCACGCTTTCAATAACGGTTTCAAGTAATGGACATCTGTTCATCACCTGAGGTTTTAAATACGTGAACTTAAGAATGTATCACCTTGTTGATGTGGAGACGAGACTCTAACCTTTCTCAATCTCATTGCAGGTGGTGTGCTGAAGGTGGAAATTTGATTTGCTGTGACTTTTGCCATAACGCCTTCTGTAAAAAGTGCATTTTGCGCAACCTGGGCCGAAAGGAGCTCTCGACTATCCTGGATGAAAATAACCAGTGGCACTGCTATATTTGCCATCCAGAGCCTTTGTTGGACTTGGTCACTGCATGTGACAGTGTCTTTGAAAATTTAGAACAGTTACTTCAGCAAAACAAAAAAAAGATGAAAGTTGAAAATGAAAAAAGTAAAATATACGACCACACGGTCAAGTTTTCTCCAAAGAGAAATAATGCAAATTGTAATGGGGAAGAAAAAAAACTAGATGATTCATATTCAGGTTCACTAACATATTCTTATAAAGCACTAATGGTGCCAAAAGACTTGCTTAAGAAAACAAAAAAACTGGTTGAAACTACAACAAATCTGAATTCTAGCTTTGTAAGCTTTTTGAAAAACGCTGCAGAAAATGTAGAAATAAGCCCAACTGTGCAACTGTGCCAGCTGAAAGCTTTTAAATCTGTGCTGAGTGACATGAAAAAAGCTCATCTGTCACTAGAAGAAGGCCTGAACCTGGAGATTCAAGCATTGAATGTTAAAATCAAAGATAAAAATACCAAAGAGAAAAAAACCGAGGTTCGATCAGAAAAAAATGAGGTGAAAAAAGATGAAGGAAAGGAACATGTGGCATTAAAGGAGGATGACGCCGTACAGACACAGAAAAAAGTTGTGTCGGAGCGGCCTGACAGCGAGCCCATGGATCAAAGTGTTCCCTCAGTGGAACAGACAGATAACAAGGCACCTCCTGGGGAAGAGAAAAAGTCTGGCAGAAATGAAGAACCACAGTATGAGCCCAACAGTACAGAGGCTTTAGACATGGATATCGTGTCCATCCCCTCATCTGTTCCTGAAGATATTTTTGAGACTCTGGAATCTGCTATGGAGATTCAGATGCCATCAGATGAGCAGGACAGTGGAAACGCAGCAGCAGATCATGAGACTCTAAATCCAAATACAAAATTGAGCACTCCTGTGAAAGATACCAAAGGTGGTGCCAAGTTAAAATCATCAGCTAAAGGAACAAAAGAATTGATTGTAAAATTGACTCCTGTTTCCCTTTCAGAGTCTACAGTTAAAGCTGAAGATCAAGACAACAGTCTAGAAAAGGACAATAAAGATGTTGATGCGTCTAAAGACGTCGATGCATCTCAACCTAGAGCAGCAAACTGTGATTCTGTAAAACAAAACCATAGCGTTGGCAGCGAGCCCTCCACGGAGAACGAGGCCGTGCCCGTGGAGGACGCGGATCTCCGGAGGTCGCCGCGTGTCAAGACCACCCCGCTGAGGCGCCCCACGGACATCAGCCCCCTGACATCCAACTCAGAAGAGGACAGCAACGACACGAGCAATGAAAAACAGAAGAGAAAATCATCCAAGCAACCCAGGAGGAAAAACGATAAAAGAAACTCTTCTGACAGCACTGCTGATGGTCCTAGTCCTAACAAACTCTCCAAATCCAAAAAGCCATATGACTTAGATCACAGCTCGGACTCTGACGAGATGCCAGCTGTCCTTAAAGAGGCAGGGATGATGAGTCGCAGCTCCTCAGACAGCGAGAGCAACAGTGAAGCGCCAGCAAATAATCAGAAGACTTCAGATTTTCAAAAGAATCAACCAGTAAAGGATGAAAACGGGAAACGAAAAAGGAAAAGTTCCAGTTCTGGTTCAGATTTAGATGCTAAAAGAGGCAAATCGGCTAAAAACGCTGCTGCTGCTAAAAAGAAGCGACAAAACTACTCAGATTCTTCAAACTATGATTCTGAGTTGGAAAAAGAGATAAAAATGTTGAGTAAAATTGAGGCTGCAAAAAAATCGAAGAAAACATACTCCCAAAAAGATGATAGTTACGATTCCTCTGAAGAAGAGCAGAGGAAAAAAGTAAGCAGCAAGAGAAAGGTAAATCTGAAGAAGAAGAGGGGTAAATCTTCTGAAGATGATGATGCTGAGAAGTCTTCCCCAGAAAAGGAAATTAATCACTCTTCTAAAGATAAAAAAACGGGTAAGAGGTCAGCTGCTAAGGAGAAGATAAACAGAGACTCAAAAGAAAAATCTGCAAAGGGAAAACATGATGAGTCTTCTGATGTTGAGAAGTCTTCGCTGGAAAAAGAGGAGAGTCCTGAAGTTAAGAAGAAGAAGGATTTGAAAAAGAAAAAGGCACAGGACGATTCTTCTTCTGAGAGTACTGAGAAATCGGCAAAGAAAGAGCACAAGTTGGAGTCTTCCAAAGACAGACTCAAGAACAAAAAAGGATCAGAAAGCAAAGCAAAGCAATCTGAAAAATTGAAAAAGAAAGGTTTGAAGAAAGAACAAGATGATTCCTCTTCTGATCTTGATAAATCATCTCCAGAGAAAAGCAGTAGCAATTCTTCTGAAAACGACAAAATTAAAAAGGAGCCCGTGTTTACAGAAAAGAGGAATTTGAGAGAGAGAGTAGCTAAAAGAGTGCACATTGATTTATCCTCTGATACTGAGAAATCTCCCCAAAAAGAGGAGAGTTCTTCTGATGATGCCGTGCGGCGTAAAAAACGAACTGAAACGAAAGAAAAGAAAAAAATAAGCCACAAAAAGAAAATTTCCAAGAAAGAACAGAATGACTCATCTTCTTCTGATGAGGAGTCTTATGAAGACACTAAGAAAAAGATGAAAAGAGGATCAGTAAAAGAAAGTAAAAAGAGCAACTTAAAAAAGAAGGTGGCAAAAAAGAAGGTGGTTGTCACTTCCTCTTCCTCGTCTGATAAGGAAGAAAATGATGATCAGAATTCCACAGGCGATGGAAGCAGCGACGAGCAGAAGATCAGGCCAGTGACCGAAAGCTTGATGCTGTCTGCTGATGCAGGATTTTGTCAGTCATCAGGTGTGCAAAAGATGTTCATGTACACGTATTAACATATTAACAGAGGAATTTTATAAGATTTGGTTGACGTTTAGTAATCTAGAAGCAAAAAACACTCACCAGTAGGTAATTATACATTTAAATGTTTGCAGCCTGGTGGGTTTTCTGGTACGGATTTGGAAGTACATGTTGTAACGTTCCCTTCCAGCCAAACTATCCCGTGACTGTAAGATTCCATGATTTCAGTTTGTGCAGCTTGTACCTTGAGGAAAAACACGATGGCACTGTAAATGGAGGTGCTTTGGAAACACCAGGCAGTATTTGCAGCAGGTACTGCCTTGCAGTCCAGCATTCCAAAGCCTGGCCCTTGCCTCACCTGCCCTGGGACTATTTAGCAGAAGCTGGTTTGAAGGAGTAGATAATGTGGTGAACTCAAATTTATCGTCTCCTATTCTGTGCACTGGCAGTGGCTTTGGAGACGTGTGGCATTGTAATGTACATTTCAAAATCATCTAGGTGATTTTTGTGCCTCACAAGAGCCATGTAGGCTTAGAACAGCTACTTAGAAATCTGTCATTGCTTATTGTTTTCATATGTTGTGTCTCAGATGCTACTGGGACTTGTAGGGCTTCTCCTTGAGTGCTGCCTTAGCAGTGTTTTCCCCAGTGATGCCACTGCTGGGGGAAATTACAGATAATTCATGGTTTGCATAGTAATGAACTGGCTCTTTGCATGTGGTTGCTGCCACAGCCATTAAACTCTCCTACAGACAGACAATTGATGGCACTCAGTGACAGTTTTCAGCATCACTGGACCATCAGAGAAAAATGCCTTAAAAATGGAATTGCTCATGTACAGTTCATGGACTTGGTATTGAAACGGCCCAAGAGAAAAAATTTGGTTTTAATATATCAGCAGGTGTCTGAGGCAGTGGGAGCTATTGTTTCATTTGCAGGTCACAAGTGGAAAGATTGGGTGATTATTGGAGAGATGGTCAGCAGGGTACAAATTGAACAAGGCTGTGGTGTGGGATGATTGACAGCAGAGTTAGACTGAGAGGGAAGTGGGTTGGTTTAGACTGGAGACAGAATGCTAAAAGTGGGGTGTCTGAATGTCTGTCTGCAAATCACCTCATGGGCAGTTTTTGGGGAGGCTGAGCTGGATGTGTGCCCAAAGGATGAGAGGCAGTGGATACAGCATTTAGCAGGGAAAACTGATAAAAATACTAGAAGTGTTCTTACACTGAGCACGGTCAAAGCTTGAAACTGGTTGCCCTGCTGAACTTTGGAATCCCTGTCCTTGGAAGTGCTTAAAACTTCACTGGCCAAGGCCCTGAAATAACTGACCTGACTTTGGAGTTAGCTTTGCTTTGAGGATAGAGTTGGAGTAGAGCATGTCCAGATGTCTCTTTCAGCTTTAGTTATCATTTGCTTCTATGGCATTCTGCCTATGTTAGAGTATTTTCAGAGTATTTTCAGAGGAGAAGAATGGGCCCTTTCTCTGCAGTTTGCTTTTGGTAAATAGGTGAATTAATAAAGGAGTCTGTTCTGGATCTGAATAAGCTGTGTAGATTGATCATTGAATGAGACTTAGGATCTGGTTTAACCAACGGGATGCTTTTATTTATCCACATCAGGGACTTTCTGTGATCACCCTGGAGTGTGCCTCTCGCAGCCTAGTTTAACTCCAGCCCTCCAGTCCCCACAGATAGAAAATAAACAGAAATTATGGATGAGGGAATCTCAGCTCATTAGGATTGTGAGGTTTCTTTCCCTAAGCTTAATTTTACTATTTAGCCGATTTGTCTGACTTGCATGCAAGAAAAAAAGAGAGAAAAGCAAGGGAGAGGCCTGGGAATGTGCTAGAAACAATCCCAATTCCTCAGTCCAGCCAGGAGAGTGCAGAGGAGCTTAAGGACAGGCTTCACACCGTGCTGTTCCTTCTCTGTCTCGTGTCCTATGCTGTTGGTTTCAATGTCCTTTGTATATGGGACAGTGCCATGTAGTGCAGCTGAGTTTGGATATTTGCAGTAAGGATAGCATGTGGAATTCTCGAAGTACAACTCTTTACACACACTCATGGTCTGAAAGCAAAAATAGGAAGGATTAGTGTTCTCCAGTACTTCCTCATGGCAGCCCGTGGTCTTGCGAAGCAGTTCTGTCCTATCTTTGTTAATGCCTTCTTTTCAGTTTGCCAAACTCACTAGTGTAGCTTCTGACAGAGCAAGTAACTTCTTAGGGCAAATCATTCCTTAGGAAACTTCTTTCTGATTCCTGGGTAGAGTATTCAGTCTCTGTGTTTCGGTGTAAAATCCCAAATTCACGGTATGTCATTAGGAACGAGTTGCAAGTTGTGTGTAGCAGCAAGCATAATGTTCATTGAAAAACTAGATTTATTTTTATATGTCAAGACAGGTGACTGGTAGAAAAGTGGTACTGCCAAGCTGTTGATAAATTGGGAATTTGATGGAGATGTAGTTCACATGTTGTGTTGTTTATTGTGCTGTCATGTGTTGTTCGTTGCCAGGTTTACACGTATTAAGTATTTTTTGTTGGGCTTATTTTGCAGGAGATGAGGGAGAGGCTCTATCAAGGACTATCCCAATGGAGGAGGAAGAAGATGATGATGATGACGACCCTGAGAATAGGTATGATACCCTCCGTAAGGACTTAAAAACGATTATAACACACCCTAGGCGTGGGCGCAAACCGGCGCAACGGAGGAGCAAGCAGGTGGTAAAAAGCACGGCTGCCTGCCCGGTAAAGACTCGCTCACGGGCCTCCCGCAAGTGTGAACACGGGGCCAGAAAGCAGAGGCCCAGAGCCAGAAATGCAAAGCAAGTGTTTAGAAGTGGTAGCTGACACACCTGGCTAGGGGCTGTTCTCAAAGCACTGCAGCACTGTCCCGCTGGGGTTCCCGGTGCGAGTGGGAGGTTGGTGACAAGGAACTTGCAGGCAGGTAAAAAGCTGCTGCTGCTGCTAAATGTGAATTTTAGCTAGTTCTGGGACTAGAAGGTGACAATTTGCATCTGTGCAATATGCAGTGCTGCAATATTTTCAGAATGAATTTGGTTATTACTGTTACTTCATATGCTTTTTTAATTGAAACGCCTTTTCTCAATAAAGAGAAAGCACAAATGTGGGGAAAAGCATATTAGATATTTTCAGCTGTTAATTCAACTGAGTTTTAATCCACTAAAAAGTACCTGAAGTGACTAATGTGAGTTAAGGCCATGATTCTACAAGCACTGTGCATAGGCTCAACTGGTATCCAAGAGACTAATTATATATTTTAAGTCTTTGCATAGATATTTTCAGAATTGTGGCTTACATGTATTGCTTCAGTTTTGAAATAAATAAAAGAGAATCTCTGTAAGATACAGTTAGCTAAGACATGTCGTATTTTACCAGTAACATTGTAGCTATCAAAATTAGCCTGGCTACAAATGTAAAAGCTTCATTTCCTAATGAGAGAATGTACAACATGAAGTACTGCTCAGCTCCGAGCCACAGTTTCTTTTTGGAAGTTATTGTAGTTATACTGAAGAGTTGTTCAATAAATTTTTATACAGTATTTCAGAAACTGATTTTTGTTATTTGGTTTTGGCCATATAGCATGTGTGGGACCAGTTGCTGATGGAGTCTTTTTCTGCTTCTGAGCCTTACTAGTTTAGAATATGGAATCCTTGTTTCACAGAGTTGTATGTTTTGTTATGTGGCTGAAGTCAATTTTAAAAAACACTGTTTTATATCCTTTACGGACCTCAGTTTGGCATCAAAATGCTGCTGCTCAATTAGTTCTTGTGTGTTTTTAGTCATCAAATTTAACCCAGTAATTCAGCTCTTTAAAGAAAGATGATTTCTAGGGACTTGACAGCACAGGGTCATAAGCAGAACATGTAAACTTTGGTATAACAAGATGTTTTAAAATTCTGTTTTAATTTCAGTCCTGTTTTAATTATTTTAATTTTCTTTTCTTCTTTTTTTTTGTTGTTGTGGGTTTCTGGTTGATAACTAAACCAATACACTTCTGTCAGAAGTTCAGTATTTACTGCACAAACATTTCTGACAGAACTCAGTCATGAGTTTAAGAGCTATATTGGGAAATGAATGAATCTAATTGGTAACGAACAGTAATACAAATTTGGGCTTTAAAAATCAGTTTCTGTACTTTGTTTTGAAGCTGCCTCTTTGTTAAGTTTTTATTTAGGGTATCTTTTGAACATCTATTTATGAGATGGGGAGATACTTTGTCAATAAACAGTATTGTCAACCTTCAGACATGTTAACTGGTAATGCAGTCTGACTTTACCTTAATCGTGTGTTGTACTTGGCACCAAAATCAGAGCTATAAACTGTAAAAAGATGGAACAAATTTCGAGAAGTTAAAAACTTGTTCTTCTGTTTACTCAACACGAAGTGTTTAAATAGTTTACCTACTGATTCAGAGAAGTTGCCTATTTTCTTCCAGGCCAAAGAGGGTACCTGGTACCTGCTGGGTGTTTGTAGTGTGGGAACTCTCCTGTTTGCAAGTCTCTAGTTTAGATGTTCTGTTATTTGCATACCTGGGGATGTGCATGACATGAATATTAATAGTCTTGAAATCATCTTTGCCAAAATGCAATATCCAAGTGGGTCATACTATGCCATACGGTGCTGTATGCTTTCATTTTCTGTTGTGTAACTATTATTGGTCCTTCTGATCTTTTAAATGGTACTGTTTGATATGTTTGCAGTAGTTCTGTTTATTAAGAAGTTAATAGTGTATTTAATGCAGAATGCCTTTAAGTATTTGATGGTTACAATAAATTTTTGTAAAACGTTTTTCTTGTCCAAGCATTTAATTTAATACAACTCTGACAGCTTGAAAATCAGCCTCTTCCAACAAAGACAGCACAGTCTTTAGAACAAAGTGTTTGGCAGTTTTCACTCATTTTTTTTAGACATGTATGACATTTCATCCAAATATTAATTTATTAAAATATGTTTTAAAGGGTTCTGAATTTTCTAGTAGTATCCTGAAGGCCCATTTAAGCCAGTAGTGCTCTAGCTGGAATTCTGGTGGCTTTTATTAGCCACATTCCACCATCCTCTCCCACCCAAGGGCTTGTTTCAGGCAACCTTATTTCTACATATAATTAGTAGGTATTCATGAACACTGAGTGTGAGTTGATGTAATCTAATTGGTAATAAAACATCACAATCATGAACTAAAATTTAAAATCATGGCTTTTTGAGAAAAATTATTTTTACGGTGGTAGCGTTATCTCACCGGGATTTTGAACAATCTCTAAAAGAGTCCATTGTATTGGCACTGTGAAATTCATGAACAAGAATGGTGCAAATTACCATGTGGGCTTAACTCCACATCATGAGAGGCTGCACCTACTGTTCCAGTTCTGCTGCAATGTCTGAAGGAGCTTTTAAAGTAGTCCTGCAGTGTAACTAAGCAACCCCTGGGTAACTTCCAGTTTGCCTGTCTCTTGTGAAAACTCTTTTCTTTTAGCACGACTTAAAAATCCATAGTAATCAATTCATTACTTAGAAATGTGTTCTGCTGGTGTTGTTCTTACAGAGGGGAAATATCTTTAAATCCCAGTCGATACAAAACTGTGCATATGTGCTATTATTTGATTCTAGAGTTGGTTTTTTTGTGTCCTGGTTGAGGCTGCAGCCCCATTCTGTAAGGCACTGTATAAATATGTGTTGGGAGAGTGCCCCTCATACAAATGTCACGATAGGTTTAGGTAAGGTGAAGTGGGGCAACATCACATGCTCAAGGTCACAGCAGATCAGTGCAGGAATGAGTGAAATGCAAGGATTTAAAATTTTTATTTTGTTTTTTACTTTATTTTTTACTACCTGAAACCCTGTGCTGGAGGTCATAGGGCTCTCTGTGGCTCTGAATTAAATCCATTGGTGGTGCTCAACTGAATGGCCAAGAATCTTTTATGTCCTTGACCTGAGTAAATATTACAGTCCCTTTTGATTTACATGGTTTTCTCTGGAACAATGTGAGTGAGGGAATTTTCACACTATCATAGCTTGGTTTTTTTGCTGCTATTAATGCAAATACTAAAATGTTAAAGCTACCATGTGAAGTTTCTTAGCTTAGAAACCTGATCACTTTAAATGGGTTTATCATAAGAAATATGATGTGTTATCCTGGTCAACATCTATTGTAGTTTAATTTAAAACCAGCTTCCAGAGTCCAGTACTCAATTTATTCTAATTCATGTAAGTCATTTGTTACATCAGTCATTTGTCACATGCATTTACAAGGCTTAATCTCTTTGGGTCTAATATTGCTTACACTTACCATTCTTATCAGATATGTAGTTGATTAAAAATGGGCATTTTTAAAATCCTGAACGTCTTAATAATGTCTCACATTTTTAGCCCAAATTAAATGCATTGAAGAAAATGCAGCTTTTCTCACTAACGAACAGCCCCATCTCAATTTGGTTGCAAGTGGTTAAGTCTTTATCCTAGATAAAAAATAGGACTAATATTCTATCATACCCATAACTTTTTAATCAATATTATTATAAATAATTAGAAACTAATCAGTTTACCTAATCTGGTTGTTGGTTATGCTGATGATTAATAGGAAAATGAGAGCATCTTCTCTTTATGGATGGTAGATTTTGTGCATGGCCGTTTTAGGTGTTAGATACATTTGCTGGTTTCTATTCCTCTTAAAAAATACTTCATTAAAGAACAAGTAAAAATGAAGGTCTTGTTTTGCTAAGAACCAAAGTCAGCCTTTTAAAGGTGACTTGTATAGAGGTAAGTATTGCCATCCACAAGCTGTGTTAACTTTGCTAATGCACTTGCCAAAATAAATCAAAGGCAGGACTTTCAGGATTCAATTTCAATTTTTTTTTCAGGCCTTTTAGTTTTTTTTCTCTTCCAAAACTTGGGGTTTTTATTAAGCAAGAAGAGTAGCCAGAGCGCTGCTCTGTGCATTTTCTGCAGTAGGAGACAAGGTTAATAATTTATGTTAAAAGCTGTTAAAGGGAAGCCAATCTGTGGCATTCCAAGCAGTTTCATTTTGAAGAAAAAGTTCTGACCATTAAGAGATGGAAGAAATAGAGTCTGAATTTCTTAGATGAGGAGCTGTTTATTTCTGTTGCTGTTACACATGAGGTGCTGGGTTTTAGCAAAATCAACAACCAACCAAACTCTTAAGTCCCTTTTCCAAATATCCTCTGGGAGGACCTAATGCAAAAAGCATTTGGAAGAGGATGTTACTTATCTGTGGACTTTAGTAAGTTTTCTTTGGGTTCACGCTGTGATCTTTTGATAGATGTGGAATTAAAGTTCTCCAAGGGTACTGCTTGGTAAAGTTTTAATCAGCTTTTTCTTCACAAGCCATTTCTCGAGAGAGGGGGAGGGTGTGTTTTGGATGCTGATGGATGGTCTGACTCACTGAACAATCTGAAGTGTTTATTAAACTATTTTGCTTCCACCTTTTAATAATAACTCAATATAAATTAGGGTGAGAGTATTTTTAAAAAATAACACTATTGCTCAAAAATTAGAAAATACTGTGTGGAGTGTCAGGAAAGATAGCTTGGGAAAGTTCCCTTTGAAAAATTCTTTTGTTTCGGGGATACATTGCAGGCTGGAAAATGAAATACTGATTGTTAAAAGCCTATTTTATAATGGTCTATAAAAGCAACAACTCAGTTTTCTGGTGTATAAGAAGCTTTTCTTGAGGGATCCCTGTTCCTTTGCCATTCCCAAGTGAAGCCTGGATTGTGGTTCAGTTCCATGGGTTTTGAGCTGTTGTTTTGAGTGGTGTGAAAGCTTTCCCATCCTGAACTATGTATACACAGTATACATTAATTCTCCCAGAAGGCAAGACAGATGAGGTTGCACCTAGAAAACACATCTTTCATTTAAAATGGATGACCTCAGAATGAAAACTGCAGTATTCCTGATATTTATATGAGGAAGACCTGGTTTATTTTTTTTCCCCTGGAAGTACAAGTACTCTGATAAGTCCACTATTTTCCTGTGCTTTTGACACACATTTTATATCCTGCCTTGGATAGACTCAGACAAGATTTTTGTGTTACAAGTGCATGTAAACAAATAATTTTTCCATAGTCACTTATGCATTAGCTGGAAACTTTCTTGTTCTGCAGTGAGACCATGGGAAGCTGAGTGGACAGTTTGTGGAGCAGGAAGTAAGATGATGATTTTTATCTGAAAGTCAGGTCCTGTAGTGTTGGTCAGACTTTTTGGGTATAAGCACATAAGGGTTTTTGCTAGAGTTGCTGTAGGGCAAGTGCTTGTGATTGGTTATCCAGATAGACCATGAATAAAATGAAATCTCAAAGTCTGTACATCTTATAACCATTTCCAGTCTGCTGTAAAGCAGAAAACTTCTCTTTTAAAGAAGCTTTATACAAACCTGCTTTCTAAAAGCAAGTCAACACATCACATTTAATGTGAGATTTTTGCTGATAGATCCTGTCTTGCCACAATGACTTTTCATCACGTGTCTTTTTTTTTGTTCAGCTTTCAGCCCTTTTCTTGAAGTTCTGAATGGTGTAGGATTACACTTGTCATTCATAGATTTACTTGAACAATGGAATAAATAGTGTTTTCTGTTTTACTTCAAAGAATTGCCAAGAAAATGCTTTTAGAAGAAATCAAAGCCAATCTTTCCTCTGATGAGGATACGTCTTCAGATGAGCAGCCGGAGGAAGGAAAGAAGAAACCTGCAAAGCAAACTGAAAACACAGGAGATGATGGTAAGCACCAAAAAGCATCTGGGACAAAATGGTGCTGTGGCACCTGTCATGATTTCAAGGGTCACTTGGGAAAATGATGATTGTTAAAGCTTTCAGCAAAAAATATTATTGCTGTTGATATGTATTTGCCACATAGAGGCCAACGTATGTGGTCATGAGGATTATCATCTCTTTTAATCTCCTGTATGTTTATTTTTTTTGTTACAGTCTGTTTTTTATAAGCAATTAAGGAGTCCTGGGGGTTTGTGAGGGATAATCTATACAGAACAGTAAGTCCTGCAAGTGCACAGGAGAGATTTGGCTAACACAGCCATTGGAACAGGCATTCCAAGTATTCAGGCAGTGTGAAATACTTAACATCTGAGGAAACTGGCATGCTGTTGCTTGTAATTCCCTGGAAAAGCTTGGGATTTAGCCGAAATTAATTCAGATTTTAATTCTTGTCCAATTTATGTAAGATAATGTGACTGGTATGCATGTGGTACTGACTCTTCTGTGTGACAGGAGAGAATGAAAAGGAAGACAATAAATCTGAAAAGGAAGAAGGTAATTCTGAGTCGGATTCAGAGGAAGAAGAAACATCCAAGAAGCCCAGATACAGACACAGACTGCTGAGGCACAAGCTCACCGTGAGTGATGGGGAATCTGGAGAAGAAAAAAAGGTGGTGAAACCAAAAGACAAAAAAGAAGGGGGGAAGCGCAGAAATAGAAGGAAAGGTACATAATCCACATCATCTTTTTTTGTCATAAAAAGTACTTGCTTCTATAAAATAAGTCCAAAGCTTCAGAATGGAGATCTCAACCTCTGCGATTTTAAAATCCCTGTGTGAACTTCCTTGTATATGAAATCTAGAATTCCCTTATCTTTGTGTGATGAATACTTTTGTTTGAAATGTTGAATACAAGTGCAGCTCTCTCCACTTACTGTATCCTCTGAATTGAATTAATCTTGTGGAGTCTTAGAATATCCATCTTAAACAGCACAGGCAAGCCCAGGATGTCTAATTTGGGGCAAATCAGTCTTGTCCTGTATGCAATTTCTCTCTTGGGCTGGCAGTAGTGCCTGAGGAATGTGTCCATGCTGGGATTCCAGTGGAGCAGGCTGGAGCTGAGCAGCAGATGGCACTGTGAAATGAGCCTGGGCTGGGGACTGGCTTTATTGTTGCAGGCAGCAACAAAGAACCTCTGGGGGTTTCCTGGCCAGGAAAGGTGCACTGGGCTTCCCTGTGTTGCACTGATGCCAGCCAGCTTTTGTGGTCTTCCACAGAATAAAAGATGCAATGTGATTTGTTTAGCATTTTCCTCTGTGAAAACTCGCTTTTTTATCTATTTGCATATTCAAGTTTTTCCTCCCTTATGGGATTAAAACTCTACCTACAACATTTCTTTCAGGAGGGATAACTGTAAATTACCTTGGAATTAATGTGCAAATAAGAGGCAGCTCAGGGTTCTTTAGCAAACCTTTGTAGTTGACTGCCCTCAAACAGAACAGTGTATTTGATTTCAGTCTGCCCTTTTTAGCCCCATGTTATTAATGTTCCCTTTCCCCATGTATACAGAACAACCCATGTTTTAAGCCTTGTCATTCATAAAACAATTAAACTTTCCACTGTGTTCAAGGTCAAGCTGAAATTAAAGGTGTTAAATGCCACGCTGGTGTCTTAATTACCTAAAAATGCCACTGACAGCTCCTCAAAGTGCTTAGGGAGAGTATTGCTAATGCTGCTTTTTTTAGGTGCATTTTTAATTGCTTTTTGAGGCAGTTTTGAGCTTGCATTACCTGAAGAAATGCCAAGCCATAAATGCAGCAATGTAAATTTATATGTTGTTAGTAAATAAGGGTCCTTTTCTTGAAGTATGGCTATAAAATGATGTGTAAAGCATTTGAAACAAAAGCTTCTGTTTAACTAAAAATCATCTTTTGTTTTCTGAAGTTCCACGCTGCTCCCCACGGTTCTCTTCCATCATATAATGCACTCTCTCATTTGCTTGTAAAATAAATGTAGATGTTCATGCATAAAGAGCTCAAGGCTTGTTGGCACAATAAGCCATCCACCAGGACTCAGCTAGTGCTTAAATTTTAACCTTTTCTTCTCTGTAGCCCTTTTATCCCTCTTGCTCCTTATAAATACGGGTTTGATGGGTCCCATATTGTCTGAAACCTTGGCAGTGCTTGTTGCTCTTAACCTGTTTGTTGTACAGTGAGGAGCTGCTGGCTTTGCAGTGATACTCACCATGAAATAAATGCTGCTTTCTTTTTCAAGTGAGCAGTGATGACTCGAATGATTCCGAGTTCCACGAGTCTGCAGTGAGTGAGGAGGTCAGTGAGTCTGAGGATGACCAAAGACCAAGGACAAGGTATGAATCAAACTGAACTGTGCTTACCCTGTGTTTATTTGGGGTTTTAATGATGCAGTTTAGGCAGGGAGATGGTAAAAGTGAAACACTTTGGAGCAGTTCTTAAAACCTCTGATGATATTTGTCTATAGGAATTACAGAACATTAATTTATTTTGCAGCAAATGTGGGAATTTTGAATTTGTACCACAGTGGGGGTTGCACAACAATTTGATGAGCCAGTACAAGAAAAGATCAACAAAAAAATGGACATTTTCATGTCAAATGCATCACTGTCAGCTGGTGGATTGCAGTATAAAATTAATGCTTTACAGTTCTGAGGTTCTGGAGGGGTTTTCTCATTGCTGTGTCCAGTGGGCTGAGGGGCAGGAAGGAATTTGGAAGTCACCCCAAACTGCACAAAAGGATTGCATATTTTATTAATTAATGATGCAGTACTTCTTTACCATTGTTTTTCAGCGAGGCAGTGTGTTATTATGGTCTATCAGTAATATTGCCTTTTTGTATTTTAATAGATCTGCCAAAAAAGCTGAGGCAGAAGAAAACCAGCGCAGCTACAAACAGAAAAAGAAACGAAGGAGGATAAAGGTTCAGGAGGATTCATCAAGTGAAAATGAGAATAAGGTGCTGTATCATGTTTTGAAGGAATAAATGGGGAGTTGCTCTCTCTTCTGCCAGCTGCTCAGGGTATCTCAAACAGCTCTGCACGAAGGACAGGAAAAAATTAAAACTTTTCTCAATGTCAGTTCAGGCTAAAATTTGTAAAATGGCACCATTGTGGAGATAAACCATTATGTTTAACTAAAACTTTTCCTGTCTAGATCTTGATAAAAATGCTTGATATTGAAGTAAATGGGATTTTTAATCTAAATGTAGGTGAGACAAATTGTAGATTAAGGCTTTAGTAGTGTTGGGGTTTCTTTTCCTGGATGGTGGAGGTAAGGGCTGATCTGATTTAGCACCAATATAACAGAAAGGAAGTGCTTTATGAATAATCATTAGCTACTATCAAATGGTAACAGTGCCTTCAGTACTGCCTTTGCACAGCTGGGCTTATCTTTGGTATCTCAGAATACATTACAGTTAAGGTGGTACTTCTTTTGTCAGACTTTTTTAAAAAGTACCTTTTTTCTTATCAGCTGAACTTCATATGTGTGTGTGTAAGAATTTCTGGGAGCTTGTCTAAGAAAGAAGGGTTTGATGGTCTGTGCCATAATTTTCTTGCTAATGTGTACTTTATTTAATTTCTAATAGAGTAACTCCGAGAATGAGGACAATGATGACTCAAAGTCTCCTGGAAAAGGCAGGAAGAAAATAAGAAAAATTATTAAAGATGATAAGCTTAGAACAGAAACACAAAATGCTCTTAAAGAGGAAGAAGAAAGAAGGAAACGTATAGCAGAGAGAGAACGGGAGAGAGAGAAACTGAGAGAGGTATGGTCTGCTTTCTGTGTAAAATTCTGTGAACTTGAATTCCTGATGATGTTTAAGGTGATAAATTTCAACCTCAGTGTAATTTGATGAGTAATTTTTGAAAACTGCTTACATGCAGCCTTGTAAGCCACAGGTTTTATCTGCAGTTTCCTGCAGGTTGACCTTGGTAACTTGGATGCTGTGATCTTTAGAAAGTCGTTTCAGTTCCCTGCTACTTCACTTCACTGCCAGAGTAAGTTGTGAGGCAGTAAAGAACTGAAAGTTTCTCTTTACTAAATAAATTATGACTTCCAGTTCTGCTAAATCTGATGTGTCTCAAATGCTGGGTGTTACTCACATGAGAATATTCCTCTGATGCCCTGGTTCTGTTTGCAGGTGATAGAGATTGAAGATGCTTCACCTCTGAAATGTCCCATTACAACCAAGCTGGTTTTAGATGAAGATGAAGAAACCAAAGAACCATTAGTGCAGGTTCACAGGAGTATAGTGACCAGACTGAAACCACACCAAGTAGATGGTAAGGAAAGAGTTTAAGGAAAAAAAATTAAATATTTCTCTCCAGGGGCACAGCACTTCATGCAGACTGAATTAGAATAATAAAATCTCCTTGACAGGCAAAACCAGATTGTGTCTTCTCTTCTCCCTGTCCCCAAGATCAGTCAATCTGCATCCTCACAGTAATATTTTCTAACCCAGTTGCCACATCTTCAGAGAAACTGTGAATATAATCAAGTTCGAGACAAAGATCATCCCACATACAACCCACTGGACAGAAATGAATCAGTAATTATCCTGACAGCTGCTTTCCTAAGAGTTACCATGATCTCAGTGATCACAGCTGTCTCTGATCAGGTGAACTTTATTAAAGCAAATGTTTAATCAGGAAACTTTCAATAATTTCCTTCAGGTGTTCAGTTCATGTGGGATTGCTGTTGTGAATCTGTAAAAAAAACCAAGACATCGCCTGGCTCTGGCTGCATTCTTGCTCACTGTATGGGCCTGGGGAAAACGTTACAGGTAAGAAAAAAAAATTATTTCTGTGTAGTTCCCTTGCAACTTGGAACAGGAGAATAAATACAGCTGGTAGGAGAGAGGCTCCAGGAACCTGTTTCTGACAGCATAATAAACTTAAGGAGGTTGTGTTTTTTACTGTCTTCCTCATTCATGTGTTTTCCCTTAAATGGTTTATTTTCTTGACTGTTTTTAAAATTCATTTGCTGCTGATAAAGTAGAATTTTATCAGATTTGGTTGTTTTTATTTTTTAATGCCAGACTTTGTGTCTAAAGTGAGATGCTGGTGGGTTTGTGGGGGTTTTTTGGAGTGACACAAAGCTGTGGATGATCAGAGGGACCGAGATCACTCATGGTATGACCAGTTCAGGCAAACCGAGCTGCAGCTGTGGTTGGTGCTGGTGCACAGCAGGTTTTTAACTCCAGCTCCAGGAAATACAAAAATTTGCTTTGTTTGGGGAAATTGGGGTGACAGACACAGTATTTTGACAGTCTTTAGTTCTGCAGAACACTTGGAAAATCACCTTTGAAAGGTATATTTTTGCACCCTTGATTGTAGCTTAGGTGGTGTGGTTCTTCAGGAGTTAATCCACCTTTCAGTGGAGATTTGCAGTGCTTTGCAGCACTGTTGTGTAGGGGACTTTTTACACCTACCCTTTATACACCATGTAGTTTGATTAAATACTTCACAGCAGAGGGTGTTTTTATAGTGATCCAGATGTGTTAATGACAGTAATTTTGGCTGCAACTTCTTGATAATCAAAGAAAGCCATAGTTAGAAACATATATCAGTATAACCCATTTTTAAGGCTGGTGTTTGAAGCTGAGGTAGTTGGTTTTTTCTGCATGTGTCCATTTGCCAGTCACTCTGCTGTGCTCTGTGATGCCATTTGCTGTTTAGATCTTCGAAGAGCTGAACCAGCCACGAGTTTTAGGAGATTTTGCAACCTGCAGGGCAGGATGTCAGCAGAGATCAGGGAAATCAGGCAACTGGGGACTTGGTGGCCAGGACAGAGGACTTTGGTCATGAGTCTTCCTGGGTGGTTTTGTCTTACCACAGAACAACCAGTAACTCCTTTGTTTAAAAAGCACTTTGTTGCCCGGTGTTCCAAGCACAGTCATGCAGTTTGAAATTCCTCTGAATTAAATCAGAGTTGCCAGATACCAAGATTTTATGCAGAAAGAACTTCTGCTGTTGTGCATTAAAAGTCCAGTGGGAGAGCTGGAGCTGCCATGAGATCACTGACTCTTCTCTAGTCCTGCCTTTTGTCAAAGCAGGCAGCCCAGCAGGAACACTGAGTGACACCAAAAGATTTTGGGTTTTTTCCAGGCCTCAAGGAGGTGTTGTCACGTGCAACATACAGCCAGGCTGGCTGCAGGGTGAATCCTTGGAAAACATTGCCCTAACCTGCTGCAGAGCTCTTCTGAGAGAATTTGCTTTGAAATACCTTGAAAAAAGTGTGAGAAACTGCTTTAAGACTGAAGTTCAGTTCTGAGTTCATTTATTTTATTTTATGTTTGGGGCGAGTGTTGGGAGAAAGCTTAAAAATGATCTGATAGAAATGTTTAATTTATGAAAATGATCGTTGAAATGTAAAGGGGAAGTTCTCTTTTTATGAAATCCTTCAGCAATTCAAAAGTGGATCTTGGTATGTGAAGGATGTGTGCAGCCACATAACACAGAGTGAGGAGTGTATGAACTCCAAAAACACCTGTATGAAATTTTAACCAGCAAGTTGAAACGGGAAAAGCATGTTTAAACAAGGCTGTTGTTGGTAATTTAATTACATAATTGAATAGATACATTTATCTTTGTTTCCTGGTGTTTATTTGGTGTTCTGCCTGTTTTTTCTCTTGCAGGTAGTAAGTTTTCTCCACACAGTCTTGCTATGTGACAAACTGGATTTTCGGACAGCTCTGGTCGTGTGTCCACTCAACACTGCCTTGAACTGGCTGAATGAGTTTGAAAAATGGCAAGAAGGTTTAGAAGATGAGGAAAGACTAGAGGTAAAAGGCTTAAGAAGAGTTCTTCATGAAATGACTGAATGATTTGCATAATTGGGAAGCTCCACCACTTAAAATAAAGGCTAAGAAATGTAGTTTAACTATGTGAAAAATCTACTTGCATTAGTATATCAGAAGTATTAAAAGTTGCACCATTCTTTGAGTATTTTAAGAGGAATTAAAGCTTTTTTTTTTTCCCCTTTGGAAGGTCTGTGAGCTGGCAACTGTGAAAAGGCCTCAGGAGAGGAGCTACATGCTGCAGCACTGGCAGGACGAGGGAGGTGTGATGATCATTGGCTACGAGATGTATCGAAATCTGGCACAAGGCAGGAATGTGAAGAGTAGAAAACTTAAAGAAATATTTAATAAAGCTTTAGTCGACCCAGGTAAGTGAAAATGAATACAGGCTGTATAGATTGGACTTGCAGGTGTATATATATGAGCAAAGAAAGTAAAATAGTGTTGGTGAGATTCATCAGATTTTCTTTGTTGGCTTTTGCTGAGTTACAGAAATTTGTTCAGAATCTCCCCCATCTGCTTTTGCAAATAGATTTCTGTAACAGTCTTTTCTGTTAAATCAAATACAAGAAATACATTCTGGAAACTTTTCCTGTTAATTATTTTTATTTGCTAGCAGTGCTTCCTTTGCAAAGTAATTTGAGGTGTCTATTGGGGATCCAAGGCTGTTTTAATCCCCATTAATTTGTTACAACCACATGCTGTTTTGTCCCTGATGGAAATCTACCATTAAGGGGGCAAGTGCATGTGAAAATAGTAGACAGTGTACCTTAAAAGTGTGAAAAAACAAGTGGTAATGAAGTGCTGATTAAGGGAATGCAGATAGAGCGGGTAATTATTTTTTCAGTCTTGAGAAACAGATGTCTGCTTTGAGCTGAGCTGAACTGAGCAAACTTACTGTCAACATGTATGGAAGCACTTGCAAGTATTCCAAGTTAATATAACTGATTTCTCAGGTGGTCACCAAAAAGGAGTAAAAAGTTTAGGATTAGAAAGGTTCACCAAAATAGCAAAATTTCCTTACAAATTCTGAACTGGCAACTGATACCTGAAAATAACTTAGGGTTATACAGGATGTCTTAAAAACTGGTTTTAAAAAGGTACCTTTGCTGTACTGTTGGTATTTCTCCTTGAGAATGCAGATATGGAAGGCAGAGTAAATGGAGGTGGATTATCTTGGATTTTTATTATCTGTCTGGACTTTACATTGACAGTGTGTGATTGATTTTATTCTTTTTTTTCCCTCTTTCTGATTGAGAATTGTACTTGGTGAGCTTGATTTTGTGAAGTTTCCTACTAAAGTAGGGCTGTGAATTCTGTTCTAACAGACAAAGAGTTTATTTTAAGGGGAAAAATAACTTGGTGATTATTGGCATTGGCTAAGTGGAATTGGCATCTCCAGCTCTGCAGAAAGGCTGCTTGAGCAGCTAAAACATTAATTAATTTTCTGCCAGCTTGACTAAGTCATACAATGGCTGTGGAGTCAGGGAAGCTCCAATACAGCAGCTGATGAACTATTTTTGTTGATACAATGTGTCGATTCCACACACATTATTGAAGCAGTGAAGGAAATGCACTTCTTTCCGATGGGTTTTTTGACTCCTCCTACCGAAGCTGTAGTTATTCAGAACAAAAAAAATCCCCAACAATAAACCAAAAACCAAAACAGAGGTCCTGTATCTGATTTTCTGAGGATATTGCATTTATTGAGAATATTGCCAGGGAAGTCACAGCTAAGGGATAAAAGGTGTGAGTTGCTGTGTCAAAGTAGCGGTGACAGGACAGTAATTTTGTACTCGGCGGGTCATGTTCTGGTGCAGTGATGAAATAAAATATCATACAGTGATTGATTTTGTGGGAGATTTTCCTGGTGGAAAGTGTAAGGGAGGGCAAACATGAGGGTTGTCACCTTGTGTCTTTACAGCAGCATTGTCCCTTCATGGGTTTGTGTTTGTGTAACCCCAAAAATACTGGACTGTGGGATGTCGGACATGCAGTGTTAGGAGGAGACAGTGACTGGTGTAACCTGCCCTGTCCATCCCGTGCTTTTACATCCTGCTGCATTCCTGTTCTCCTTCCAGACCTCTTCAGACAGTGGGACAGACAGCAGTGTTTGGGATTAAGTCACGGACTTGGGTAGATTTAATTGAGTTTGGAAGCTGCAGCACATTGAACCTTTCAGATTTTGAATAATTCCATATGAACGTGAAGCCTCCTGTTCTGTTCTCTTCTAGGACTGCTTGGTAGGATGGAATCAGACCATTAGGAAAGCCAACCTTGAAATAACTCCTTAATTATTTTTATAGAGTCATGGAAACTTTAAGGTTGGAAAAAACCTGCAAGATGAAATGCAGACTCATGCCCACTAAACTGTGCCATGATCTTCCACATCTCCTCATTTTCTGAACACTTCAGGGATGGTGACTCCCTGGACAGCTCCTTCCATGCTTAACCACTCTTTCAGTGAAGAAATTTTTCTTAATACCCAACCCAAACCTCTCCTGGCACAACTTGAGGGCATTTCACGTTGCCTCATCTCTTTCTCTATTTTAACTAATTGCAGAAAGACACAAATGTCCATGTGTTGCTACCTACTAATTTTTGGAGCCGTTTGGATTGGCTAATTGGATGAGAATGTGCATTGCAAGATTCTAATTTGATTTTTGTTTTCTTGGTGAGTCAGGATGGACAGTTGCAGGTTCCAGTGCAGGAGAGAGCCATGTGCTGGCTTGCTGCTGGGACTGGAAATAGGGAAACCTTGGCCTCTGGGAGCATTTCCCATTTAAAAAGCTGCAAATTTGGGATTTAAGTGCTAATTTAATGAGATATGTCTGGTGAATACTGCTGGGGTAAGACATATTATGTAGGAGAAGCTTGTGTTGCACTGTCAAGGGGAGCAGAGGGGGAAGGTTTAGCCAAAGTTTATGGGTGGAGAAGTGTTTTCATTAATTACCCAGCTCTGCTACGTGGAAGAATGGCAGGATTATATACACATGCACGTTTTCCAGGCTGCTTTGTGCCACTGCTGAAGGGCTGTTGGTTATTGATCACTGCTCTGCTCTGCTTGTAGCACTTAAATAACTTTTTTTTTTCTTTACTTGTTGCTACTAACAAAAATTCTGTTACACTTTAACTTGGAAACTGCTCTTTAATTGACAGTTGTATAAAGGTCTTGTAGACTTCAGAGGAACAGGAGAACTGTGTATATATATCTCTATATATCTCTCATTTATATATTTCAATATATTAACATGTGCAAGCACAGTAAGGATGAGAAGGGGAAGACTTTGAGGAAAGATTGCACAAGTAGGGCTGCTTAGCCTAGAAAAAACCCAACGAAACTGACACATTTTCCACCATTTAAGAGCTGGCTAATGAAAGGAGTGTTACCAGTTGCTTTTGACATCATTTGGGGAAAGGAAAGGGCAGCATTTATTCAGATTTGCAGCAAATTGGGTATTATTGCACAGTGTTTTAGCAAGAGAGAGGCTGTGGAGTTTCCCCACTTGTGTCAGGTCTGCCCCTTTCTCATAACCCTTATCTCAGATGGAGAAAATGATCTAAATGATCCCCTGAGGTCCCTTTAAGTTTTACATTCCTTTATCCTATTTTGAGGAATGTTCTGTCCATAATGATTTGCATTTGTGTTTTGTAAGAACAAGGGAAAAACCCCACAAACTGATGAAAATCCCTGCTGCTGAACTGTAGCCAAGATGTTAGTTCAAGATATCAGTGCTACATGCCTGCCAAACAAACCATGAATAATTGGACTAAGATAGGGGTGTTTTTCGTATCTTTACTGTCATTCAGTTACTCTAAACAACAGGTTTTGAGATGGTTTTGTAGTTAAATTTCTTTAACTTCATGTGAATGAATCACAGTCTTTAATGAAACAAGGGCTAGAGAAAGGATCTGTCAGTGCTAGAGATGGTTACATAAAATTAAAGGAAGGTTTTGTGTGTAGCCACTCAAGTGTTTTTCATGCTGTCAAAACTGGGAAGGTACAAAAGTCATGAAATAATATGGGGAAATGTTTCTGTGGCAGATGGGGAAATTCAGAAATACATTGGCTTGAACAAGCTTAAGTGCATTTGGAATTCATATGTGGATTTTCAGAATTGTCTTCTAGATTTGTTTCAAATGTTTGGGGTTTGTTTTGTTGGGTTTTTTGCTTGGAAAAAAATATCTTCTTGATTGCTTTCTCTTCACATGTAAGATTCAAATCACTTTTAAATCACCTTAAAATGGCATGATTAAGGTGTCTGGCACCGGCATGTGAGTAGTCAGAGGTGTAATTGATTCTCTGTTGTTGATCACTGCCATAGAATTAATTTTCTTCTTTACAAGGCAGTTTAAATTTAGTTTGAGAAAAAATATTCTCAGTAAGTTATAAATGATTAGACTGTCCTTGCTGACAAATCCTCCTTTGCTCCTCAAATATTGGCCTTTTTAGAGCTGAATTGCTGAACCCAACTGGTGGCTTTTCTCCAAGGTGCATCAACTTGTCATGAGCTGCTTTCAGAGCTGAGAGTGCTGGAACTGAGGTCAGGTTTAGAGCTGGTAAAACATTTATTCTGAGTTATTAGTTGGATCCTAGAATATCTTTTACTTCATTTTCAAGGAAAGAAATTCCAGAAATTGCGCTAAATCTGAAAACAATTAGAGTGTGTAAGTCTGTTCTGCCAAGTTGGGTATTATTTATCTTATTATTAGAGTTGCTTTGCATACTGTGGGAATGTGTTGTGGTGTGGTTTTGACATTCCTCGTGCAGCTCACTTAAACCAGACTGATACTTTATCTCCTGGAAGAAAGCTGAGGACATTCCTGAGGTGACTTTCAGCTGCAAGGTGGCAATTCACTTGTCTGTAATTCAGATCTTATCTGGTTTTGTTTTATATTATCTAAGACTTCTGATTGCACTCTGTCCCCCTAGTGATATCCTTGCCTTGATGAAAAATTTCAGGTTACCTGGTTTTTGGGTGTTCTGGGATTGCCCAAGTGTCAGTAGATGGCAGCCTAAAGCTGGAGAGAAGGAAGTTTTACTGAGTTTTGATGGGGTGGATGGAGGTGCAGCCGTGCACAACCGGCTGCAGGGATCGACCATTTTAACAGGAATATACTGCAAAGCTGAATTTAATCCTTGCCACAAAGACTTTACAAGCAACAGCCTTTAGTTCACCAGAGTGGCTACTCTGAATGTGCAAAAGCTGAGTGAGAACCCAATGAGTGCTAAAAAATCTCACCATAAAACACACAAAAAAAGTTTAAAAAGCCCCTTAAGTAACACTGGTAGAACAAATTTTGGATACTTCATGCTCTCAGGTTCTTTGTGGCAATAAAATATTTTTGTTTTAGAGAGATTTAATGTGTTTCTTTCCAGGTCCTGACTTCGTGGTGTGTGATGAAGGACACATATTGAAAAATGAAGCATCTGCTGTCTCTAAGGCAATGAATTCTATTCGGTCTAGGAGAAGAATAATTCTGACAGGAACACCACTGCAGAATAATCTTATAGAATGTGAGTAGTTGTCTTTTATTTCCTTCAGTACACATTTGCCTGTCAGCCATAGAAGATACGTTTAGTTTGATTGGAAGAAAAGTACTTGAAACAGTGCAGCTGCCTGCGAGGTTTCTCTGTATTTAGATGTGACACAATTATTTTCTGTTTGCATTAATCCCAGTACTGTGCTTTTCCATTTTGAACCACTCAAGTCTGATTTTTTTCTCCTAGATCACTGCATGGTTAACTTCATTAAGGAGAATTTGCTTGGCTCAATTAAGGAATTCCGGAATCGATTCATCAACCCCATCCAGAATGGTCAGTGCGCAGACTCCACTCTGGTGGATGTCAGAGTGATGAAGAAACGTGCTCACATCCTCTATGAGATGTTGGCTGGCTGTGTTCAGGTAAGAACAGTTTGTCCCTAACTCATCACTTCATTTAACTGCAGGGAAGGAGAGGAGTTATTTCATCTCCCTCTGATAAAAGTGCCCAAAGGCCTGTAAACTTCTGATTTGAGAGCTCCATAAATCTTCTAACTTAAATATTTTCACTGATTGTTGGATCTGTGCATTATTTGTGACTAGAAAAACTTCATAGTTTTTCTCCAAATGTCAGTGTATTCTAAAATACAAGTATTAGAGAATACAGCTGTTTCCTGCTGGGAGACAAGAACATTTTGTGGTAGAGTAGGATATGAGTTGCTTTGAAATGATCTTTTTTAATTCCATATGCACATTTAAGAACTGCCTTAAACTCTGTGCAGAAAGTTGCTGGTCCATAGTTTGTCCTTTGTTTCTGAATATGTATTTTTTCTGATCTGTGAGAATCAGAACTAACAGAAAACAGGAGAGAAGGAAAATTATTCAGGTTTAAAAGGGTGAAGAACTCGTTACCTTGTAGACCTTAGATAAAAAAAGCATTGGATGGAGCCCACGTGGATTTTCTCCCTGCACCAGTGCAGAGCAGATCCTGTCCATAGAGAGCAGCTCTCTTGTGGTCATTGGGTGAGTGGAGAGACAGAGTAGTGTAAGAGTCAAAAGAAAACCAAACCAGAAGTAAGATTGGGTTTTAGTATTCTAAAAGAATCCCCAAAAGTAATTCCTGGAGCAGCTTCTGGAGTTGCTGTGAACTTTGCAAGGACTTGGAACTGGCCAAGGGCTTAGCAGGTCATACATAGCCTTCGGCCTGACAAGCACCTGAGTGGGGCAGGTGTGTTTCTGCTGCAGAAATGCTGTAGTGAATTGCATTTACTGGCCTGGGTTTTCCTACTTAGCGTCTGGAAAGCACCAGAATCACTGTCACTGATCCACGGTGCTTTGTCCTTTGAGATGCCACAAGTCCTGAGGCTCTCAGGAGTCATTCCCATGTTTCTGTGACTGAAGCACTGTTTGTAAAATTGCAGAGGAAAGATTACACAGCATTAACAAAGTTCCTGCCCCCCAAATACGAGTACGTGCTCGAGGTGCGGATGACCCCGATCCAGTGCAAGCTGTACCAGTATTACCTGGATCACTTGACAGGTATGTGCCTGCAGCTCTCCCTGAGGACAACACTGATGGCATTTAATAAGGGGCACGTTGCCACAGTTGGTAGGTGAAAATCAACTTTCTGAACATTGTACCACGCACTAAAGTGCTTGGACAGCAAACAGTTAGTCTGGGGTTTTTTAGTTTTGTTTTGTAGTAGAATACCTGCAGCATTACAGGTCATTAAAGGTAGCTCAAATTAGTTAGCCAGATTCATTGAAACCTAAATGCAAATGTTACTTTGTGTTTTCCACCTTGGGCTGCTTTTACAAAACCTAAATAGGTATGTCTGTCTTTTTAGGAGGGTTTGTATACATTCCTGTACTGGGGAGCAATGTGCTTTTATGTAAAATATGTAATCGTGTTTCTCATTATCAAGAAAAAGGGGAAAAACTAATTTTGATGACTTTAACTAGGAGCAAAAATGTCTGTGCCTGAGTAATTTGAGCCCTTTTACAAGAGATGTTACAGTGTGATGTGCAGCTGGAAAGAACACTCAGATCTGCACTGACGGGCCCTTCAAAGGGGAGCAATGTGTGGCAAACTCACTTCAGGGCTCACTCTAAAACCTGAACTTTATTGTCAGGTGTAGGTGGTGGCAATGAAGGTGGAAGAGGCAAAGCTGGAGCTAAACTATTCCAGGATTTCCAGATGTTGAGCAGAATCTGGACTCACCCTTGGTGTTTGCAGCTGGACTATATTAGCAAAGAAAATAAGGTAAATTAGATGTATCAAAATACTCTCACTTGAGAACTTTCCAAATAAGCTCTGCCAAACTCTAGGTAAAGTTTCGTCGAATTAATGGAAATCTTTGTTGCTGTGGGGTCATTTTGCTGCTGGTTTTGTCATATTTTTCTTGCTGGGTATGTTGTCATTCTTAAAACATTCTGCAAGGCCAGGCCTTTGTAGAACTTACCATTGTTTAAATGAAGAGTAAGCAGATGGTTAAAGGTTTAATAAAAGCTGCTGGATGAACACACTAATTTCTGTTTTTTCTCTTTTGAGGGCTATTTTGATGAAGACAGCATGGATGACTTCATAGCTTCAGATTCTGATGAAACTTCCATGAGCTTAAGTTCTGATGATTATGCAAAGTAATTGAGCTTTTATTTTGTTTGTTGGTGGTGTTTCCCTTACAGAACTGAAGTGATTTCTGTAAAGTGAATGTTTATTTTATGTATCTGTTAGAATATGCTTTCTTGCAGTGGGATTTAAAAAAAAAAAAAAAAATCATGGGGTGTATAATGTTGCTTTTTAGGAAAAAAAAATCCAAGGGGAAAAAGGTGAAGAAGGAGTGTAGCTCAAGTGGAAGTGGCAGCGATAATGATGTTGAAGTCATTAAAGTCTGGAATTCAAGATCTCGTGGAGGTGGGGAAGGAAATGTAGAAGATCTTACAAACAACCCTGCGTCAACAAAGTCAGATGAAGGTGAGGATAATACAGGGTGATGAAAACGTGAGGCAGCTTCATTTTGCAAAAGGCAAAATTTGAGGGGGCTGTCAGGAATTCTGCTGTATGGCAGAATGGCAAATTCCTTCATTCCGTACTTACAGCTCCTGCTACTTCTAATTTATCCTGGAAATGTGTCCAGGATAATGTATTTAGTCTGGAAAAACAAGGCATCAACTTAGAACTCGGGGATTTTGAGGCAGGGAAGCTGCACAGTGAAATTTTAAAATTCAGAAGTACAAAATTATATAAGCTTAAGAGGAACTTTGCTGCTTTTCAATTTTTTAAAACATATTGCTGGAAGATTAATAGAAAGATTAGGAAATATATGTGCAATAATTTGTTGCATCTGGAATTCGAATTGGATGCTGAGCAAGCAGATCCAATGCAGCAGGAGTACAAGACCTTTTGAAAGTTGTTATTCAAACTTCTTACAGCTGCACACTTAATTTGTGTTTTTTTCCTGTAATAATCTAGCTTCTGTCTTGTATCTGGTATCACAGAGACAATTTTCTGATTCTGTTATCTCATGTGTGTCTAATCCTTTTCCCTAAGTAATTTCAATTTCTGGGGACAGCTCAGGTGAGAAATCTTTTATTTTGCCCTCATCCTGATGACAAACATACTGTAAATGTGTTGGGGGGGAGGGTGTGTATGTAAAACATTTACACACAGAGATTAAATGTGTTGAAGGAATTACATTATAGTCAGGGTGAGTTTCTGTCTCTGCATCACTTAAATATTTAACTTTTGTGCAGCCTTGTAATTTCTGATAGTGCAAAAACTGGGTTTTTTTTGCCTCTAACTCTTTTCATACCAGTTAAGTCTAATAATGAAGAAACAATTCTGTAGTTCGGACATTCAAAGCAATTAAATGGTGACCATGTTCTCATGTTTGATTTTTATTTCTTTTTCTTTGGTTTTTTTTTTTTTTTTTTTAATAGGCAAAGCTACATCATCTTCCAATCCTGGTAGCCCAGCTCCAGACTGGTACAAAGATTTTGTCACTGATGCAGATGCTGAGGTGTTGGAACATTCTGGGAAGATGGTGCTGCTCTTTGAAATTCTTCGAATGGCAGAGGAGCTGGGAGACAAAGTGTAAGTCAGTTCTGGACATGTTAGCAAAGACTTTATGCATATATTAGTCTGACAGTGTTCCCCATCCACTGCCCATTCTGCTCTGCTGTTTTCTGAAGCAGACAAACCTGTTATACCCATTTTTGTCAGGGAGTCTTCCCACACCTGCCTGTGCTCCACTGAGTCTTGCTCTGTCTCAAAGATCATATCAGAGGGAGGAGGGAACAAAAAGGAAGCAGTACAATAATTAAAATAACTCCAGAGATGAATCCTGTGTTTCCCTGTTTGTTTTTTCAGCCTAGTGTTCAGCCAGTCCCTAATATCTCTGGATTTAATAGAAGATTTCCTGGAGCTGGCTAACAGGGAGAAGTCTGACAGAGATAAGCCTCCTATCTACAAAGGTGAGCGTCTCCTTCAACAGCTGCAGTGCTCATAACTCTTTCACAAGTCTTTATTCAGTCCCCAGGGAATGGGCTTGAAATCAGTGTTTTCATTAGAATATGGCATGCTCTGGACAGTTCTGAAGCTGGCAGGGTTATTGGGCTCCCCTGCAGGAGGTCTCTGCTGCCCCATTATGGACTCTTGCTTCTGGTTTCATTCTGTATCATCCATGCTTGTTGCAGCCTAAGCAGATTAAATGTTCATATCTGAGAGAAGGCATTAATTTTGTTAAATTCTGCAAAAAATGGTGTTAAATTCTGGTGCATGGCAAATCCTGATCCTTCCTCCTGGGAGAGAGAGTGTGAAAGAAAATGAGGCTGCTTTAAACCAGGGTACAAAACATGGAAAATGTGAATTCAGGCTTTATATGTGCAGCAGCAGGTTGGCTTATGGATTTCATAAGGGAGCAAGTATTGAATTAATTATTATTATCCCAGTGATGCTCAAATGGCATGGAATTTCTCAGAAGGATGTTCCCAGAGCTCCTGAGGATGCTGCAGTTGCAATGTGGATTGAAGAATTCTTTCAAGTCTGCCTTTCCTTACCAGTCTCTCATCCAACCCTTCCACGTGTTTGCACTTAGAGATAAGGGAAAAGTGGCTCAGTGATAGTGACTGGAGCTCTCCAGTCTCTCACAGATTTATTGTTCCTGGCTGTTGCTTCCTATTCTGAATTTTGTCATCTTCACACATTACAAGGTGTCTTTTTGAGGAGTTTGTGCCCTTATTCTGAGATAATGTTTTAAAGAGTTTGGGGTTTTTCATGTGTGGTAGTTCTGGCTGGCAATTTGATGGAGTATCATGGCAAGATTCACCTTTCCTCACAGAACTTATCAATCTGTCTCTCACAATGGATTGAATTGAGCAGTGCTGGCTCCCAGAAATGCTGTTTTCTTTAGGATTGATGGCTCAGGGGTGTTAGTTTTGTGTACATACACCTTGATGGCCAGAGAAAATGGAAAGTTACTGTGAACTGGGGAAAGAAGAGCTTCCATCAGCTGACGTTATTTTTTCCCCCACTCTGACAAAAGTTGCTGTAACTCACAGGGTGATTATACCCAAAGATTTTGCTGGATTTCAGTTCCAAAATGATTAGAGTTTGACCTTTGAAATCTCCTTTGGAGCATTGACTTACCAGTGCTGGTTGTGTGGGAGGCTGACTGACACTGATGCTGTAACGTGAACCTACCTGGATCAATTGGAAAAGTGCAATTAGTGCTACAGTACCTAAAGATTAAATGTAACATCTTTGGGACTTTGAAAATTAACTTTGGCTCCAGGTTAAGGCATAGCTCTGCAAATTTTTAAATAAATAAATTGTATATAAATTGTATATAAAACAGATAGAAATTGTGAAAAATAAGAGGACTTCCCATCCAAAAAAGCTCAAGTATTTTCAAATCATAAAATTTGACCTTAAAACAGTTCTTTGATTATAAATTTATATTTTTAAATTCCAGTTGGTAAAAAACTGCTTTCAGAAGTTGATCATTTTGTGAAAAAGAAATTAAATTTTCAGAAGGAACGGGTAGGGAGAGGTACTGGGTACATTTTTGCAAGGTTAAATTATACTGACAGCGTTTATTCTGACTTTGAATAATTTTAGACAAAATTGGCTCAGGGTTTGTATAAGCCATTGCAGGTTTATGGATGATCATTGTCATCACAAATCAATTGCTGTTATTTTTTGTTATTACTCATGTTTTCTATATTGGTATTTAGGCTCTGCTACATAATTTTCAAGGCATGTCTGTGGCAAGTACCTGTGTCCTCCAAAAACGTGTGGTCTTCTCCCATTGTCACATCCGTGTGTTTTATGTTCCATATTTGTCCTTCACTATTTAGGGAATTGTGTGTATCCAGAGTTATCAGTCTGGTTATTTACACCATCAGCATTTTCATAACTTGGCTGTTGCATTTACAGGTGAAGGAAAATGGTTCAGAAATATTGATTATTATCGCTTGGATGGCTCAACCACAGCTCAGTCCAGAAAGAAGTGGGCTGAAGAGTTTAATGATGAAACTAACGTGAGGTGAGGTCTCTTCTGAGATACACACATGCTTCATTTCCCCCCTTTCCTGTGTTTTTTCCCCTATTTTTTATTACTTTGATCAGCTTAATGACCTTAAGACCAGGCAGATAATGATTCCAGTGTTGTCAGAACTCACACAGAAAACGTGCAGCAATGTGTTAGTGACTTCAGAAGAATTCCATTTTACTCAGCAGTGTTTCCTTGCTGTTTTCACTGTCCTTTAGATTGTAACCAATTTAAATCAGAGACAAGTTGTTATTGCAATTACTTCAAGGGTATAAGGGCCTGGGAAGGGTGTGGACAGGAGGCTGCAGTCCCTGGGCTGCTCAGGAGCAAATTAAGTCTCTTAGCTGCCTCCAGAATTGGCTGCCAGCCCTCCACTGCTCATCCAAAATGGGACTTTATGGAGAGGTGCAAACTTGTATTTGAATGAAGTTAAGGAGCTTCACCTTCCTAGATTTATTTAAAAACTAAAGTATGTAATCGTGGTGCAGTCATTTATAATGTGCAGGGGAAAAGAAGTTAAATTAAGAAGTGAATTAATCCAGTGTTAATACTTTTAAATAGTTTATTCTCTCAGGTGTCTGTCAAGAACTGGTTCCAAGGTGAAACTGGGTGAGATTTTTTGAATCTCAAAAAGAGCAGATATATCAAAGAGACAGCGTCATTGGAGAATTACCCTGAAAGTTTGCAGGCCAGGAAAGAGTTTCAATGGCATGGAATCTGCCTGTTTAAAATTATGGTTTAATTTGATATAACTAATTTCATTAGAGCTTGAAAATGCAAACCTCAAAGATTTTTCTTCCCTGCCAGTTTTTGTTAACAGCTGGTTTGCAGAAGGCCTTGATGTGTATTTTTGGGAGTGTATGTTTTGCTAGAAGTGTTGTTCTTGTAAAATCTGCATCTGTTTTATGCTTAATACATTATTTTAGTGAAGTTTTAGAGTTATTTCAGTGTATGAACAACTCCATAGTAACCCAGCAACACAGGAACAACAGTTGTTTTCCAAAATACTCAAATTTTGCAACTCTTCTCTGTTCCAGAGGCCGCTTGTTTATCATATCCACTAAAGCAGGTTCCCTGGGAATAAACCTGGTGGCTGCTAACAGAGTCATCATCTTTGATGCCTCTTGGAACCCCTCCTATGACATCCAGAGCATCTTCAGGGTTTATCGCTTTGGCCAGAACAAGCCTGTGTTTGTCTACAGGTTTTTGGCTCAGGTACATTTCTGGCTGCTATTTCTGTGCTGTTTCATCCTGCAGTCAAATTTGGGAGCTGGGATTGTTGGGACTGTACCTGTTTGGGCTGCTGGTGGGGTCTGTGGTGATCCACACTGATCCAGTCGTGATCTGTAGCAGCATTTGGCCACTGAAGCAGCCCTTGAAGGAAAGAACGGTAAAATAAATGACAACAGAAATTATTTCTTGTGAAGTCCCCCTTACCTGACACTTTGTGTAACACAAATTTTGGAATTCCAGCAGTGATTCACATGTCCAGACTCTGAACAGAGGTCTCAGCTTTTTTAATTTGCACACCTCTAAAAATTCTGAATGGAGCAGAGCCTGCAGAGGATGATGTTGCTGTTATTGTTAGGGAATAGCCCTGCCCAGGGCAGCTCCTTCTGCACACCCTGCTGGTCCAACTGGGATGAAACCACAGGGACATAAAGAGATTTTTATAAAAAGGCATTCAGTCCTGACTTGAAAACTTGTATCACACCCTGCAGATGTTAAAGATGGGTAATAACTCTGGGGGACACTGCTCTGTGCTTTATGTAAGGCCATTATTTCTGTTAGGAAGTGCCTTGCTTCAGCTCCTGGTTCCTCAGGTGTGCCAGAGTAGCCTGGAGACCTTTCCTCAGTAGCACTTAACCCTTGATCCAGTCACTATTTCCATCCCAGCTGAAGCAGATCCATGTCTGGGACATGCTGCTGTCAGAAATGGGGTTTTTCTTCAGGCTTCAGTTTATTTTTGTAGTTTTCTCTGTGCACTTTTGAACTGTTGATATCCTTCTTAAATGACACTGTTCAGAACAGGCTGTGCTGTTCTCGTCCTTCTCAGTCATCTTTTTTTTTTGTTTTTTTTCAAAAAATAAGTAATTTTCCTTTTTTTCATCAAAGATCTAATTTTTTTGTACACAGCTGTGGTGAATTAGACTTGAGTGCCTTCCTTCCCCTCTCCCCTCCACCACAGTGATATGGTATCTGTTTTCCTTTTTACAGGCTGCTCAAAGCAGCAAAATAAGGTACATGCTGTGAAAATTGCCAGTTTTTGGTCATAATCCTACTTCGGGGAATTGAAGCAAAACTGGATCTCTTAAAAACACCACTAAAAGAACAATTTTCTTCCCTCTAGTCAACAGCTAGATGACATCTGTCCCCTGCACAATTCCTGCTGCGTCGCTTCCAGCAGGTTTTTCCTTTTATTGCTCAGCAAACAAAGGGCTTGAAAGGGGTAGAAACTTGGTCATGGAAACAAGGCAAACACGACAGCTGGGTTGTCGTTTTGGCTCTTTTGTACCTGTTGTAAGTATTTTCTGTGGATGAGCAGTGGCTGTGTCTGTGTTCAGGGAACCATGGAGGACAAGATCTACGACCGGCAGGTGACGAAGCAGTCGCTGTCCTTCAGGGTGGTGGACCAGCAGCAGGTGGAGCGTCACT
Source organism: Dicrurus megarhynchus (assembly GCA_013399195.1). Lineage (NCBI taxonomy): Eukaryota > Metazoa > Chordata > Aves > Passeriformes > Dicruridae > Dicrurus > Dicrurus megarhynchus. The sequence continues at coordinate 126,202 of VXAD01005744.1, forward strand.
TCACCATGAATGAGCTCACCGAGCTCTACACCTTCGAGCCAGACCTGCTGGATGACCCCAACTCAGAGAAGAAGAAGAAGAGGGACACCCCCATGTTGCCAAAAGTGAGTGGTGCCCGTCGCCAGGAGTTCTGTGCCTGTCTAAACAACCTGTGGCTGGTCAGAGATATTCCTGGTTTTTAGTGCAGAGCAGTGCTGGCTACTTGGAATGGAGGTGAATAGCAGGAAACACAATAAAATCCATAATTAATAGAACAGATCCTATAATGAGCTGGGTGAGGAGTTTCCCCTCAGTGTAACTGACGCTATGAGAGAAAGAGACTCACTAAAAATGAAACTTTTAAGTCAGAACAAACAAAGACAATTTTTCACACATTTCGAATGAAGTTTTACTGCATGAAACGGGAAAATTCAAATTAGCATCTGAGTGGGTGCTGGTGATACCTCAGTTGGTGGTAACAGAGCTGTGAGCTGGCACTGTAGGTGAGAGTCAACTTAATCCACGTTTTCCTTTGCCAAGACTTTTTGGGGTTTAGTTCCCTGTTCAATTTCCTGTGAGGACCGTTAGTAGAGATGTGGTGAAGATAAGGGAATAGTTAAGATACTCCTTTTTAACTTCTTGGATGTAAGAAAAAACAAATATTTAATTCTTTTGCTTTTAATGGGATAGGAGAATTCATTCTGTGTTGTTTTAAAAGTCAGTGAGTGAAGAAACAAATCCTGCTTGACTTTAAATTACATCCTTGAGAATTCTGGCTTTACAACAATCCAGCTCTGAGTCCAAGACCACTTTTCTTTGAAAGTGCTGTTAAGGGGGGAGAAGATGTTGAACGCTTTGATTTTCTATAAAGAAAGACAGTGCAGATGTGCAATCTGGTGTTTTCCTGGAAGTTTATCCAAGTTTCATGTCCAGTTTTAATTGGAGCAGCCCTGTGTGGTCTGACAAGACCTCGAAGAGGTTCTCAGGGAAGTGCCTGTGGTGCTACAGCCCCAGCTCAAGTTCCTGTGTTCTGCCCTCACCCCTCAGAAACAGCCTCTGGTCTTCAACTCTGCAAATACTTGGGGTTAACAGAATATTTGTGACACGAATGTGGTTCACATCAATTATTTAGTCTTAACTTCCACTGCTTGATTTCATTCATCCCCTGTCCCTGCCCAGCTGGACAGGGCTGCTTTGGAATTTCAGTCCAAAAAAGGTGTGTTAAGGCTGAGTGATCACTTGGTCACCTTTGCTGTATTTAAGTATAGAAATAATGACATTGTAATTTACAGAATAGTGAAGTACAGACCATGAGCTGGACAAAGGCAATACTGGGGCACTGGGTGTCCCTCAGAGCTGGTGCTGTTGTTGCACCCCTGCCCTGGGCTCCTTCCCCATTCCTCACTCAGGGAATTAGACTTGAAGTCACTTTTTTATTTATGTGAAATGAAGACTTGGTGAAAACAGCTTGGAAAAGCAGATTAAAATCATAGTTCAGATTCAGTTGGATATAGTGTATCAGCATTTTATACCACCTCAGAACAGAGACATGTGGTCTGCTGTGGTTCCATACTAGGGGACAGCTCTGAATTTTGATCTCAGGATTAGAAGAATTTGCTTCTTATTTACTGTTTTTATTTTTAACTTTAGTATTAAGTGTTCAGCTGGTTGAGAAAAACCTGTGAATTACAACATAACTTGCATTCCTTTGTGGAAGATTTCCTTTCTAGTGCACTCATCTCTCTGTAGCATTTAATTCCATCAGGATTTTAAAAAGACAAATGACTTTTTTAAAATCCAAACCCCTTTTTCCGTCTCTCTTCATATTTTCATTCATCACCAGGATTTCATCCTAAAGCTTACAAACCAACTGATAATCGTTATTCTACCAACAAGCTAAACAAATATAAAGAAATAATTATCCTGATGGTTTTTTGTGTGTAAGGTGGATTTTTTTTTTTTTTTTGTAAGTTTGAACTAAATGTGAGTTTATTCCCCATCCCCATTTTTGAGCTTCCATCATTAAAGTCAACACAAAATAAAGTTTAGACAAAGCAAAGCAAACACACAGTTGGATGTAATTGAAAGCACATCTGGAGGGCTGTGCTGGCTGAGGGAGGCTGGATTATATTCCAGGCTTCTTTGCAGCCCTGCTGTTCCCAGGGCAGTTCCTGCACCTCCAGGAGCCCCCACACCCTGTGCCACGTCCTGGGTTCCTCAGCCACCTCCTCTGGGCTTTGTGTCACCTCCCCATCCCTGGGGTCTCTCTGCTTCCCTGCTGGCACCCCAAACCCACCATCCTCCCTTCCCTGTGACCCCACCCGCGATGTTGTGGGAGGAGCTGGCCATGACAACAATGGTTCAGACCAGGTGGGAGAAGGGTGGGACAAAGAGCAGCTTATTGATAATTGGTTAACCTAATTAGCTTTTCAAAAACAAACACACAGAAACAAACAGCTTTCTGTAGCTGCTGTGACAGAAACCCCTGGTCAGGACTTCCACACGCAGCTCCCAGAGTGGCTGCAAAAATCTCTTTGTTTGTGGGCACTTTTTTTTTCCAGTCATTGTTTGGCAGAGATTATAAAATGCCAGGGTGGGACGGGCTGGATTCCTGCTTGTGCAAAGCCTGGCAGCATGAGAGCAGGATGTGAAGGGGGCTGGAGGTATTCAGATAACTCCTGGACTGTAATTCCTTCCAGGAGTGGTTCCATGATGTTTTCATATTAGGAATTTTAGCCTGAATGCTGAGGTGTGTTGGAGCTTCCTTAATTCATGAAGCTCATCAGCCAAGTCACATAAAAACCCTGTTCAATAATGACCTTAGAAAAGCAGCTCCTGAGGTGCAGCAGGAGCAGTTTCTCATAGTCCTGTAGGGGTGTTTATCTTCATCCTTTGCAGCATCACCTTGACTTTCAGACAAAAAATATTTGACTTAAAAAAATTGGAGATGTTGGACCCAAAGTACTGCTCAGTGTTTGGAAGCTGTAGAGATGCTGTTTATATAAAATAAATGCAGATTGTTGATAGGTCCTGTCTGTTGTCCAGCCTGAGCAAAGGAAAAGTCCCTGAGCACATTCCATTCTTTTTAGGTTCTGAAAGTGCATTTATTGTTGTGGAATCCGAGTGCATTCCTGTGGTTTATTAAGTGACTGGACTGACATCTCTGCAGCAGATTGTTAATCCATTGCCCTCCCCCTGAGGAAAATTGTACTTTTAAATGATTTTCTAGTTTTATTGTGCTGTGGAGTGCTCAGAGCTGCACATAGGGGAGAGAGCAAGAGGGGAAACACGGGGAGCAAATAGAGCAGAGCTGCTGAGTGACTCCTCCTTTATCTCCTCCTTTGAACAGGACACGATCCTGGCAGAGCTGCTCCAGATCAACAAGGAGTACATAGTTGGGTATCACGAACATGATTCACTCCTGGACCATAAGGAGGAAGAGGAACTCACTGAAGAAGAAAGGAAGGCAGCCTGGGCAGAATATGAAGCAGAAAAGAAGGTAAAGCTGTTTAATCTGGTTTATGTGTAAGAACATAACCTTCCCGGGTTTAGAGTCCCAATAACCTTTTCAGTTTGTCTTGGGGCAATTAAATTTTGTTATAGACCAAGAAATGAGTATGTAAAGCAAATTGTCAGGTACCCTCAAAAGCCTTCCAGTAAAAGTACAAATAGTGGGTGTATAAATTCCCAGTGACCACCTTGAGTGAACTGTGAAAAGGTTTGGAGAGGGAGAAGAAATAGGGAGATAAATAGAGTAAAATCTGAAGCTGTCCTATGAGAAATCCATATGGACAATGAGCTTTACATTCCTGCTAATAAATTATGCATTTCACTTCTTCGGAATTTCATTGCAGGCTGGTCGAACTCAACATTAAGTAGTGGGTTTTTAGTATAAAAAAATTCATCTTAACCAACTTAAGCTGTACTAATAAGCTGTGGTCACTTTTATATCAAATAATGATAATTAAGCTAAACTCTGAGATTTTTCAAGACTGGAACTTGGGTTCCTCTGTGATGAAATGTGGTTCTGAGTTGAGGTTTGGAAACTTCCATGATCAATGTTCAGTGCCTGTGGCCCTCTCTGAGGGCTGCTTTGGCTGTGTGTGGTTTTTAGAGAATTTACCAGAGTTAGTGACAAGTGCACTTTGTGTTTTTCAGGGCATGACCATGCGTTTCAACATGCCAACAGGGACCAACATGATTCCCACAAATTTCAACTCTCAGACATATATTCCTTACAACTTGGGTGCTCTGTCAGCAATGAGTAACCAACAGCTGGAGGTAAGGAGCACAACGTGCCTGTGTTGCTGCAGGGGTTTTCTGTCACAAATTGTGGATAACGTCACTCTTAAATATCTTTATGTAATTATATCCTATCTTTAATAGTTCGGAGGGTTGGGGAGGGGGTTGCATATAGGTTTATTGAAGTTTAATTTGCATGTATATAAACCTATACATGGGCAGATTGTCAGGCTTCTGGAACATCACCTGCATTCTTTGCAGACTTTAAGTACCACATTTGAAACTGTAACATTATCAAGTCTATGTGATTTATCAAGTCTAAGAAGATTTACCTGGGTTGCAGCATTCTCATGCTGGTCTGAAAACCTGTGGGTACAAAAATAGGTTTTTACAAATGCTGTCTACAAATTGCCAGGTTTATACATGTTGTTCAACTGCTCTGTGCTGAAATTCAGATGGGTGGCAGCTTAGACTCATTGACTTGTGCAAATTGAGAGCAAAAAGGTAATTGGAGTCTAGGTATGTACAAGAGAAAGATTAAGAAGGTTGGGGAAGAAATGTGTTTGTTGTTTCTGTGCTTTGTAACTGATTTTCTGGTGTTTTCTCAGGACCTCATTAATCAAGGAAGAGAGAAGGTAGTGGAAGCAACCAACAGCGTGGCTGCGGCGAGAATCCAGCCCCTTGAAGACATCATTTCATCCATAGTGAGTGGAATGGATAAACCCTGGCTTTAGATCAGGAGTGGAAAATGTTAAACATTAGCAAACAAAGATATTGCTACTGCAAATGGTCATTCAGCTAATGAATTGCATTATTAATGAGTACCATTTCCAGCTGGTAGTGAGCTGTGTCCCTGCAGTAACCCTTGGTGGTATTTAGCTGGCATAGAGCCTTCCAGGAGTGACAGTTTAGATCCAGAAGTATTTGCCGTGCTCTCAAAATGCTGGTTTTTCTATAAATCAGAATAGCAATTGTAGGCAAGTAGTTACTGTATTTTGTGGACTGCTGATTGCCAGTTAGAAGAACTAATAACTCATAGTTCTGGTGAAGCACAGTTTTGCATTGAGGGGGAAGCTGGGCTGGTTTAACTCTTGGTGCAACTGTGAACATGACTCAGGGCCTCAGTTACCATCAGGCTTTTGTTCAAACGACCAGTGCCAAGAAGGTTTTGGGTTTTTTTGCTTTTCAGTGGAAAGAAAACTTAACCCTGACAGAGAGCCAGGTGCAGGCCCTGGCCCTGAACAGACAGGCGAGCCAGGAGCTGGATGTGAAGCGCCGAGAAGCCATTTACAACGACGTCCTCGGGAAACAGCAGATGGTAAAATATCTCACATTTATTTATCTACCGTCAGTGTTTGAATGAGGATCTTGTGTGTGTTCATTCCTAAACTACAGGCGTATGTTTAGGCACATAAATATCCCTCACAGAATGGTCAGCAGTGTGCTGGAGTTCATTGCTCGGCCTCAGCGAGGGAGACGCAGGAGAAGTTCATAAAAAAGCCACTCGCCAGGTTTTTGAGCTGAAGTGCTTTGCTGCAAGGTCACGAGGCGTAAAGAGAAATCTGATTCCCAGAGCTCAGCCAGCCACTTAGGAAACACATCTTAGAAAGTGTTGGTAATGTTGTTTTAGCTTAAAATTACTTTGCAGAATCTGAAAGTCGCCCAGATGATGTCAGAGGGAAGAGTTTTCTCTCAGGCAAACAAACAGTGACAGTCCACAGGCGGGACTTTCAAAGGGAAGATGAATGGTACCTGACAGATGATGATGTAACTTATACCTGGGAATAATTTCACAGTAGAGTACATGTTGCTGTGGCAACTCACCTAAATGCTGCCTGCAACACAATAGCCAAGTCTTCGGGAGAACTGAGCCCCAAATGCTGTTACTAAATGGTTTCTCCAGTAATGGGCTGCTGAATGCCATCACATTAGGGATGGTGATAACAATGGGGCTTTTTCCCCCAGCCATGCTGTCCCTAACAAATTGATTTCAGCTCTGAACCTGATCCTCGGAGCAGGGAGACGGGTCGTGCACTCAGCCAGCTCTGCTTTCCCTTCACAGTTAATCGGTTGTGTCCAGAGGATCCTGATGAACAGGCGGCTCCAGCACCAGTACAACCAGCAGCAGCAGCAGCAGATGTCCTACCAGCAAGCAGCCATGGGCCACCTCATGATGCCAAAGCCTCCAAATTTAATCATGAATCCTTCCAGCTACCCAACCATAGATGTGAGAGGAATGTATCAGTCAGTGTCTGGTGGGATGCAGCCACCACCCCTACAACGAGCACCACCCCCAATGAGAGGCAAAAATCCAGGGCCTTCCCAAGGGAAATCAATGTGATTTTGCACTAAAAGCCTAAAGGATTGTTAAAATCAGAGAAAGAACTTTTATTTTTTTAGGAATCAATGGCCTAACAGAACTCAACTGTAAAAAAAAAAAAAGTTAAAAAAATAGTTTGGTTGCTCCCCTAAATACCATGTTCCATATTAGTGTTGCAGCTTTGTTTAAATAGGACACGATGTTTTCCCTGTTGTCAGTGATGTTGCCTAGAATCTTCTTACATATGTTGAGTACAGGAGATAACAAGTTGTTTTCAGTGAAAACAAGTTCTCCCGTTACAGTAGCATCTCCACAGGTTTCCTGTCTAAACTCCTACGCTTGCTTTTCGTGGCTGCGAAGCTTTGGGAAGCTTAGGAAGGACTGCAGGTCTGTATGTTCAGTCTGACATATGTGAGTTGTAAACAGCTGAGTTCTTGATTAGAGTTGATTCCTCAAATTATGGAATACTTTTCTGCTTACCCATTTCTTTCTGTTAGTGGGGACGTTGTAACAGAAATAGTCTAGTTTCCTTCATGGATCATCTGTGCTGAATGGAACAGGAGCTGAAAATACTCTCTGAGACAGAATTGAGTGCAATATTCGTAAATACTACTGCTCTGAACCTTCTGAGGCACAGGGAAACTGTGCATCCAGCCTTAAACACGACTGGGCCTTCCCCAGTCTGCTGCCATTTCTTATTTTCAGTTCCATGTGATGGAATAACAGCTGATGATCTGGGAGTGGGAGATGGTTTTCCTTCACACGCTAATTCCCTCGCTGTGGAGTCCAGCGCAAAGCACATCTCTGCTAACTCCTTCATGCTGGTGCTACTGTCTCCTCCCATTGCCGGCAATGGGGGACGGGCCAACAATTCAGTTCCTGGTCTTTTGGGGGTAAAACAGTGATGGTGGCCGGGGTCAAACCTTGGTAGAGAACGCCCTTTAACGTGGCAGAACCATTGCGATTGAAAATGGATACATAGAAAGTGCTGTAGCAACTTCCAGAGCTGCCAGAAGCGTGAAATGACTTTATTGATAGAGGTGTGGTTATGCACTCCTCCCCATCCCTTCAGTTGTGTGAAAACACGAGTTAGGACACAGAGAGCTTGATTTATTTTGGTTTTGGTTTTGTTCTCTTTCGGATTTTTTTTTTAACGTAGGCCAGAGATAAATTTCTGGTTTATTCTGTATCATTATCACACTCTTTGCCCACGCTTGTTGTGCTTGTGAAGATCTAATTAAATACAAATAGGGCTTTTCTTTGCATAGAGTTTGGTTGATTCTTACCCCCTCAAAAACCCCCGTTGATAATCTGGGGGCACAAGTAAGTGGCAGGAACATGGAGGCGTTGGTGTGTGGACAACAGAGGGCTCTGGAGATGGATGGAGGCTGTGGCTCCAGATTGTGCTCAACTCTTCTGACGCTGGCATGAGCTAAAATCATTTTGGTTTCTGGAAAGTTTCTTGCAGGAGTTTTGAGTTCTTGCCCTGAATGGACAAGTCTTGCATCTAAACATGCAGATGTCACACGGTGTTTCGCTGTGTGACTGACACTTGGTTTGTGACGTGGACAGAGCTTGGTTGGGCTGCTGCACACCCAGCTGACAAGTTGCTGTCTTGGACTCTTTGACTACAAGATACCACAAAAGACCCTCAGTGTGTTCTAGTGCTCTGCCAGCTCCACACTTAACTCTGATCTGGGGGAGGGAGCAAAGAGAGACGTGTTGGCACTAGAAGAGACGAAGCGTGAGACGTTGAGACAGACATTTGAAGGCAAATGTACTCTGGGCAACTCTCACCGATATTCCTACGTGTTGTGAATAAGAGAAATACTTTCTACCAAACCTGGGAATGTTCAATGGAGTTTTACAGTAACTCAAAGACTTAAATGTGGAAGTTTTAGGCAACATTGAAAGGCACATTTTATTTCATCCTGGACAAACCTATGGATAACAGAAGACTAATGCACAAGAAGGAATCAGAGATAAGCATTGAAGTAGAACCTGGACCACTTTGCATACGTTTCTCACTTGACATTTTAGCCGCATAACAATGTGCTTTGAATATAACATCAGGCTTTAACCAGTACTTAAAGACAGAACATACATCAGTAAGATAATAAAAGGTTCATTTTTATATTTGTTTTAGATGTTTTAACTAGATAAAAATGGCTTAAGATGGCGAATAAAAATGTTGCTTGTAATACAGTTTTGCCTGCTAAATTATCCACATTTTGTAACCTGTTTATTCCTTTGGATGTAAAGCGTTTTTGCTTAGTATGGTGATATTGTATATGTTTTGTCCCAGTTGTATAGTAATGTTTCAGTCCATCAACCAGCTTTGGCTGCTGAAATCATACAGCTGTGAAGACTTGCCTTTGTTTCTATTAGATGGCTTTTCAGTTCTGTATTAAATATCTTAAGTACTATAGAAAAGGTGTCCCCTCTTCCTATAAGGCTGTTTTGTAATATATATAAGGACTGGAAATGTGTTTTTAAAGAGAAGAAGCATTCAAGTATGATGATATACTATCTGTGTTTTCACCATTCAAAGTGCTGTTTTAGTAGTTGAAACTTAAACTATTTAATATCTCATTTAATAAAGTGACCAAAATACATCAACGTGCCTTGTGCTACATTCACAGTCCAGCGTTAACTCCACAGGGATTCAGCCTGGCAATGTGTCTTTGAAGAACTGTGCTGTGAGTTGAAGCTCTTACTGTTTTCTACATAGACTTTAGTGGATGTAGCCATTGATTTCATTTAGGGAAAATAGTTGTGGTCTGGATTTTCAAATTACATTAATTAATAGCAGCTTCTGCCAATCTGTCTGTTAAAAATGAAGTGAGTTATCCAGCAATGAGATGGTTAAAAGTGAGGTGAAGTTCTACTTAGTCAAATCAGAATAACGTGCCGCCGTATTTTAACCTCGTAATTGTACTTCTCCCTTCCTTAGTTATGGAATCCCACCTGTTGAGCAAAACACCCCCTTTCCTAGGCAAAGAAAAGTGTAACAATTGTGTTTAAATGTGCCCTCTGCTCCTTCCCTGGCAGTGCTGGGGCTGCTCAGAGGCACAGCTGGTCTTGGTAAAGCTGAGGGAGGTGGAAATGGTGTCTGGGGTGAAGATGTTGGAGTTGTGCTCCAAGGGGCCCTGTGGGCAGCGTGTTTTTAAATATCCCTGTGACTTCTAACTTGGCTGAATGCTGATGGAGGGCAGAGGGCAGCTCAGGCTGGATGTGGCTGGCTGTGTTGGGCTGGGAAGTGTCCTGGAACAAGTCCCATGTCCAGAATGTTGAGCTGAGGTGCCCCAGCACTGACCAGCTCTGTTGCTGTGTCAGCTGTGCCCACCCTGAGCAGCTTTTACCTTTATCTTAAAAGCAGAACCACTCTGTGCACAGTAAATAAAACTAAATTCATCAGTTCAAGCAAAAACTAGTTTTGAAGCTGGATAGATTTTCAATGTTTATGGAAAGCCAAATGTCCTAAATGTTCCCAGCTGGAGGAGTATGGAAAAATGCTGGTGTTGCAGCAGCAGCACCAGTAATCACGCAGTGTCTGAACTTCCCAGACCTGCTCAGGTGTCAAATAACCCCCTGTGTGCTGTAGAACCCACACTGCGGCTGTGGCCTGGGACAGAGCACCAGCAGAATTCCCAATGTGTCTGTGGGAAAACTGTGCTGCTGTAAAGGGTCTGGAGAAGCTCCTGCCCTGCCGTGCGTGGCTGGGATGAGTGGTTCCTCCTGTGTGTGACCTTTTCATCCAGCCACAGCTCTGTTCCTGCTTTCCCCAGGGATGAGGTGGTTTGGGGGTCATTGGAGGAGAGTCTTGGGAAGGGGCTGTGGCCTGGCATGGGGGCACTGCCCTGGAGAAGGGCAGGGGCTCAGGGAAGGTGGGTGCAGGGGGAGGTGGGGTCACGCCTTAGGTCTGTGCTCAGCCAAGGTCTGATCTCAAACGCCACCCTGGCCTTGTGTGTGCACAAAAACTGCTTGAGAATGAGTGAGATGGTAACTGATACCTGAGGCACTCCTCAAAGCCAGATCCAGCCACAGCAGCTGCTGTAGGGATGCAGTTGCACAGTGTGGTGTTGCTCCTTTCCCTGGATTCTCACCGATGCCCACGAGCAGCAGCGGCAGAGGCCACGTGCCCTGGCCACATCTGACGTGGTGACCTGCCCTGCTCGGTGGCATCTTGGTGCCAAATACCTTGTGGCACAGTAAGGGAAGAGCCTGAGAATCCTTGGAATCAGCTTCCCAGGGCTCCTGCTCAAACCCAGCGCAGGTAGGAGGTGATGCCCTTGGTGTTTTCCATGATGAGAACTCAGGAGCTCTGAGGCAGTTACTTGCTTTGGAAAAAGCAATAACCAGCACTATCCCAAGGGGTGCAGATGTCTTTGTCTCTGCATCGACAGGAATTTCAGCCCTTCTCCTTCAGGAATGCTCCATCCCTGGATGCCCTTCCAGGAACTTCTTAGCCACAGCCTGGCAGCTGCAGCACATCTCTCTGGATGTCCAGCCAGCTGGGACAGCACCAGGACACCTTCACTGCCTTCCAGCACTGAGTTTCTGGATTCCCTCAGCAGTTTTGGGATCTCCATCGCTCTCTCCGCAGGAGGTGAGTCTTTGGGGCCTCCTCTCCTTTCCCCCGTTGGAGAAAGGAGCCCTAAGCCGTGCATTCCACCCAGAAGAGCTCCCCACAGGCAGCAGGGTCTCCATGGGGACGTCCCTGAGGACATGTGTATGTTGCCACTTGTACGTCAGTCTCCAGACAATCCACCCGATCCATCCCTGTGCCTGGGACCATGAGCCAAAGCCAGGGAGAAGGGCACTTACTGCTGTGCTTGGCTCCACGTTGGCCTCTCACAGGCAGCTCCCCTCTGTTTCTGCACCTCCACAGGGAGACTCCAGCACTTTCCCACCTCTTTGCTGGAACCTCCTCCCTCCTGCTCTGCACAGCTGTCCCGGGATAATGTTTCCCACAGAACAGGCCCACCCCTCTCGGGTGGAAGAAGGGTTGAAAGAGATGCCTTTTGTCCCCTTTGCTGTGGTGTTTCCAGACCCACAGTCTTGTGTGTAGAACAGCTCTGGGGTTGGGGGTACAGTGGGGTTTCTGGGGATCACAGCCACCCCTGCATCAGCCTTTGCCTCCCCTTTGAGAGGTTTTCCAGTTGGCTGTTGCAACTTTGAATCACATGGCATCTACATGAGCTGAGACCCCAAACAAATGCTCTTTCCTTTCACTGACTTGGAAGATTCTATCACGTTGAAGCAACCCAAACCTATTTTCCTCTCAAACTTTCCTAGGAGGGTCCATGTGCCAGCCCTGTAACATCTCCAAGCTGAAGGAGCAGTTGGCATCTCCAGGTGGGGTAACAGCTGGACCAAGGGAGATCGGATGGGGTGGAGAGGTGAGTGTGTCCACACAAAGCCCCTGTGCCACTCAGAGCGCACCCAACGGCTGTGGTGGTTCCCTCTGCTGCTGTTCAGCTCCCAGGTCACTCAGGTCACATCTTCAGCTGCTTTGTTGAACCAGAACCAAACACAGTAAACTCCTGTGAAAGAACCATTTGGGTGGGATTTAGCAGTGCTGGATTTCCCATTTAATGAATGCCCCACACAGGACAGGACACCAGCCTTTACCAAGGGGTTTCCGGTAAATTCTTTGTGGATTTTGCTTTTTGCAAGTACAAGTTTTTTGAACCCAGATCCTGAAAAGGTGTTTTACAGCATCCCTGGCACCTGTGTGTCCCTTTGTGGCCAGAGGCTCTGCTGCAGCAGCTCTTTGAGTTGGGTATCAGAAGAACAAGTCCAGTGTTGTCCCCATTTGGAGCTGGTAAAAAATGTATTTGGCATTGCTTGAGATCAGGTTTTGACCTTCATTTTGAAAAGGAGCAGGATCTTAACCACCAGATTTATCTTCAAGCACCACGGAAAGCCCTGGCTGGAGGGGGCAGAGCAAGGCTCCAGGGCTGAGGGATTTCCCTTCATGCAGGGGAAGGTCAAAAGTGCACCTGAGGACGCATCTCGTGAGCGATCGAGCTCCCGACACAGCAGCCGGGGATGAGATGTTTCAGCAGTGACTCAGAGGAAGAAGCTAAATAAACTCTTTTTATTTCAAACACGGGATTAAATTCCTTCATGTCTGGATCATTGAAGGTAAAGCTCCTGTAATCTCCTCACTGCCAACCCCAGCCTGTCGTCTGGTGGCTGCCGGACCCGCTGGGACAGCGAAGGGACGTGGCAGGGACATGGGAGGTGGCAGAGAGGGCGAGAGGCAGTCGGGAGCAGAGCTGGGCTCTAGGGCTGCTGCTCCATTAGTGATGTAGCTCACTGAGAAGCTGGTGTGGATCATCTGTAGGTCAGTGAAAGTGTCCTGGGAATTCACAGGCTGAAGATGAAGGAGCTGAGGTTTTACCATGACTGTTTTGCAAGGAGGAGGTTAAGAAACAACACTGTGAACAAACAGTTGTGATAAGGAAAACCCAAAGCCACCACAGCTGTAGTTGTTCAGGTTTTTGCACACTCCAGAGAACCCTGTTTGCTGTCGGCCTCTCCTCCTGCTGCAAAATGCCTCAGCAACCGCACACTCCTGCTCCCACCGTGTGCTGAAATCCCTCTCTGCTGATCACAGGGAGCAAAACACACTGGCATCATTGCTGGAAGCTTTCCCTGCACGTCTGTGACATCCCAAGCAGGCAGCAAGGGCAGACATGTGGCACAAGTGTCACTGAGGGCCTGTGCTGGCCCGGCCAAGCCTTCCCCGTAAGCGTCCCTGGCCTGGCCTGACTGGAGGAGGGCTGTGGCTCCCTGGCACTGCTGGGCACCAGGTGGGAATACGGGACTGGCTCAGGGCTGCCAAATGTCATCAGGTTTGCTGAGCCCAGCTGGAGGCAGAGGAAAGGTGACAGAACTGTGTGACCAGGCAGCTTCTGCAGAGGAAAATGCCACACAGCCAGGAACACGCAAGAACTGCCTGCAGGGATGATCCTCGTCCACGGTAATTGCCTAAAGGTGAGGGGGTTTAGAATTGCTGTTGTTGCTTTCTATTTCTCCACCGATTTTTCATGGTGCTGCAGGTAAATCTCATGCAAGGTGTGCTGGTTTTATTGCAGGAATGATGGGTCCATCCAAAACACAGCAGATGATCCAAATGTTTGTCCTCTTGGTTTTGAACAGGACAGTAAATCCACGGGGATGCATCGCACCCCAAGGAGACTGAGCTGCCCACGACTCCTGCCGAGAGCTGAGCTGGTGCTTCCCAGACCTGTAACTTGATGTTACCCTTCTGCAGGAGTTTGGGGCGTAGGTAATTGATCTGTACTGTACAAAGCCCTTTTAGAGGTGGATTTAATGTTCATATTGCTGGGGAAATACTGGGTTAGTTGTTGAAGAGTGCCAAAAAAAAAAGGGCTAGCAAGAAATCTACAATATAAAGACAATTTTATTGCCAATAAGCTCTTAAAACTCATTTTTTTTTCCTGGTTCAGTAGGACCTTATTCTTCCTGATGAAAATCCGGTCATAGCATCTCTCATTAAAAATAAAATTATTTTGAAATAAATAAATATATAAAATAAATATCATATACATTTTATAAATAGTTTTGTCCTTATGCACAGTATCCATGCTTACATCTGAATAATGTTCCTCGCCCCATTCCCACCCCAACAGCAGGAAGAACCCCACACATCAGGACCAGTCCATGGAGCATCATCCATGTAGCAAACCTCCCAGGCTGCTTAAGCAGGGCACCACTCAAAGGCTTTTCCTTAGCAGGGAGCTAACCCAGCTCAGCAGCAGCATCTGCAGCAGTTCTGTGGTCTTTGTTTTCTTTTCTTCTCTTCATTTTTAGGTTGTTTTGGGGCTTTCTTTTCCCCAATGATCAGGTTTGCTCACCTGCTTGTTCCGTTAAGCAACCATAACATTGAATATTCAGCCTCTCTTGTAGCAACCAGGTAACAAAAGTGAATGAAAATGGAAGATTAAATGTAGGGTTCCCTCCCTTCCCCTACCCCCGCCCCATAAATAACCCAGGTTCGATATACGCTGGAAACAAGGAGGAACAGCAGTGTCTGAATTCAATGTAAGTGCTTCCCTAGGTCATCTACGCTTACAGGAATGATGGAATGACTATTAATAGAGTGCTCTGGGAAAAAGCTTGGGAGCCCAAGTATGTACACTGACACTGCAGGAACCATCACCTGTAGTGGAAGAGGTCTCTGTACATGGCAGGGATTTTGGCAGGGTCCACAGGCCGGGGTAAGAAGTGGGTGAATTTCTGGTGTCTCTTAGTCCTGTACCCCTCTCGGGGGGAGCCGTCCTTGTTGAGGGCCACGTAGTACTGGCGCTCCGAGTCGGGGTGCTTGTACAGGGTGGAGGCGTACGTGTTGTACCAGTTCTCCTCAAACTGCTCGCGGAAAACGCACTCCCGGGTGAGCTTCTTCTGCCGTGGGCAGCGCAGCAGGGGAACAAAGAGACACTCGTGTCAAAAAGTTAAAAGAGAAAAACACAGTCAACCTTCCTTACTTTATTTTTCTAGCATTTTCGCAGCTGCCTTCTCCTGGCTCCCCTGAGGGCAGGGACTGTGCTGCTGCTGGGGATGCTTCCCCTGGATGAGAGCTGGAAATGGGTAAAAGTCAAGACCCGAGGAGCTCTGGAGTTGGAGGAAGAAGGAGACAAAAGCAGAAGGTGGGTGTGGATTTTGCAAAGGTGCCCCATGAATAAATTAGACAGGCACACAGCAAAGCTCCAAACATGTCCAGCTGTGAGACTGAACTCACTGGGTGGCCGTGTCCCCCTGTAGCAGCCTCCTCCAAGGTATCATGCACCCCAAATCCCCTCTTTTGGGTGAGAGAAGCAGCAGGCAGCACATCTGAAGGGTCTAAACAGGAAAACAGGAGCAAGAACTGCTTTGGAAGTTCAGGGCACACAGCTGGATGCGCTGAGATGGGAATGAAAGCATTCCTCAGGGTTCCACCTCCTGGAGTGCCAGGGAGGCTGTAACAAGACCCAGAGGGACGTGGGATGTGGGACCCCAGGGAAGATTTAGGGTGGTGGCAGGTGATGTGATGAGGGTGTGCGGCGGGTGCATCCCATGCTGGCATGGGGGCACAGATGGCACTGGTGTCACCATGGCCACAGCCAGCCTGTCCATCCAGCCCTTACAGCTGGGGGCTGTTGGCAGTGGCTGTTTGCCAATGGACTTTTAGTTCATGTCCAGTGCTCCTTCCCTCTCCCTGCCAGCTGCAGGGGGCAGCAGGGCTGTCCCCCTGCCCCACCAGGACACAGGGGGCTTTGCCAGCACTGCTGTGCTGTTGCAGAGGGTCCAGCCATCCCATCCCATCCCATCCCATCAGGGTACTGCCAGGGTGACTGGGAGCCCTTTCAGCTGAAGGGCAGTCTGCAAATGTAGAGGGCTCTAATATTACACCCCCTGTCCCTCCACTGTAAACTATCCAGGCAGGGAATGTGTCCCCTCCTCGGCACATGGAGTGCTCAGTAAATGTTACTGCCCACAGTAGATGTGTTTTGTAACACAATCCAGAAGCTCACCTGTGCTCAGAACCTGTTTTCAATGTTTTGCTGCTAATTAAATAAAGCCTGAGGTGAGTTGTGAGCCCTCGAAAAGTCCTAGGCTGCAGCCCTGGCCATCTGAGACCCAGGGAACTGCAGGCTTCTCTTCCCAGATCTGTCAATAAATACAGGCTGGGTTTTTTCCCTCCTCTCGGATGCCATCTACTTGGAATATGTTGGAATCTGATGACTGGCTGAACTCTGGCTGTTGCTTTGCCCCCATTCCCCTGTGCTGCCCTAGGCAGTTTGGAGTAGAGTGTTTGTGGAAAATGTTTGGCGAGTCTGGGGTGACTCTGCAAGGTGTGATTTATTCCTTTCCAAGCCCCGGGATATCCCCACTGAACCTGACACTATCCAGGCAGCAGGCAAGGTGCTGCCCATGACTTCTGCTGCCCTAAGTATTAGTGGCATTTCTGAAATCGTTGGGAAGCTTTACAGAAATGCTGGCACGAGGTCAAGAGGGACAGGCAGAAAAGCTGTGTGTCCCGAGGGGACTCCACGTGTCGCTGTGGGGATGGCTGGCTCTGGCTGCATCAGCACAGGCATCAGGCAAAATTGGCACAGAGGGAAATAATAAACTTGCTGAAAATTTAAAAATACCACTGTACTGTGATCTCCCAAAATACCATTGTAATGCTAATGCTGTTGTCAGGCACTGTTTTATGGACCTTTAATTAAGAATACTGTAGTGGCTTTTGAGTTAGAAAAGCCATCATTGTACAACCCACGTGTCCCAGATTTTAAAACTCCAGGGTTATTTGGGGACCTGGCTCGTGACGCCGACACAGTTTGGAGCAGCCTTTTGACTGTGTCCCTGCAGCGTCCTGCCTGGTGCACAAGATCCCAGAATGGTTTGGTTGGAAACAACCTTAAAGATCACCTCATTCCAACCCCCTGCCATGGGCAGGGACAGCTCCCACGACAGTCTTCAGGTCAATCCTGTTTCCAGATTCAGTGCTGTAAAATGCTACCCTATTTTTGTTTCTGTGTTGTAACATGAACACAGGCTCTGAAATTTAATTAACCCATCATGAAACTCAATTCACAATCAGAGCTGCAGGGTTTGAAGGCAAAAGGGGGGATACATGGGCTCATGTTCTCCAGCAGGCACAAGTGAAAACTACAATTGCAGGAGCTGCTGAGCAGCCTTAGGGTTTGACAGGAGAGGTCCTGCTCCAGCCCTGCTTTCTGAAGTGTGCTTCAGGAGATTTTGTGTTTTATGGAATCCTGGTGATTTTTCTTTTTTCTGTTTTGCACATTTGCAATTTAACCACTGTCTCTGCATTTATCTGCTGTGCAGGGTAGAATCTGTTACAGAAATGAGGTGGGAAGAGTTACTGGTGCATGCAGTATTTGATGATCAGAGAATCACAGAGTGGTTTGGGTTGGAAGGAACCTCAAAGCTCATCCAATTCTACCCCCTGCCATGAGCAAGGACACCTTCCACTATCCCAGGTTGCTCCAAGCCCCATCCAACATGGCCTTGGACACTTCCAGGGATGGGGCAGCCACAGCTTCTCTGGGCAACTATCTCAGATAAACATCAGCAACTGCATCTTAAATGGTGGAAGGGTTTGTGGCAGTCTCAGGTGGAAATGGGACAAGGGAAAATGAGCCAAACACATGGTTTGCTGTTTGCTAATCAAAGGTTTTCTAACAGCTTCTGTGTACGCAAAATACATGAGTTTTAACTTGTACTCTGAGACTTATCTGATGGTGAGAGGAAGTACTGCCTTCTGCTTTGGTTTAAAACTGGTTTATTTCATTTCATTTTATTTTTACTGTGATCCACCCTTAATTGAGCTAAATAATTAGGAATTGAGTTAAATTAACCTGTAGGAAGCACCTCTGCCCAGCTGTTAAGACCTGGCATTTTGACTGCAATTCATAACATTTAATGAGTTTATACTTGGGGTTTTTTGTCAAAACATGGAAAATTTTAGCCTGAAAAGGGCACTTCTAGGAAATCATGAACAGCAGCCCTAAACTCCTAAAAGGAGTTACAGAGAATTTCACAATAACACTCAGGCCACAATTTCAGCTTCTGTTGCTTAAAGAGCCATAATACAAAGATAAGACCTGCAGCTAGGTGCAGACCTGACCACACAGAGTATACAACTGATGTGTTACTCAGACTGTGAAAACACATGAACAGTTCCTGGCTTTATACTAAATGTGCCCCTGCTTTTACCTGGCCACTGCCACACCCTTTCTGAAAGGCAAAACCTCAGTGGGATGTCTTGGGGCTGGGCACCACTGTGGGCTCTCACAGCAGGAGCGAATCCTCCCTCAAACCCAATTCCTATATATCACTGATGTTATAACAGCAGTGGCAGCAAGGGTAGGATGGAGATCAGTGGCACCCCAAGGACGTGTGGGGCCTGTGACAGAGCAGCTTGTGACATGGTTGAGGCCACAGGCTGCAGTGCTGGAATCAGCCCAGCCTGAACTTACCGACCCATAGAGCTCGCCTCTCTCATTCATGCCGAGGTAGAGTCCGGAGTCCACCCCACGGATGCTCACCAGCCCCACTGCCAGACTAATAAACTCCAAAATCCCTAAAAAAGAAAAGAACTGCAAATCATACAGAGGAAAAAAACAACACCAGGCTCCAGCAGCAAAAACAAACCAGCCATTCCCAGTAACAATACAGTTCTTAACTCTATAGTCCCATCTGCGTGCAGTCTTCTGATTTCCAGCCTGGGCTTCTCCCCAGCACTGTGAATTTGAGTTGCCCAAGAGGGATTACCTTTGCTAATGAGAAAAGCTTTGCAAGGTTTTGTTGGTTTGGGTTTGGATTTTTTTCATAATTATCACCAAGAAGACAGATGTAGAAACTTGTGCCTGGCCACTAGAAATGTCAGAAGGCTGTTACCACGCCGGGTTTTATTCTTCACCAAAAGGAGCATGATTTTGTCTTCTGGAATAAGATTACTGTCCCACAGGTTTTAAAGTCATGGGTTCAGTGAAAAGAAGTGAAAACCACTAGAAGAGATGTCTGTGAGGACCATCCTCATCCTGGACTCCAGTGGGATACTTGCCAACCCAAAATGTATATACAAGCCATAGGGATAAAATCCAGCTCCAAAGCACACAGAAATGCATGTCCTCTGCAGCATTTGGAGCCATGGCACTGCCAATCCTTTCTCCGTCACCCCCTGCCACCGTTACTGCCAGAACCCCCTCCTGCCCCCTATGCCCTGCTGCCTGTCCCAGCCTCCTGCCAGCCTCTTCCCAGTCCAGCAGCATCTGTCCCAGCCATCCCCAGCCCTGCAAGAGCAACTGTTTTACCCATGGGCTGCAGCCTGCTATGATGGTGTCAAACACTTTAAAAATGAGGGGCAGCCTTATTTCCTCTGGAAAGAAATAGCAGGGTCTGGCTGCTGCACCCCCAGAGCCAGCAGCTGTTTCAATGGGGGAAAGACTTGTAACAAGAGAACCTTTGGTGAGGCACTTAAAAACAAACAGCCCCTACCCAACACCTCAAGTGGTGAGGACCTTCAAACTTCCCAGGAAGACTTCCTGAAGGCAGCGGTGGGACTGTGTTATTCTGGATTCCACACACTACCTATCCAGAGGTCATGGGCAGTTTTGCCAGTGCCCAGTGCAGGATTAATTAGCTGGGAAGGAAGCAGAAGGAAGAGGGTTTTCCTCATCTCATCTGACAACTGCATGTCTCCATTGACTGGAGAAGAAAGTTGCTCTAACCTTTAGCGTGGCTCCAGCTCTCCTAATATAGCTCCCAAAACATCCAGCCTTGGGCAGTTGATGCTCTGATTGGGTTACCTCCCAGAGCTCCTCTTAAAAGTATTGCCCTGGTTTAAAGCCACCGCGTGACAAGCGGCCACCTGAGCCAGCTGACTTCAGTGGCAGTCACAGCTCCGGGTCAGCCCTCAGCCTGGAGCACGGAGGTGACAACTCTCAGACGACACCGCATCACTGCCTAAAATAGGACAGAGCAGACGGTGATGGCCACCCCTGTCCCCCTTCGTGCAGCGCAGACTCATTGTCAGGTGCTGGCAGCTAAGCTGGCTGCAGGAATTCCCACTTTCCATCAGACCTTCTGTCCTCCTTTTCCCCTGCCTACTCTGGGGCTTGTGCATCTAATCCAGACCTCCCTGAAACCAGCGGGTGCCAGGGGAGATGAAATGTGGACTTGGGAGCGGCAAGTCCTGGAGACAAACAGGGAAGCAAACAGCACAAAACACACTTTATGGACCAGAGCAGACATTTTACAGGCTGAAATATGCCCAGCTACACATCCTGGCCTGGGAACACATCCTGCCTGCAGAAACACCAGGAACAGGCAGCACAGGCTGGGAAGGCAGCCCTTCCAAGCCAGACAGGCACAGACCCTGGCTCTGCTCTCCTCAGTAGTTGTTGTGGTTTCTTAGCTGAAAAGAATCCCAAACAGGGAGGAGAGAGGTGCAGGATGAGGGGTGGTTTCCTCCCTTCGCTACCCGCCAGTTCTGACACGAGGGAGTTACTGAACTGCTGAGTGCTTTTTCCCATCTGCAGACCAGAAATTACCACAGTCACTCTTTGAAAAGGAGGGAGTGAAGGAAGATGGACAACTACAGGGAATGTAACAAGTAAAACAGAAGTACAGAGATACACCCAGGAATGAGGGAGTCTTTCCCAGGCTGGAGATGAGGGAATACTCAAATGAAACGTATCAAGTAACTGGAGAATGGTAGATGGACCTTCCTATAGGTATAGATACAGTCCTCAGCATCAGCACATTTTTGGTTCCTGTCACTTCTGGGAAGCACAAAAATGTTGCTCGTTCTGATGAGAAACTGAGGGATGTTCACGGCAGGGGAATCCAGATCTTTTCTTGAGTAATGCCCACAAGCATGCTCTGTATGGGGCACATGAATCCAGGTCTCCAAAGACCTGGTAAGAACCAAGCCAGGAGCAGCATCAGCATCTTCCCTCTCTGAGCGGGAAGGTGAGACATCCCTCACCTGGTGCAGGTTGGGTAGATATGGCTTTTGCAAATGAAGTTTCTTCCAAGGTGTGCCCATGACAATCTCTTCTGACAACATCTCTTGTAGTATTCCCCTTTTCTGATCTCTGAGTGGCACTTGGAGACATGCACGGAAGATGACTATGTTGAAAGAGCATTAAGAACGTAACTTGAGCCCACAAAAGTCAGGAGACAGAGTGAAGGCTGAAAATATGTGGGCGGATATCCATCCTGTCCTTAGCTCACTCCAATTCTAGACAAAATTGCAGCTTCGTACATCTGATCTCCAGCAGCACAGGGAGTGGCCACTGGGGCCAGCTCAAGAATTCTCTTTCCAATTGTAGCGGTGTGTTTTTGTGGTAGAACATGCTTTTGTTTTTTTCTTTTGCTTTCTTTTTTTCTTTCCCCCAGGACTTGCCTCTTTTTTTTCCTTCTCACTTTGATTATTCATTCTCTTTGTTCCTTGAGCCTTTCCAGATAAGACTTGGAGAGATTTGATTAAGACTCTGACTGGATTCATTTACCACCAAAGAACTGAATAATCTCCTGAGCTTTGCCATGGCTGGACCCACACACTCTCGCCTTACTCTAAACCATCCCTCAAAGAACAATTCAGCTCCCTGCACCTGTCTCTTCTTACATGACTGTATTCAGGAGCCGGGGTACAGAAACATCAGATGTTGTATTAATGGCTACAAACCTAAAGCTTCAGCTAAAAACCTCAACAACTGTTCAGCAACAGGTGCACGATGGTCTGAACGTCAAAATTACAGCAAAACTTTCTCTGGAGGCCTCAGCAGCTTCTCTGGGAGCCTGTGTAACAGATCCATGAGCAGGTTTGTACCCCAGAAGAGCTTCATTTTCTGCCTTTATTAATCTGCAGTGCAACCTCAAGGCCTCTTTCTCTCCTGCAGTGAGTAGCACCATTGGGTTCTCTTGTTTAATGCTGCTGTAAAAGAGACGTGAGGCAGAAAAGGAGCAGTTCCTCCTGGCAGGGATTTTCCTGGCAAATTTCTCTCCATTTCATTCTGAGAAGGATTGTCATAGGGGTGCTAATGTCAGTCCAGACCCCCTCCAGATTTTCATCATCCTTTATTTCTTTGTAGAGGAAGGTTCTGAGCAGATGCAGTGAGACAGATACGTTTTGGAAAACACTTTATTCTTTCGGGGGTGACTTTGCCAGAGCTGCCAGTTCAGAGAGTGAATTTGGGCACTTCTGTAGTGCAAGAATGAGCTTTCTTCCAACAAACCTCGAGGGCTTTGCCACATTTTGCGTTAAACCTCCTCTAGGAAAAATAAGCTGTGCTCCATTGTTCTTGCAAGAATCTGTGTTTTTACAAGTATAAAATATCACATTCCAGAAGACAGGTGTGATTTAGGAAAGCTCCAGTCCTTGACAGATGAGAAGCAGTAGTTCCTGTGATTGCTCAGGCAGTGTGGATGGATGATGCCAGTGCCTCCCTGTGTCCTACAGTCACACCCCCAGATGCTGTGGTACAAAAGAACCTCTCCCTTTAATCCTCACTTTTGGGACCTTGGGACTCTGTTCTGCATCAGCAGGGCTTTGGCTATTTTCCTCCCTGGAAGATGTGGATGTCTTGCACATCTGGTAGCTTTTGGGACGGCTGCACATGGGAGGGAGCAGATACTGCCTGTCTATTCCTGAATCCCTTCCAAATTAAGAGACGGGGGTGCCAAGTCCGGTTCTACCCTACATCCCACCCGCAGCTGGACACGTGCCTCGGCTGTGGCATCACAGCCGTCCATGGAGCACCTTAATTATCTGCTCATGATACCAGGGAGCACCTTCCAGCCACATGGCCTTGATCCTGGATTTCTAAGTATTTCTCCAGATGCCCCAAGATTTAAGGCAGCTTTAAACTGCTTCCCTGAACCCCTTGTCTACCTCTGCATCCCTCACCACAGTTTTGGAGTCCCCAGCATCACTCAGGCTGCCTATTCCTGTTGTAAGTCACTCCTTTCTGACTGTTGCATGCAAAATTTAGGAATGCATCGATACATGACATCCTAATATGAACCATACCAGGAACACTGGAATTTAAATATTCATGGCTACTGAACGCAGATGGTGAATAATGTGTGCCAATACGTTATTGCTTTGAGTCTCTGCTGAAGCAAGGCTTAGTCCAACTTGATCTGAACGCAAGGATTCCAGTCTAATCCTTTGGGACTTTGTCTTGCAATTACAACAAATAACTATTTATTTTACACTGCCTCTGGGAAAACCCTGAAGCAGAAAACTATAATATCTGAAGTCTGGTCTAGTTTACGGAGCTGGATGCGGACTGCTAAAACACTTAGGGAATGCCAATGTTTCGATTTATTGAAAGCACTGTGTGACTTAGGCTTCAGTGTGCAAAATTCATGAAAAGTTTTAGCATGTTTAACATGTTTTCTCCAAGTTTGAAAATACACTTGTTTTACTCGATCTTTATCAAAAATGGACCTGAGACAAATGTTGCCATTTGAAGCTGTTTAGTTGTACAAAGGTACAGAAAAAGAACTGATAGACTAGAAACACTACGTGGCAGCTTGAACTAAAACCAACCAGATGCAATGGGTTTGCTTTCAACTCTTTGAATGTGGAAACCCATTGCGTATTGCAGCGTGAAACGTTAAAAGATGGGTGTTTTCAGGAGGTAATTAAAGAATGCTTGCCCCAAGAGCATATTAGTACCTGACTCTGACCCGCAGGTTATGACTTTCTTGTTGATTTAGGCAGGGACATGCCATGCACACACCTGGTGTTTATGGAAAGCGCGCTGCGGAGATAAGCTTCCCCAATTGTTCCAAAAACCTGCCTTACACCTCCAACAATAGCAGCAGAAGCACTTCCTTAGAGTATCAGAACTGACTGGTTGCAAACAAGTAAAGGCAAAAAAAGAATTCCTTTCACTGAGGAGTTAAATCACTTGAAAACTATAAAAAGTCTTGCGAGCACGTCTTGCAACCTGTTGACAACATAGCTGAGATCACTGGCATGGGACTTGTTGATAGCTTATACAGACACCTGCACTAGATGCTGGAGTAGCGGGAATTTCTCTTCGCTGTGCTCAAACTGACTGTACTCTTTTGCCTGCGGCTTGGGATGCATTTTTTGAAGATTACATATAGTCTCATTAGAGGTCCCTGCTCTTGTGTGCCACTGATACAGGCACTGCAGTCTTCCAGCTGTATCCCGGGCGGCAAGGTAAAATCCACGGTGCTCTGCCTATTGTTCCATCTTCTTTCCGAAGTCCCCTAAGTGTTTTTCCCTCTTCAGCTTCCCTCTTTCCTTTCCAACAGCCTTCCCAAACCCAGCTCCTGACACCCCTCCAGCCAACTGATCCCTGCCTGCTTTGGGGAGACGCTCTTCTAATCAAAGTCATGCATGTGAAAGAAAGCAGCTCACAAATATCTGCAGAGACTAAAAAGAAGGAGGAGTAAAAGAAAAAAAAAAAGAAACAGCTAAAAAAAGCAAGGAATTTCTTTTTCCAACATAGGAATTTCCAAGAAATTCCAACCAGGAACGTCTCTGTTTTGCCTCCCTCACCACTAACTTCAGAGGCATAGCTAGAGCTGGTCACCGTCCTCTTTTTTCCTTTATTTTTTTTTTTTTTTTTTTTTTTTTTTT
>VXAD01005755.1:0-12424 GCA_013399195.1 Dicrurus megarhynchus
TGGATAATTTAATTATCCCAATTGTTTCCCCTTCTCCAATTTCTTTTCCTTTTTATTTCATTTTAAGCACAGGAACCACTGGAAAATTTCCATGGAAAACCATGGAAAATATTGGGGAGTTGCAGCAAAATCTCTGCTCAGGCTGGAAAATCTTCCCTTCTGTATTAATTAATTAATTGGGGTCAAATGAGGATTTTAAATGAGAGTGAAGTGGATGAAATGAAATTATAGATGGTGCTGAAAATGACCAGTTGGTAGAGAAATGATTAATAGAAAATTAAAATTATTCAAAAATAATCAATTGATTGAGAAATGATTAATGGAAAATTAAAATTATTCAAAAATAATCAATTAATAGAGAAATGATGAATAGAAAATTTAAAATATTCGAAAATAATCAATTAATAGAGCAATGATGAATAGAAAATTTAAAATATTCTAAAATAATAAATTAATAGAGCAATGATTAATAGAAAATTAAAAATATTCAAAAATAATCAATTAATTGAGAAATGATTAATGGAAAATTAAAATTATTCGAAAACAATTAATAGAGCAATGATTAATGGAAAATTAAAAATATTCAAAAATAATTAATTGAGAAATGATTAATAGAAAATTAAAAATATTCAAAAATAGTCAATTATTAGAGAAATGATTAATGGAAAATTGAAATTATTCAAAAATAATCAATTAATTGAGAAATGATTAATGGAAAATTAAAATTATTCAAAAATAATCAATTAATAGAGAAATGATTAATGGAAAATTAAAATTATTCAAAAATAATCAATGTATAGAGAAATGATTAATGGAAAATTAAAATTATTCCAAAATAATTAATTAATTGAGAAATGATTAATGGAAAATTAAAAATATTCAAAAATAATCAATTAATAGAGAAATGACTAATAGAAAATTAAAATTATTCGAAAATAATCAATGTACAAAGAAATGATTAATGGAAAATTTAAAATATTTGAAAATAATCAATTAATACAGCAATGATTAATGGAAAATTTAAATTATTCAAAAAAATCAATTAATAGAGCAATGATTAATAGAAAATTAAAATTATTCAAAAATAATCAATAGAGAAATGATTAATGGAAAATTAAAATTATTCTAAAATAATTAATTGAGAAATGATTAATGGAAAATTAAAATTATTCGAAAATAATAAGCTAATAGAGAAATTATTAATATGAAATTTTAAATAATAATAAAATATTTGTGGTTATTATGCATTATGTATAAAATTATTATAAAATAATAAATTAATAGAGAAATAATATGAGATTATAAATAATAATAAAATGTTTGTAATTACTTTGACTCATGTATACAAATTATTGCTAAAATAATCAATTAATATAGAAATAATTAATATAAAAATTACAAGTAGTATTAAAATATTTGTAATTATTTTGAACACTATAAAATTTTTATGAAATAATAAATTAATAGAGGAGTAAATAATATAAAACTATAAGTAATGTTAAAAGTTTGTGATTATTTTGGATTATGTATAAATTATTATAAAAATAATGAATTTATGTAGAAACAATGAGTACAGAAAATATAAATAATAATAAAGTATTTGTAATTAGAAAAACATAAAAATTATTATAAGAAATAAAATTAATAGAGAAATAATTAGTATAAAATTGTAATATTAAATAGTTGTAATTTGTTTGAATAATGTATACAAATTATTATAAAAATAATAAATTAGTAGAGAAATAATTAATATGAAATTATAAGTAGGAAAACATTTGTGATCATTTTGAATAATGTGTAAAATTATTATAAGGAATAATAAATTAATAGAGAAATGATGGATGTGCAAATAATTAATATTAAAATATTTGTAGTTATTTTTAATTAAGTATAAAAATATTATAAAATAATAAATTACTAGGGAAATAATGAATATAAAATTATAAATAGTATCAAAATATTGTCATTAATTTTAATTATGTCAAAAAAAAATTATTACAAATAAATGAATATGAGAATAATTAATATAAAATTATAAATAGTACCAAGTATTTGTAAATGTTTTCAATTATGTGTAAAAATTATAAAATAATAGAGAAAGCATGAATGTAGAAACTGAAAATAGTAATAAAATATTTGTAAATATGTTGAATAATGGATAAAAATATTATAAAAATAATGAATTAATGGAGAAATAACGAATGTACAAACAACTAATATTATAATATATGTGATTGTTCTGCATTATGTTTAAAATTAATATAAGAATAATACATTCACATTGAAAAAATTAATGTATAATAATTATTTTAGAAATAATTAACATAAATGTTATAAATAGTATTAAAATATTGTAACTAATTTGCATCACATATAAAAATTCTTATAAAATAATGAATTAATAGAGAAATAACGAGGACAAAAATTAGAAACAGTGTTAAAATCTTTTAATTAATTTGAATTATGGATAAAAATTATTCTAAAATATTAAGTCTCAAAATGAGGAAAATAAAATTATGATAAATAGAAATAATTTTTCTAATTATGGAAATAAAGGTTGTAACAATAAAGTTTATAATGAATAATAATTACAGTTAAATAATAAGCATTAAATCATTGATTTAATCAGATTAGAATAAAGTAATAATTATTAGGGAATGATAAATTGATACGAAATAATTAATTAATACAATAATGAACTAATGGCTGATAAATCAATAACTGATTGACAGCATTTATTAATAGATTTATATAATCAATCCTGATCAATACCTCGCTGCCAATGGAATGTAAGAGGAAAACCCAGGTCACTTTAAAGAAAAACCTGGAAAATCCGGGTCCCACGGAGGAAAAAAGCAGGAAAACGTGGGGCACCTGGAATATCCCGCAGGAAAATTCCGCTCCCGGGAAATAAAGACCTCGGGATGAGGACGGCGTTTCCCTGCAACGACGATTCCGGGCTGGGGATCGTTGCTTTGGAATATTCCAAGGGCCGGAATTCCCAAGGGATGAGCTTGGGGGAGGGGCATTCGAGGAGTTCTCCTCGTTCCCCCCCCACCACGAGGAAAATTCCCGAGGGATTTCTATTCCAGGAGAAGCCGTGGTTCCCGTTGCCAACTGTGATGTCAAGGAATACAATTCCAACCCCAAGGAGCAGCTGCCCTTCAAGGAATACGTGGAATATTGGCGGGAATACATCCGGAACGGATACCGCTCCTCCCGGGGCTGCCTCTACCTCAAGGACTGGCACCTGAGCAGGTGGGAGCTCATTCCCAACCCTCAGGGATTGGGAATGTTCAGCCTGGAAAACTGAAGCTCCAGGGGGATCTGAGAGGGCGTTGAAGGAGGAAACGTGGAAAGAGAATTCCCAAGGGATGCAGGGACAGGACACAGGGAATGGCTTCCCACTGCCAGAGGGCGGGGTGAGATGGGATTTGGGAAGGAATTCCTGGCTGGGCTGGAATTCCCAGAGAAGTTGGAATTCCTGGACGTGTCCAAGGGCAGCTTGGAGCATCCTGGGATAGTGGGAAGTGTCCCTGCCCATGAAATGGTTGGAATGGGATGATCCTTCCCACCCGAGGCATTCCATGTTTTTCCACGCTGCGTTATCCCTATGGAACCTGGGGCTGGAACGCCTCCTGCAGCCGGACCCGGGGCACGTTTTAACTGGGATCACTCCAGGGACACGTGGGATTTGGGATCCTTTTGTATCCGTTGGTTTTTCTGGGAACATTCCCGGCTGTTCAAATTCCCTTCCCCCAGCTCTGGCAGGACAACCGCCTTGAGAAGGAATTCTTCCCTGTGGGACTGGGGGATGGAATTCCCAGAGAAGCCGCCCCTGGATCCCCTGGAAGTGTCCAAGGCCACCTTGGGATAGCGCAAAGTTGGGATGAGCCGCTCCTTAAACTCCCTTCCACCCCAAACCGTTGGAATTCCATCCTAAAGGATCTCCCTTCTTCCTCTTCCCGCTGGATTCGAGGCAGGGAACGACGTCAGCTTTTCCCGAGCCGCTTTTCCAAGCGTTTGTGTTTTCCAGAGCTTTCCCAGAGCTGGATGTTTACACCACTCCCGTGTATTTTTCCTCGGATTGGCTCAACGAATATTGGGATGAGGTGGCTGTGGATGATTATAGGTTCGTCTACATGGGACCCAAGGGCTCCTGGTAAGGCTCTCATCCCGAAAATTCCTTTCCCGGTGGAATATCCCAGGAAATCATCCCGTTATCCAGCAGGATAACTAGGCAGGTTACAGGAAAAATCCCTCAAAAATCCCAGGAAAAAAATCCCAAAAAGTCCCAGGAAAAATCCCCAAAAAATCCCCAAAAAGTCCCAGGAAAAATCCCCAAAAAATCCCCAAAATTCGCAGGAAAAATCCCAAAAAACTCCCAGGAAAAAAATCCCAAAAGTCACAGGAAAAATCCCCCAAAAATCCCAGGAAAAAATAAAAAAAAAAATCCCAGGAAAAATCCCAAAAAATCCGAGGAAAAATCCCCAAAAAATCCCCCAAGCATCCCAGGAAAAATCCCTGAAAAATCCCAAGGAAAATTCCCGGCAGGTCTGGTCTCCAGTGTCCTGGTTGGATCCAGATGGGAAGGACGCGGAAAAAAAAAATCCCCAGAATTGTTCCCACAAAAATGAAATGATCAGGTGGATTTTGGGAGAAATTCCCTTGGGATCAGCCACTTGGAATCAGCAGGAGTTTGGGAAATCCTGGTGTTTTCCAGGTGAAAATTCCAGTGTTGGTTCCAAAGTTGCATTTGGGGGATTTTTATCCGGTGCCATCCCAGAATTCCGTGCCCTGGAGGAATTTTTGGGATAAATTGAAGGGGAGAAGCGCTGAGGATATAAGACATTCCATAATCCAAGCAAAATTCCAGAGGAGTTTTGGAATCAGCATCTCAGCTTCCCAACGACTCCAATCCCTCTCAGGCCTTCCAAGGATTCACTTCCCGCCCATCCCTGATTTTTCCCAGGACACCGTTCCATGGGGAAAGGGATGGGTGGGATCAGTATGGATCCAGTGGCTTTTAAATAGATAAAATTCCATAATCCAACCAAAATTCCATGAGGAATTTTGGGATCAGTATGGATCCAATGGCTTTTAAATAGACCAAACTCCATAATCCAACTGGAATTCCATGAGGAAGAGAAGGTTTGGGATCAGTATGGATACAGTGGCTTTTTAAAGGATAAAACCCCATAATCCAACCAAAATTCCAGAGGAATTTCGGGATCAGCATCTCAGCTTCCAATCCCTCTCAGACTTTCCAGGGACTCACTTCCCGCCCATCCCTGATTTTTCCCAGGACGCCGTTCCATGGGGAAAGGGATGGGTGGGATCAGGATCCGTGTTGTGGCTTTGGAATGGATCAAACTCCATGATCCAACCGAAATTCCATGAGGAAGAGAAGGTTTGGGATCAGCATGGATCCAGTGGCTTTTAAATAGATAAAATTCCATAATCCAACCAAAATTCCATGAGCAAGAGAAGGTTTGGGATCAGTATGGATACAGTGGCTTTTTAAAGGATAAAACCCCATAATTCAACCCGAATTCCAGAGGAATTTCGGGATCAGCATCTCAGCTTCCAATCCCTCTCAGACTTTGCAGGGATTCACTTCCCGCCCATCCCTGATTTTTCCCAGGACGCCGTTCCATGGGGAGGAGGATGGGTGGGATCAGTATGGATCCAATGGCTTTTAAATAGATAAAATTCCATAATCCAACCGGAATTCCATGAGCAAGAGAAGGTTTGGGATCAGTATGAATACAGTGGCTCTTTAAAGGATAAAACCCCATAATCAACCCGAATTCCAGAGGAATTTCGGGATCAGCATCTCAGCTTCCAATCCCTCTCAGACTTTGCAGGGATTCACTTCCCGCCCATCCCTGATTTTTCCCAGGACGCCGTTCCATGGGGAAAGGGATGGGTGGGATCAGTATGGATATTGTGGCTTTGGAATGGATCAAACTCCATGATCCAACCGGAATTCCATGAGGAAGAGAAGGTTTGGGATCAGCATGGATCCAGTGGCTTTTAAATAGATAAAATTCCATAATCCAACCAAAATTCCATGAGCAAGAGAAGGTTTGGGATCAGTATGAATTACAGTGGCTCTTTAAGGATAAAACCCCATAATTCAACCCGAATTCCAGAGGAATTTCGGGATCAGCATCTCAGCTTGCAATCCCTCTCAGACTTTGCAGGGATTCACTTCCCGCCCATCCCTGTTTTTTCCCAGGACGCCGTTCCACGCCGACGTTTTCCGCTCCTACAGCTGGTCCGCCAACATCTGCGGGAGGAAGAAATGGCTCCTGTATCCCGCGGGCCAGGAGGAATTCCTGAAGGATTGCCACGGGAATCTCCCTTTCGACGTGACGGCTCCGGATCTTCGGGATAAGAGGATTTATCCCCGCTACGGCCAGAGCCAGCCCCCTCTGGAAATTATCCAGGAATCCGGAGAGATCGTCTTCGTTCCCAGTGGATGGCACCATCAGGTTTATAACCTGGTGAGGGAAAACTTGGAATTGTTCCCGCTTGGATCGGCTCCTTCTCGGCCGGTTAAAGCGGGATTCCAAAGGTTTTGGTGGGATGTCGAGGATTTGGGGAGATCCAGAGGGAAAAAGTGGATCCGTTCTCCTGGGGGATGTTGGGAAGGAGTTGAGGCGCTGGGATGGAATTCCCAGAGAAGCTCCTGGATCCCTGGAAGTGTCCAAGGCCAGCTTGGAGCAACCTGGGATAGCAGGAAGTGTCCTGCCCATGGAATGGCTGGGAATGGGATGATCCTTAAGGTCCTTCCCAAGCCAGAGCATTCCAGGAATTCCATGGAATTGGGGTGAAGAGGAGGAAAATGATGGGAAAAAGGAAGAGGAAGGGATGGAAATCCTTCCCGGGAGAGAGGAATTCCAGCTTGGAGCAACCTGGGATAGCAGGAAGTGTCCTGCCCATGGAATGGCTGGGAATGGGATGATCCTTAAGACCCCTTCCATCCCAAACCATTCGGGAATTCTGGGATGTTAAACCATCAAAAACTCCTTGGAACACTGGAATTTAGGAGAGGATTCCATGGAAAAAGCTGCCTGTGTCCCATTTTCCCGCTTTTTTGCCAGGAAATGCTTCCAGCCCCTCAGGGATGGGATCATGGATGAGCCAGACCTGGGGTGGGGTTGTTCATCCCGGTTCCAGGTGGGAATTTTAATGGAATGCTGGAAAAGTAACAAACGATTCCCGGGGGATTCCATCCCAGGTTGTTCATCCCGGTTCCAAGTGGGAATTTTAATGGAATGCTGGAAAAGTAACAAACGATTCCTGGGGGATTCCATCCCAGGTTTTTCATCCCGGTTCCAAGTGGGAATTTTAATGGAATGCTGGGAAAGTAACAAACGATTCCTGGGGGATTCCATCCCAGGTTTTTCATCCCAGTTCCAAGTGGGAATTTTAATGGAATGCTGGGAAAGTAACAGACGATTCCCAGGGGATTCCATCCCAGGTTTTTGATCCCAGTTCCAAGTGGGAATTTTAATGGAATGCTGGGAAAGTAACAATTCCCAGGGCATTCCATCCCGGGTTTTTCATCTCGGTTCCAAGTGGGAATTTTAATGGAATGCTGGGGATTCCATCCCAAAATCAACACCCGCTTCCCTCTTTCCCTGCCACCTTTGGGATTTGTGGGATTCGGGATATTCGGGGGACACGGAAAGAAGAATTTTCCGACCCAGGAAGCGTTTCCCTTTCTCAGCAACGGGAATTCTGGCGAATCCCTCCCGATCCTTCCCCCCAATTCCCGATTCTCCCGGCCGTTATCCCGAATTTTCCCCCTCAGGAAGACACCATTTCCATCAACCACAACTGGATCAACGGCTGCAACGTGGCCCTCATGTGGGGCTTCCTGCAGGACGAGCTGGCGGCCGTGCAGCGGGAAATCAACCGCTGGAAAGATCCCGTGGATGACCGGCACCTCCAGTGCCAGGTACAGCCGGGAATTCCGGGAATTCTGGGATTCCGTGCTCGCAGCAGAATCTTTCGCCTCGCAGACGGAATTTTTTTGGTGTTTCTAAGGAAGTGGGAGGTGGGGAGAGCTTTGTTTTGCTGGGGAAGATTCCTTCTAAAAGTTTGGGAATGGTGGGGGGGGTTGGATGGGTCCAGGTTGGAAACTTCGGGATCGACAGAGCTGGGAATGTTCACCTGGAGAAGGGAAAACTCCAGGGAGAGCTCAGAGCCTTTTCCAGGTCCTAAAGGAGCTCCAGGAGAGCTGGAGAGGGATTTGGGATAAGGCATGGAATGGCAGCACACAGGGAATGGCTTCCCACTTAGATTTCGATTTTGGGAAGGAATTCCTGGCTGGGATGTGGGGAGGGGCTGGGATGGAATTCCCAGAGAAGCTGTGGCTGCCCCTGGATCCCTGGGAATGTCCAAGGAAAGGTTGGATGGGGCTTGGAGAAATCTGGGATAGTGGGAGATGGCCCTGTCCCTGGAATGGGATGGTACATTTGGATCCAGAGGAAATTCCAATTCAAAATTCCAAAAACTTATTAAATATAAATTATTTCAGATTCCAGAGAAATAAAAGCAAATTTGGGGATTTTTCCTGGGATTTTGGGGGGATTTTTCCTGTGATTTTTTGGGATTTTTCCTGGGAATTTTTGGGGATTTTTCCTGAGATTTTTTGGGGGATTTTTCCTGGAATTTTTTGGCGGTTTTTCCTGGGATTTTTGGGGNTTTTCCTGGAATTTTTTGGCGATTTTTCCTGGGATTTTTGGGGGATTTTTTGGGTATTTTTCCTGAGATTTTTTTGGGTTTTTTCCTGGGAGTTTTCCTGAGATTTTTCCTGTGACTTTTTGGAAATTATTTGGGAATTTTTTGGGCATTTTTCCTGGGATTTTTCCTGTGACTTTTTGGGGATTTTTTTTCTGGGATTTTTTGGGACTTTTGGGGATTTTTCCTGAGATTTTTTGGGGTTTTTTCCTGGGAGTTTTCCTGGGATTTTTCCTGTGACTTTTTGGGGATTTTTTTCTGGGATTTTTTGGGACTTTTGGGGATTTTTCCTGGGATTTTTTTGGGACTTTTGGGGATTTTTTTCTGGGATTTTTTGGGACTTTCGGGGATTTTTCCTGGGATTTTTGGTGGATTCTTGGGGAATTTTTTTGCCATTTTTCCTGGCATTTTTCCTGTGACTTTTTGGGGATTTTGGGGGGATTGTTTGGCTTTTTTCCTGTAACACTTCCACAATTTTCCCTGGATATCTCCCCACCGTTATTCCCACTTGAACTCTGTTCCCCGTCCTTCAGCTGATCATGAAATCCTGCACCGGCATCGACTACAAGGAATTCTACAACTTCCTCAAGGTCATCGCCGAGAACCGCATTTCCGTCCTGGAAAAGGGCCTGGACGAGGAATCCTCGGCCCGGAACAATTCCAAAGCCGCCATTTCCGCCTTGGGAATGCTGCACGCCGTCTTCGACCTCAAGAGGACGGTGAAGGTGCTGAGCTCGTTAAGCGCTAACGAGGATTTCCGCCAGCTGGATCTCACTTCCCTCTCTCCTCCTCCCGAGGCTCTGCTCCACCACCTGGAAGCTGCCATAGACACAGCCCTGCTCTGAATTCCCGCTTTTCCAGCTCTTTTCCAAAGGGTTTGGACAACATGGATTCCTCCGAGTCCCAGAGCTTCACTCTTGTGAGGTGGGAGAAAATTCCCAAACCATTTTGGAGGAATTATGGAAAACCAATCCCATTTGAAGGAAATCCCAAACTTCCTGAGGATTCTGAGCAGGCACTCAGGGAAAAAATTCCCAGTGGAGCATCTGGCATTGGAATGAAGCAAATTCCCTGTGCTTAAGCTCGGCTTTGCTCCAGCTCAGTTCTGTTAAAACCTCTCCACTTCCAGCTCAGCTCTTCCAGCCTTTTTTTAGGGAATTCCAGCCGGTGGAGCTTCCATGGAAGCTGAGCTGGAGCCACCACCTGGAAGCTGCCGTAGACATGGCCCTGCTCTGAATTCCCGCTTTTCCAGCTCTTTTCCAAAGCCTTTGGACAACATGGATTCCTCTGAGTCCCAGAGCTTCACTCTTGTGAGGAAGGAGAAAATTCCCAAAGTTGTTTCGGAGGAATTATGGAAAACCAATCCCATTTGAAGGAAATCCCAAACTTCCTGAGGATTCTGAGCAGGCACTCAGGGAAAAAATTCCCGATGGATCAAGTCCGGCGTTGGAATGAAGCAAATTCTAAGCTCGGCTTTGCTCCAGCTCAGTTCTGTTAAAACCTCACCACTTCCAGGTGCAGCTCAGCTTTTCCAGCCCTTTTTTTTTAGGGAATTCCAGCCGGCGGAGCTTCCACGGTAAACCTGAGCTGCATCCTGGATTTGGGAATGCTGACTCCGTGTCTTCCAAAGTGGGATCTCCAAAGCCGGAGAGGCTCAGGATTAACTTTAGGCTCAAGCGCCCTTAAGCTCCAAGCAAAGCCCGCCTCGAGGAAATCCCACGGAAAAGCGGGAATTTCCGCAATTTCCTGCTCGATTTCCCTCTGGGAAGGACGGGATCCCACAGGGAATCCGAGCTCCTCCTGCATGGTCCCACAGCACAATTCCCAGCCGGAATGCCGCCAGATATTCCCAATGGAACACCACCCCCCCTTCCCGCTTTTCCTTGGAAAACAGAACCCCCGGAAGCACAAACGGCTGCGCACTGTTACCTTCGGGCCTGACTTGAATTCTCTTCCTCAACAACTTCCTCAGGAACGAAAGGAGACGGAAAAACTTGGGAAGTTTCGGGAAGGAAGGATCCACCCTGAGGATCCACCTCGTTTTCCAGAGAATCCCTTGGAATTTCCACCCTGACCCTGCCCTTTGCATGTCCTTTCCTAGGAGTAGCCAGCGCTCCCTGGAATTCCAATCCCTTCCCCAGAGCATGGAAAAAAACCACCACGGATGGAAAATCCGGAAATTTTTTTTGAATGAACGCATCCCGACTGGAAAAATCCCGGTTTTAGGCACCTCTGGAATTCAATTCCCGGCTGTTCCCGTTTTCCAAGGCGGGCAGCGAATCGAGGGAGATTCCCTGGAGGCGAGGAACGAAGGATTGGGAGCGGATTTTCGGGAAGAAAAGCCTGGATTTGGTGGCGTATTCCCGATGTTAAGCCCGGCTTAATCCATGGATCCAGCTGGGAACAGAAGCACAAAATTCCCGTTTTCCCAAAAGCTTTGGACTTGCAATTCCTCGTTCCCAGGAATCTCAAGGCACCACATTCCCGAGATTCAGCAAATTCCCAAAGAAGACGCCGCCGGTGATTGGAATGAGGAACAGGCGGAGCCGGGAATCTTCGGAATTCCAAAGCTTTATTTCAATAAAAATTCCAGAGGGATTCCTTGATCCCTGTAATCCGTGTGGTCTTTATTCAAGCCTAAAATTCCAGGAAAAACCAGCAGGAAAAAGCTCGGGGAGTTCGGTTCTCTGGGAATCACCGGGACAAGGGGAAAATTCCATGGGAAAACTTAAAAAAAAAAAAAAATTGGGATAAAACCTGTCCAGAAAAGGGATCCCAAATATCCGGTCTGGAATATTCCAAAGGTTCCTTTTCCAAAGGTGAATTCCAGCCTGGTTCCGCTCCGAGCACGAAGCAATTCCAGGTTTGGCAGGGCACGGAATTAGCTGGATTTGGGATTGATATTCCCGATTTTCCGGTTGGTTTTCCCAGAATTTCCCCAAAAATCCCAGAGAAATCCGGCGTTTTTCCGGAATTCCGAAGCGGCGTGGGATGAGCCCCCGAGCGCTCCCAGGGATAAACGGAAACGTCGGAGCAGCGGGAAAGGCGGAAATTTGGGAATAGCAGCTTCCGAAGGGGAGGGAGAGGCCCTGAGTTGGGAAAAGTGGGAAAAGGAATGGCGGGAAAAACTGCCAGGAGTTTTTGGGAGCTTTGGGATGAGCTCTCCTGGTCATTCCAAGGAATGATCCCATCCAAAATCCCAAAAATCTGAGTTTTTCCCAACTAAATTCCTTCTTTTTCTGGGAATTTTCCAGTGCAAAAAAAATCCCATCCCAGGCAGGACGAGGAGATTTTTCCCAGGAATTCTTTGTGGGAAAAGGGGATAAAAGTACAAAAAGAGACCTGGGCTTGGAAAGAATTCCCAGAGTTCGGATGGGGGAATTCCAGTGTTTGCTTTAGGATCGGGAAAAGCTCGGGAATTCTTCCCTTTGGGAAGGGCAGCAGGGACACAATTCCCGATTTTCCAGCGCTGTTCCATCCGGGAAGCGGGGCAGGGCTGGATTTTCCCGGCGGATCAGGAGCCGTGGGAATCGCGGCCGCTCTCGGCCGGGCGCAGCCGCAGCCTCTGGATGTGTTCGTAGCACGACTGGGGAGGGAAAAAGGGGGAAAATGTGGGGGGAAAAGGGGGGAAATGTGGGAGAAACGTGGGGAAAATGTGGGGAAAAATGTG
>VXAD01005755.1:12555-35719 GCA_013399195.1 Dicrurus megarhynchus
GAAAAAGAGGGAAAAAGAGGGAAAAAGAGGGAAAAAGAGGGAAAATTGTGGGGAAAAGGGGGGGAAATGTGGGGAAATGTGGGAAAAATGCGGGAAAAATGCGGGGATAAGAGGGAAAAATGACGGGAAAATGTGGGGATAAGGGGGAAAAATGTGGGGAAAAAAGAGGGGAAAATGTGGGAAAAAGAGGGAAAAAAGTGGGAAAAACGTGGGAAATTTTCCCTCACCTCCAGAGCCGTCAGCAGGAAGTCGAACATCCCGCCCTCCTTGCTGGGATCCATGAAATCCCGGATCAGGTGGATTTCCGCTCCCAGGCGTTGGATCCTAGGGAAAAGCAGATCCCAAAAGCCGGGATCAAGCTCCCAGTTGGGATTTGCGAGGGGGGGAGGGACGGGTCTGGAATTCCAGAGCTGATTCCCGATCCTCCGGAGACGGATTCCAGGAGGGATCTGGCGTGATGGGATGGCAGAATTCCAGAAGTCCAGACAATCCCAGAATTCCAAAATTCCGGAACCCCAGAATTAGAGAAACCCAAAATCCCAGAATCCCAGAATTCCAAACTCACAGAGTTCCAGAATCCAAGAATTCCGGAATCCTAGAATCCAAAATTCCTGGAATCCCAGAATCCCGGAATTAGAGAATCCCAGAATTCCAAAACCCCAGAATTCCCAAATCCCATAATTTCCAAAATCACGGAATCAGACAATCCCAGAATTCCAGAGAATTCCAGAATCCCAGAATCCCAGTATTCCAAAATCCAAGCATTCCAAAACCCCGGAATTAGAGAATCCTGGAATTCCAAAATCCAGGAATCCCAGAATCCCAGAATTCCAAAATCCCAGAATCCCAGAATTAGAAAATCTCAGAATTCTAGAATCCCAGAATTCCACAATCCCAAAATCGGGGAATTCCAGAATCCCGGAATCCCAAAATTCCACAATCCCGGAATTTCAAAATCCCGGAATTGGAGAATCCCAGAATTCCAAAATCCCCAAATCCCAGAGTTCCAAAATCCCAGAGTTCCAGAATCCCAGAATCCCAGAATCCCAGAATTAGAGAATCCCAGAATCCCGGAATTCCAAAATCACAGAATTCTTGAATCCCGGAATTCCAGAATCCCAGAGTTCCAGAATCCCGGAATCCCAGAATCCAAGAGTTCCGGAATCCCAGAATCTCGGAGTCCCGGAATTGCAGAATTCCCAAATCCCAGAATTCCAAAATCCCAGAATTAGAGAATCCCAGAATCCCAGAATTGCAGAATTCCAGAATGCAAGAATTAAAGAATCCCAGAATTCCAAAATCCCAGAATTAGAGAATCCCAGAATCCCAGAATTAAGAATCCTGGAATTCCAAAATCCCAGAATCCCGGAATTAAAGAATCCCAGAATCCCGGAATCCCAGGGGGTCGGGAAGCTCCTTAGGGATGATCCATGGGCATCCTTGCCCTATCCCGGTTTTCTCCGAGCCCATCCCACCGGGATCGCTCCCTCTGCTCCATCCCGAGGAAATTCCAGCTGCTCCGCTTCCCCCTCCAGATCATTCCCGAAAATCCCGCCCTTATCCAGGATAACAGGGAACGGCCCCAGGCTCTCCCAGGGGAATTGCAGGAAAAATTCCTGCCTGGAAAAGGTCGGCATTTCCCAAAAACATCGGGAAGCGCTGGAATTCCCAGCCCTGGAAGAGTTCCCAGAATTTATGGATTTCATGGATTTGAGGACCTGGAAGGTCTTTTCCAACCTGAAAAATTCCGTGGAAAAAAATCCATGGATTTCATGGATTTGAAGACCTTAAAAATCTTTTCCAGCCTGAAAAATTCCATTAAAAAAAAATCCATGGATTTCATGGATTTGAAGATGTTAAAAATCTCTTCCAACCTCAGCAATTCCCTACTAAAAAAATCCATGGATTTCATGGATTTCATGGATTTGAGGACCTGGAAGGTCTTTTCCAACCTGAAAAATTCCATGGAAAAAGAAAATCCAAGGATTTAATGGATTCAAGGACCTGGCAGGTCTTTTCCAACCTCAGCAATTCCATGGAAAAAAATCCATGGATTTCATGACCTGGAAGGTCTTTTCCAACCTGAAAAATTCCATGGGAAAAAAAAGAAAAATCCATGGATTTCATGGCCTCGACTCGAAATATTCCCTGTTTTTTGGAGACCGAGCAGATCCAGGGAATCAGGTGAGGGATTTGGGGTTGAATTTTCCAGGAAATCCTTGGGATTCTCGTCTGGGATGAGGGATGGACGCTCTGGAATTCCATAATAAAAGGAATCTCATTGTCCACGAAAACCTGGAATTATCCTTTGGGATAAGGGATGGAAATCCCAGAATTCTGTGAGAAAACGGATCTCATTGTCCACGGAAACCCTGGGATAAGGGATGGAAACTCTGGAATTCTGTGATCTTCTGGAATTCCGTGATTAAAGGAATCTCTTTTTCCACGGAAACCCTGGAATACCCTTTGGGATGAGACTCTGGAATTCCCTGATAAATGGATCTCATTTTCCATGGAAACCCTGGGATAAGAGATGGACACTCGGGAATTCCATGATCATCTGGAATTCTGTGATTAAATGAATCGCATTTTCCATGAAAACCTAGAATTATTATTCTCTGGAATAAGGGGTGGAAACCCTGGAATTCTGTGATCATCTGGAATTCCCTGATAAATGGATCTCATTTTCCATGGAAACCCTGGGATAAGACACTCTGGAATTCTGTGAGAAATGGATCTCATTGTCCATGAAAACCTGGAATTATCCTTTGGGATAAGGGATGGAAACTCCAGAATTCCATGAGAAAACGGATCTCATTTTTCATGGAAACCCTGGAATTATCCTCTGGGATAAGAGACGGACACTCGGGAATTCCGTGATCATCTGGAATCTCATTTTCCATGGAAGCCCTGGGATACCCTTTGGGATAAGATCCTGGAATTCCCTGATAAATGGATCTCATTGTCCATGGAAACCCTGGGATAAGGGATGGACACTCTGGAATTCTGTGCTCACCTGGAATTCCATGATAAAAGGAATCTCATTTTCCAGGGAAACCCTGGGATACCCTCTACGCCCAGACCCCGCAATTCCAGCGGGGAACAAACCCCAAATCCCCAACCGGGAATTCTTCCACCTTGGGAAGGGCCTTTTCCAGAGGGATCCCGGAGAGGAGAAAATTCCACTCACTTGGCTCGGGACACCACGAACACCAGGAGGGGCAGGAGCTCATCCATGGGGAGCCGGAATTCCCGGCGCTCCGGCTGCTCCGGCTGCGCGCGGCTCACGGCGCTCTCCAGCTCCTCGTAGGTCCCGCGGAGGATCTCCAGCTTTTCCCCGGGATCCGCCGTGGCGCTGCCAGGAGGGAACAGAGCAGNCCTCGGGAAGGGCCGGCCCGGGACTCACACGAGCTTCTGCAGACATTCCGTGGCAGCCAGGAAACACTGATCCTTGACCAAGGAGCGCCTCTGGAAAACACACATGGATACCTTTGGAATACCGGCAGCAGCCATTCCGGAGCCAAAATCCCACAAAATCTCCATGGAAATCCCGGGACGGCAACTCTGGATCGACGGAGCTCGGCTCCCTGGGATTCTCTCCGCGGAGCTCCGTATCCAAGCCTGACTCCGTGTGCCATTCCCGGCTGGATCCGAGGCTTTTCCGTACCTGGTTGGAGGTCAGGGCGAGGTCCTGGAGCGGCCACAGGTGCCTGGAAGGAGAAAAGCGGGATTTGGGATTGATCCCATCCAAAATTCCCCGTGGTTCTTCCGGCTCCTGCTCCAGAGGCGCCAAATCCTTGGAAGCTGCATTTGCTCCTCTTCCGGAGCTGCTCCAGGTGGGATTTGCCACCGGAACCTGGGAGCTTCCATTCCATGGATCCCCTTCCCTGAGCTCCCATCCCATGGATCCCTGGGATCTCACATCCCATGGATCCCCTTCCCTGAGCTCCCATCCCGTGGATCCCCTTCCCTGAAAGTCTCCATCCCACAGATCTGCTTCCCTGAGATCTCTCATCCCATGGATCCCTGGGATCTCCCATCCCATGGATCCCCTTCCCTGAGATCTCTCATCCCATGGATCCCTGGGATCTCCCATCCCATGGATCCCCTTCCCTGAGCTCCCATCCCATGGATCCCTGGCAGCTCCAATCCCATGGATCCACTTCCTGGAAAGTCTCCAACCCATGGATCTGCTTCCCTGGGATCTCCCATCCCATGGATCCCTGGCAGCTCCAATCCCATGGATCCGCTTCCCTGAGCTCCCATCCCATGGATCCCTGGGATCTCCCATCCCATGGATCCACTTCCCTGAGCTCCCATCCCATGGATCCCTGGGATCTCCCATCCCATGGATCCCCTTTCCTGGCAGCTCCCATCCCCCACGCCCTTTCCCTCAGCTCCGCGGCGCCCCGGGCCGGCCGCACCCCAGACACCTCTGCACATCCAGGAATTCCAGGAGCCGGATATCCGGGAAGCGGCTGAGCTCGGCGATTCCCTGCCCGTAGAGCTCGTCCTGGCGCTCGTGGCCCAGCATGTAGAGCGTGGAGAGCTCGGCGTAGAAGCGGGGCAGGATCAGCGGCAGCACCAGGCCGGAGCCCTTCGGGATCCTGGGAAAGAGGAGGCAAAAAAACCGGGATCGCCCCCAGGGAAACGCAGCCGGATCTTCCCGAAGGCGCCCGGCGGCCCGCGCCAGAGGCGTTCCCGAGGTGGTGGCATTCCCTGTTTGCCGCTCCCCCTTCCCGAATTTCTGGGTCACCGTCGGGTTGGGGTGGCCCCCAAGAGGATCCCAGAGGGTTTCGTGATCCGGATTTCCGGAATCACCGGGAAAAACCTGGAGCGCCGGAGGGCAATCCCTGCTTTTCCCGA
The DNA here is from genome assembly GCA_013399195.1 of Dicrurus megarhynchus. Classification (NCBI taxonomy): domain Eukaryota; kingdom Metazoa; phylum Chordata; class Aves; order Passeriformes; family Dicruridae; genus Dicrurus; species Dicrurus megarhynchus. The sequence goes on from VXAD01005755.1 coordinate 17,422, forward strand.
GGGACCAATCCCAGTTTTTCCCAACAGACCAATCGCTGTTTTCCCTGTTTTTCCCGAGGGACCAATCCCTGTTTCTCACGAGGGACCAATGCCTGTTTTTCCCGACAGACCAATCCCTGTTTTCCCAACAGAGCAATCCCTGTTTTTCCCGAGGGACCAATCCCTGTTTTTCCCAGGAGACCAATCCCTGTTTTTCCCAGGAGACCACTCCCTGTTTTTCCCGAGGGACCAATCCCTGTTTTTCCCAAGGGACCAATCCCTGTTTTTCCCAGGAGACCAATCCCTGTTTTTCCCCGAGATATTCCAACGGAATAGCCGCACCACCGAGCCCAAATCAATCCATGCAAAGCCCTTTTGCAGCTTCCCGCCGTTCCGGATTTGTGGGAATGGCAGCGGAAAAATCAGCGGGAAAAATCCCCGGAGTAAAACGGGGAACGGCGGAAGCGAAATTCCACCGCTCGCTGCCAGGATCCCGAACCGGGATCGCCACAGTTATTCCCGCTTTTCATTCCAGGAATTCCGTGTTTTCCACCGCCCCCGGCGCCGTGTTCAGCTCTGGAACGCGACGGGAAGGAGCTGCTTTCCTGCTCCAGGGAAAACTACGGAAAAGCTGGCACTCGGAGCCGAGCCTGGGCGCTAAGCCTGGCCCAAACACAGGATTCTGGGCACCAAGCCTGGCTCAAAGACACAAGCACAGAAGTCTGGGCGCTAAGCCTGGCTCAAGCACAAAGGTCTGGGTGCTAAGCCTGGCTCAAGCACAAAGGTCTGGGCACTAAGCCTGGCTCAAGCACTCAAGCACAAGACTCTGGGCACTAAGCCTGGCTCAAGCACAGAGGTCTGGGCGCTAAGCCTGTCTCAAACACACAAACACAGAGGTCTAGGCACTAAGCCTGGCTCAAACACACAAACACAGAGGTCCGGGCGCTAAGCCTGGCTCAAACACACAAACACAGAGGTCTGGGCACTAAGTCTGGTTCAAACAGACAAACACAGAGGTCTGGGCACTAAGCCTGGCTCAAACACTCAAAGACACAAAGGTCCGGGCGCTAAGCCTGGCTAAAGCACAGAAGAGTCTGGGCACTAAGGCTGGCTCTAACACAGAGGTCTGGGTGCTAAGCCTGACTCAAACATAAGATTCTGGGCGCTAAGCCTGGCTCAAACACAAGACTCTGGGCGCTAAGCCTGGCCCAAGCGCGTGGGCTCAGGGGACGCGTCGCCGGCGCAGCCGCTGCAGTCGCGCTCCCGCGGTGCTGCCCACCTGGGATCCGCATCCCCCGAGGGCCCCGGGCCCTTCCGCGCCAGGGCCAGACGCAGCAAATCCCTGGAAGAGCAGCAGAAACGAGGATTAGCTCCTTCCCGGGTTTTTTTTTAGGGATAATCCGTCGTTCCCGAAGGAAGAGCTCAGCTGGGCCAGCATCCCGCGGGATATCAGGGAAATTCTCTGGAGTTCTTGCGGGGTTGTCCCGGTGTTTGAGGGGGCATGGCTGGGAATTCCGGAATTCCCGTGGATTCTAAAGAGTAGAGCGGCCGCAATTCCCCGATCCATCCGTGAGCATTAAAGGATGGAAAAGGAGCTGGAATTAGCGGCTTTGGCTTGGTTTTCCAGAGAATCCCGGAATGGTTTGGGTTGGATATCGGGAAGGAATTCCTGGCTGGAAGGGTGGGGAGGGGCTGGGATGGAATTCCCAGAGAAGCTGTGGCTGCCCCTGGATCCCTGGGAGTGTCCAAGGAAAGTTGGGATGGGGCTTGGAGCAGCCTGGAAAAGGGATTGGGACTGGCTGAGCTTTCAGCCCCTTTCCCACCCAAACCATTCCACGATCCCGTTTTTCCTCCCACCGTGGATCTCCAACCCCACGGATTTGTGCTCTGAGGGACATCATCAACTCACTTCCCAAGAATTCCCAAGAAGAATTCCCAAGAATGAGGAACACGAACCCAAAGCCACCACCCCAAAGCCCCATTCCGTGCTCCCGCCCTACGGAATAAGCTCTGTGTTGGACTTACTGGTAGAATTCCCAAATTTTCTTGGCGTAGAACTTGACCTCCTCTTGGGCCATGGCCAGCAGGTGCCTGGTGGCCCCGATCCCGGAATAAGTGGCCTGGAAAACCACGGTCAGAGCCCTCAGGAGCTTTCCCAAGGGATGCAGGGAAGACTTCAATGCCTGGAAAATCCGATTTTACCTGTCAGGAGCGGAGGAAATCCCAAAAGGGCTCCCAGAGCTTCTCCTGGGAGAAGCAGCCTGGAATTTTCGGCTGGAAATTTGGGACATTTTGGATGCCACAAATCCTTTCCCTGCCCTTTTCCAGCAGGAATTTGCTGTTCTGATGGGATTTGCTGAGATATTCCAGGGGGAGCTGCTCCAAGGGAAAAACAACCTCGGAAAGAGCCTGGAATTATCAGCTGGAATTCGGGATATTTTGGATATCCCAAATCCTTTCCCTAGCCTTTTCCAGCAAGAATTTGCTGTTTGGATGGGATTTGCTGGAATATTCCAGAGAGTTGCTCCAGGGAAAAGTGGGAGAGGGAAAAACAACCTCGGAAAGAGCCTGGAATTATCAGCTGGAATTCGGGATATTTTGGATGCCTTAAATCCTTTTCATTCCCCTTTTCCAGCAGAAATTTGCTGTTTTGATGGAATTTGCTGGGATATTCCAGAGAGAGCTGCTCCAAGGAAAAAACAACCTTGGACAGAGCCTGGAATTATCAGCTGGAATTCGGGATATTTTGGATGCCTTAAATCCTTTTCCTTCCCCTTTTCCAGCAGGAATTTGCTGTTTTGATGAGATTTGCTGGGATATTCCAGAGAGCTGCTCCAGGGAAAAGTGGGAGAGGTAAAAGCAACCTCGGAGAGAGCCTGGAATGCCGGGAATCGTTCCCAGGAGCTGGATATTCCCTGATCCAAACTGGGAACTGGGAATGGAGTTTGCTCTTCACTTCCCGGCCTCGGAGCTCTGCTCCAAGTGCCCAAAAATCAGGAAGGAGAAGCCTCTTCCCCACAATTCCTATGGAAAAGCTCTGGAAGTCACTGGCAGGGTTTCTGTGCCCACAGTTTGTCCGGATCTGGCGGAAAAACCTGGAATTTGATCATTTTAACAAATCATCGGAATTTTTACCTTCTCCAAATACCTCTGGAGCGCCTCCAGCTCCTGGTGCCGGACGAGCTCTTCCAGGATATCTTCAGTTTTCCAGGAGATCTCCTCGGCGCCCCTGGAAAAACGGGAGGTGAGGAAGGAAAACCACGTGGGGATAAATCCGGATCGGTGGATTCCAAAGGGAAATTGGGAGAATTGGAATAAACAGATTTTTCACGGGCGTGGATGGGTCTCAAAATTCCGTGGAGGCATCAAATTCCTCCTTCCGTCTCCCAAGCGGGAACAGCCGGAGAATCCTTGGATTCTGTGGGAATGAGGGCCTGCGGTACCTTTGGCAGAACAGGTATTCCTGGGATTTCCTCAGCTCCTTGCTGCTTTGGATGTGGAATCCCGTGAAAGATTCCTCCATTTCCTCCTTGCAGCCACTGCGGATGAATTCCAGGAACTGCTCGAAGATCCCTTCCCATCTTTTCTCCACTGGGAATTCCTTGAGGCCCAGCTGGCTGGGGAACAACGCGGGATTAGGATTTTCCGTCTCCTTCCTCAATTCTCGCGGATTTCCCCCTCAAAGATGGGAATGTTGGCCGGGATTTGATATCGACACAGGGCTGGGAGAGCTGGGAATGTTCTCCTGGAAACGGGAAGGATTCCAGGGCCTAAAGGGGCTCCAGGAGAGCCGGAGAGGGATTTGGGATAAGGGGTGGAGGGACAGGACACAGGGAATGGCTTCCCACTGGAAAAATGGAAATTTTGATGGGATATCGGGAAGGAATTCCTGGCTGGGAGGGTGGGGAGGGGCTGGGATGGAATTCCCAGAGCAGCTGTGGCTGCCCCTGGATCCCTGGAAGCATCCAAGGCCAGGCTGGAGCAGCCTGGGATAGTGGGAGATCCCTGCCCATGGAATGGGATCATTCCATTCCCACCAAAATTCCACCAATTCCACGATAATCCTGAATGGAAATTCCATAAAAACACCTCAAGCCTCTCGTCCCGATAACAAAATTCCTTTGGGGAAAAAAAAATCCAGGTGCGTGGGACATAAATAATCGGGATTTGTGTTGATGAATTGATCCCGGGCTTCCTGCTCCGTGTGCTGATGTATATTCCCAAAAATTCCTAAAGAAGATTATTTATCTCATCGGAAATCTGGCGGAAAAGCCGGATGAGAAGAGTGGAGTGACCGCTCCCAGGAGCTGTTCCTGCCAGGATAACTCCGGAAAAAGGAATTCTTTCTTTCCCACAGAATCCTCGGAGGGACTGGGAATGTTTTGGGGAGGAAAAAAAAGAAGGAATTGAATTGGGATTTGTGAGGGGAACCGGAATTTGGGAGGACAGGCAGCTGCTTTTCCCACTGGGAATCTCCCGTTGGAATTTAAAGCGGTGAATGCAGGTGCTGTTTAACAACCAGAGCATCCCATTTCGGGATTCGTGGGAATTATTCCATGGCATTCCATGGCAGTCAAACATCCATTCCCAGCTTCCCACATGGAATAAATCCCAGGATGGCACTAAAACATCCATTCCCTAATTCCCACATGGAATTAACCCCAGGATGGCCATAAAACATCCATTCCCTAATTCCCTATGGAATTAACCCCAGGATGGCCATAAAACATCCATTCCTTAATTCCCACATGGAATTAATCCCAGGATGGCAGTGAAACATCCATTCCCTAATTCCCTATGGAATTAATCCCAGGATGGCAGGAAAACATCCATTCCCTAATTCCCACATGGAATTAACCCCAGGATGGCAGTGAAACATCCATTCCCTAATTCCCTATGGAATTAACCCCAGGATGGCCATAAAACACCCATTCCCTAATTCCCTATGGAATGAACCCCAGAATGGCCATAAAACACCCATTCCCTAATTCCCTATGGAATTAACCCCAGCATGGCAGTGAAACATCCATTCCCTAATTCCCTATGGAATTAACCCCAGGATGGCCATAAAACATCCATTCCCTAATTCCCTATGGAATTAACCCCAGGATGGCCATAAAACATCCATTCCCTAATTCCCTATGGAATTAACCCCAGGATGGCCATAAAACACCCATTCCCTAATTCCCTATGGAATGAACCCCAGAATGGCCATAAAACATCCATTCCCTAATTCCCACGTGGAATTCCCCGCTTCCCACATGGAATTAATCCCTGGGCTCCTTTTCTCCTTCTCCCCTTGCCCTTAAATCCATTTTCGGATCAATTCCCAGCCAAGCCCTTCCCTGACCCGTGGAGGAATCAATCCAGAGCTGCTCCGGGAAGAATTCCAACCCAGAATTCCCGAGGATGCCATTCCCGGCACTCACGTCTCGGATCTCCTCTCGTCCGGGTTTTCCGCGGAAGTGTTGAGGATCCCGTGGGTCTGCAGCCCTCGGCCGCTCCTGGTGCTGAAGGTTCCCTCCAGGACGAAGCCGTTGGCAAAGGAGAGCTTTCCCTGCGGAGCGGAAATCCGGGATTATCCCGCCGGGAGAGCTTTAGGGAGAGGAGCTGGAATTCTCTCTGCAGCTTCGGGAACGGGGGCCGAGAGCAAATTCCAGCAGGGAGCGGAAAATTCCCGACAATGTCCCCAGAGCGGGAGCCTCCGGAATGGGCACCTCCCGCCGTCGGAGTAAAGCGTTGGGAATTTTGTGCCACGAATCCCTAAAATCTTCTGAGTTATTCTCTAATTATTATTAAATTCTCTGTTTGTTCTTAAATGCTCTAATTCTTATTAAATGATTGGTTATTAAATTGTTTATTGTTCAATTTTTTCTTGTTAAATTATTTACTGTTCGATTTTTTCTTGTTAAATTTATTCCTACATTATTTATTCCTGAATTATTCTTAAATGCTCCATTTATTATTAAATTATTTCTAAATAAGTTTTCTGTTTATTATTAAATTCCCTATGAATTATTAGATTCCCTATTAATTAGAAAGACTTTCTATTAATTATTAAATTCTCTATTATTAAATTATTTATTACCAAATTCTCTGTTACTAAATTATTTATTATTAAAATATTTATTAATGAATTCTCTATTAGTAAATTCTCTATTTCTTATTGAATTCTCTATTATTAAATTCTCTATTATTAAATTCTCCATTTATTATTGAATCCTCTATTTATGATTAAATTCTCTATTATTAAATTCTCTATTTATTATAAAAACCACACTTATTAAATTCCCCATTTATTATTAAATTATTTATTATTAAATTCTGTCTTTATTATTAAATTCTCCATTTATTACAAAATTCTTTATTATCAAATTCTCTATTAATAAATTATTTATTATTAAATTCTCCATTTCTCATTAAATTCTCTATTTATTATAGAAATTATTTAATATATAAATCTTCTATTTCTTATTAAATTCTCTATTTACTATTCAATTCTCCATTTGTTATTAAAACCTCTATTTTTAAATTCTCCATTTATTATTAAATTATTTATTATTGAATTCTCTATTATTAAATTAATTATTGAATTCTCTCTTTCTCATTAAATTCTCTATTTATTATAGAAATTATTTAAAAAATAAATTCTCTATTTCTTATTAAATTCTCCATCATTAAATTCTCTATTTCTTATTAAATTCTCTAATATTAAATTATTTATTATCAAACTCTCCATTTCTTATGAAATTCCCCATTATTAAATTCCCTATTTTTAAATTCTGTATTTATTATCAAATTCTCTATTTTGTATATAAATTCTGTTTACTATTAAATTCCCGAGGTATTATTAAATTCCCTATTTATTATTAAAACCTCAATTTATTATTAAATCCTCTATTTATTATTAAATTCTGATTAAATTTTCTATTATTTTATTACTAAATTCTCTATTACTAAACTCTCTATTTATTATATAAATTCCCTATTTATTATTAAATTCTCCATAATTAAATTCTCCATTTATTACTAAATTCTCTATTTATTACTAAATTCTGTATTAATTATTAAATTCTCTTCACTAAATTCTTTAGTAATAAATTCTTAAATTCTCTTCACTAAATTCTTTAGTAATAAATTCTTAAATTCTTATTAAATTCTTAAATAAAAAAGTCTTTAATTCTTATTAAATTCTATTTAAATTCTTTAAATTCAGAAATAAAATCTCTATTTATTATTAAATTTTTGATCAATTAATAAATTCTGTAATAATAAATAAACTCTTAATAATTTCTCTATGCATTATTAAAATCTCTATTAATTAATTAATTCCCAATTAAAGCTGGCAACGATTATCCCAAACCTGGAAGGAGCAAAACTTCCCTTTTTTTTCCTTTTGTTTTCCCTCAGCTGCTGAAAACCCCGGGGAAGTTGGGCTTTCCCAAATCCCGGGATATTCCCCAGGAACAATTCCAGGCTCTTTGCCGCTCCCAGGACAAACCTGGATTTACGGATTCCACGGAAATCGCGGACTCACCCCATGGAATGTCCTCTGGAGGAGGAAGATGAGGCCAAATTCTCCCTCCCCTGCCAAAGCTCATTTGCGTTAATTAACGAGCGTTAATTTGGACGTCTCCCAGAATTCCTGCCCGGCTCATCCCAGATTTCTGTGACGAGCTGGAGGACTCGTTTTCCCTGCTCCGGGAATTTTGCCGACGCGGATATTTCGGATGGAACCGACCACGGGACGTTGGACGAGTCGGGGCAGGGCCTGGATTGCAAAATCCCGAATTTCGGCTGCCTCGGTGGCTGCAGCCCCGCGGGGTTTTCGCAACATTTCCTGCGGCCCCAACCGCCCCAAAGCCCGAAACGTCTCTGGTTTAGGAGCGAAAGAGGATCCTGGGTGCAGCTGCCAAGGACGGCGAAAAATGTCCCGTAAAACCCAATAAAAACCCAACAGAAAACCCCCAAAAAACTCAAGCAAGGATGTCCCGGAAAACCCAAGAAAATGAGCAAAAATATCCCGAAAAACCCAGCCAAAGTGTTCCATAAATCCCAATAAAACCCCCCCAAAAAAACCAAACAACTCAATCAAAACTGTCCCATAAAACCCAATAAAACCCCACAAAAAAACCAATAAAAACCAAAAAAATTCAAGCAAAACTGTCCCATAAAACCCAATAAAACCCCCCAAAACCACCAAAAAACCCAAAAATTCTCAACCAAAAATGTACCATAAAACCCAAGAAAAAAACCCAAGAGAAAACCCCCAAAAAACTCAAGCAAGAATGTCCCGGAAAACCCAAGAAAATGAGCAAAAATACCCTGAAAAACCCAGCCAAAGTGTTCCATAAATCCCAATAAAACCCCCCAAAAAAACCCAAAAACACCAAATAACTCAACCAAAACTGTCCCATAAAACCCAATAAAACCCCCCAAAACCACCAAAAAACCCAAAAATTCTCAACCAAAAATGTACCATAAAACACAAGGAAAAAACCCAGCAGAAAACCCCCAAAAAACTCAAGCAAAAATATCCCAGAAAACCCAACAAAACCCCAAAAAGCCCAACCAAAAACATCCCAAAAAACCCTAAAATCCCAAAAATTCAACCAAAAAAGTCCCATAAAACCCAATAAAAACCCAAAATAAACCCCAAAACCCCAAGAACTCACCGGAAGTGTCCCAGAAAACCCCAAATTACCCAAAATAAACCCCAAAAACCAAAAAAACTCAACCAAAAATGTCCCCAAAAAAACCATTAAAAACCCAAAAAAAACCCCCTAAATACTCAACCTAAAATGTCCCATAAATCCCAATAAAAACCCAAAACCCCAAAAATTCAACCAAAAATGTCCCAGAAATCCCAATAAAACCCCAACAAAAAACCCCAACAAAAAACCCAACCAAAAACCCCTAAAATCCCAAAAATTCAACCAACAAAGTCCCATAAAACCCAAAATAACCCAAAATAAACCCCAAACACCCAAAAAACTCAATCAAAAACATCCCAAAAAACCCCAAAAAAAATCCAAAAATTCAACCAAAAATGTCCCAGAAAACCCAAAATAACCCAACAAAAAACCCCAAAAAATTCAGCCAAAAATGTCTCAGAAAACCCAATCAAAACCGAAACAAAAAACCCCAAAAACTCAACCAAAATGTCCCAGAAATCCCAATAAAAACCCAACAAAAAAAACCCAAAAAACCCAACCAAAAACCCCTAAAATCCCAAAAAATTCAACCAAAAACGTCCCATAAAACCCAATAAAAACCCAAAATAAACCCCAAAAACGCAACCAAAAAACCAACAAAAAACCCAACATAAAAACCCCCAAAAACCAAAAAATTCAACCAAAAAGTCCCAAACTAAAACCCCAAAAACCCAAAAACCCAACCAAAAATCCCCGACCAAACCTGGAGTAACTCCCCCGTGAAAACCCCAAATAATTCCCCAAATTCCCCACCTCTCCCTTTTATCCTTCTGGGATAAAAATATCCCAAAACCCAGGAAAACGGGGATTTTTTTTTTTTTTAGGAATTTTCGGGAAGCGGAGCGGGAAGGAATGAGACGAATCCATCTGGGAATTGCGGGAGGAGAGGGAGGAAATTCCCACCTTTCCCACAAACGCGAGATCTTCCGTGAAGTTCCCTTCGTAGACGGAGTCGTCCTCCAGGAGCAGAATTCCGGGACCCTTTGGATGCGAGGAAAAGCGGTGAATTCCCGGCAGGAAATTCCCACCTGCTCCTGTTTATCCCGGAAAAACCACGATTTATGGGATACTGGGATCGATTTATGGAATGCAGATTCCAAGAACTTTTGGGGGGTTTTTTTTGAAAGCCCAACTTCTCCTGCCCGTGGTCGGGAGAAGCTCCATGGAAAATCCATGGAAAAGTCCTGGAAAAAGTTCCTGGTCAGGAAGCTCGGAACGACCAGATTTTTCCATGGATTTTCCTAGGAAAAGGAACAAAAAGCGGGATCCTGTGCCAGGAAGGGCCACCAAGGATTGTCACAGGATCAAACTCACGGAGCTCCCAAATCCCGGGATATTTTCGCGGAATGATTCCGAGAAACCAGGAATGTGTGGAATCGTGGAATTCCCTGTGGGAAGGGATCCGTAAGGATCAAAATCCAACCGACAATCCCAGCCCGTCCCTGGGAGCGTTGTCCAAGCATTCCCGGAGCTCTGGCAGCCTTGGGAATGTGCCCATTCCCTGGGAAACTGTTCCAGGGAAAGCCACGGGATCGTTCCCATCCATAGGGAATTCTCTTCCCACTGGGATTTAGCCCAAGGTTTAGACCCGGAAGTTTCTTCATCCCCAAACCGGCCAGGAAATGCGGTCACTTCCCGAGCTGGAAGATGTTTTCCTCTGGAATTCTTTCCTTCCTGGAAAACGCCCCCTCTGGAAAAATCCAAGCTTTCCAAGGGAAGCTGCTTGGTCACGGCAATTTTCCAGGGGAAATTTCCAGCGGCTGCTCCCACCTGGAAACTTTGGGAAGTTCGAGGAGCCTCTGGCAAAGCGAGGGAGCGCTGCTTTGGTTCCCCGTGGGTGGAGGATTTACGGGAATAAATCCTAAATATTTTTGTGTCCTTCCTAAATATTTTTGCCTCATTTGGGAAGCAGGGATGGAGTCGATCGTTGGTTTTTTAGGGATGGATTTTCCATGGGCCCCAATGTTTTTATTCCAATGCCAATTCCCTTTGCTTTTCCCCACCAACTTCCAAACTTCCCGTGAGCCAAACTCCCAACGTTTGATCGGTGAATTCCCGTTGGAAAGGGAAGGGGTTAAGATCTCCAGGAAAGACGGAATGCTATGGAATCTTGGAATGGTTTGGGATGGGAGGGAGCTTAAGGATCATCCCATTCCATGGGCAGGGACACCTCCCACTATCCCAGGCTGCTCCAAGCCCCGTCCAACCTGGCCTTGGACACTGCCAGGGATCCAGGGGCAGCCCCAGCTTCTCTGGGAATTCCATCCCAGCCAGGAATTCCATCCCAATATCCCATCCATCCCTGCCCTCTGGAAGCTGCTAAGACTTAACCAAGCCCTTGTTCTTCAAAACCATTTTTGATGGGAAAATCATGGAATATTCTGAGTGGGAAAGGCCCACAAGGATCTGAATCCAAGCCAGATATCCCAACAATCCCACCCTGGGCATTCCTGGAGCTCTGGCAGCCTTGGGAGTGTGCCCATTCCCCAGGGAATGTCCAGTGCCCGACCACCTTCCGAGGGAAGAACTTTTCCCTGATTTCCAACCCTCCTTGTCCTCCAAGATTAATTCTGGAATGAAATCTCCATCTTGTCCTTGGCAGCGAATTCCACATCCCGGGGATTCCCAGATCGCACGGAAATCCTGGACTCACCACCATTTTATCCGCATGGAATGGCCTCTGGGAATTCCACATCCCAGGGATTCCCAGATGGCACGGAAATCCTGGACTCACCACCATTTTATCCGCATGGAATGGCCTCTGGGAATTCCACATCCCGGGGATTCCCAGATGGCACGGAAATCCTGGACTCACCACCATTTTATCCGCATGGAATGTCCTCTGGAAGCAGATCCCTGACTGGGTCACCACGATGCCGGCTCCGTGTCTGTGGTCGTCCAGCCACATCCCGATGTACCTCTCCCCTCTGGAATGCAAGAAAACCCAAATTAGGGATTTTTCCCAGTTTTCCCAGCCCTCGATCCATGATGTGCAGGACGTCCCACACAAACTCGGCTCCAGGAATGCTTTCCCAGGAATCCACCCCCTTCATCCCAAGTCTCCCCATCCCAACTTTAGGATTTATCCCACCCAATCCAAATCCATCTCACTTTTACCTCTCCTTGTCTTCCCAGATTCCATATCCATTCTTTCTGTCGTTTTCCCATTGTTCCATGTACTTGACGGGATCCTTGGCTGAGGAATTCTCCAGGATGTCCCACACAAACTCAGCTCCGGGAATGTTTTCCCAGGAATTCAAGCCTTACATCCCCCCTGGCTCCATCCCCCATTTCCCCATCCAAACACAAGGATTTATCCCACCAAATCCAAAGTTCTCCCACACCTACAGCCACCTCAGATCCATCCCACTTCACCTCTCCTTGTCTTCCCAGATTCCATATCCATTCTTTTTGTCGTTTTCCCACTGTCCCGTGTATTTGAAGGGACGCTCGGCCGAGAAGTTTTCCAGGATCCCAAAGCCGTGGCGCACGTTGTCCTTGAAGTAGCCCTTGTAGACCGTGTCATTCCCATACCTGCAGGAAGAGGGACGGAATTCCAGGCTGGGAATATCTGACAGCTACTCCTGGAGCAGGAAGCCAAGAAAATGAGGAGATCAGGCTGATCCATCCCTAAATATTCCCGATATTCGTCTGATAGCGCTGGATTTGATCCTTGTGCACTCAAGGAATGTGCATCGCCCAAACCCAACATTCCACAGCTTCCCACATTTTCCAAGGACACAATGCATGGGCTTGGAATTGTCCTGGGAGAGGCCACTCAGTCCATGACCTCTCACCAGCCTGGGCACGGAGAGCACTGGTGAATCCAGGCTGGAATGTCAGATCCACAGGAAGCCAGGCTTGGATCCACCTCTTTGTGGTGGCCACCAGCCCTTCCCTGGATTGGTCCCTCTGGGAAGAGCAACTCCGAGTTCAAATCAGGAGCAGAACATCCAGGTTCCTATTCCATGGGCCTATCCCAGATGGAATGTTGGGTTGTCGGTTCTCCTCTGCCACACTCGGCATGGAAAAATCCGGGATAGGGATGAGCAGGATCTGTGGGCAGTGTTCCCAGTGGCCAAAGCATTTGGGGCGACCTCAGAAGAGAAAATTCCAGGGAGGCCTCAGAGCCCCTTGCAGGGCCTAAAGGGGCTCCAGGAGAGCTGGAGAGGGAATTGGGATAAGGGATGGAGGGACAGGACACAGGGAATGGCTTCCCACCAGAAAACTGGAGATTTAGATGGGATCTTGGGAAGGAATTGTTCCCTGGGAGGGTGGGGAGGCCCTGGCACAGGGTGCCCAAAGGATTTGGGAAAGCTCCATTCCCACAGGGATTCATTCCAGCTTGGAAAGCTGGGCCTGAGGTGGGATAGGCAGATCCTGAGCATCCCAAAACATGGAGCTGCTGGAGCGACTCTGGAAGAGGTCATGGAATTATCCCAGAGCTGGGAGAGCTGGGAATGTTCACCTGGAGAGGAGAAGGCTCCAGGGAGAGCTCAGAGCCCCTTGCAGGGCCTAAAGGGGCTCCAGGAGAGCTGCAGAGGGACTGGGGACAAGGCCTGGAGGGACAGGACACAGGGAATGGCTTCCCACTGCCAGAGGGCAGGGATGGATGGGATCTTGGGAAGGAATTCCTGGCTGGGAGGGTGGGGAGGAGCTGGGCTGGAATTCCCAGAGCAGCTGTGGCTGCCCCTGGATCCCTGGCAGTGCCCAAGGCCTGGTTGGATGGACTTGGATCCATCTGGGATAGTGGGAGGTGTCCCTGCCCATGGAATGGTATGGGAATGGGATGATCCTTTGGATCCCAAACAATTCTGGAATTCTAGAAGCCCACAAATCACTTACAGACCAGGCTCCAAAGATTTCAGGGAACATCTCCCACTTTCAACCCCTGGAGCCCCCTTTTCCCTGGATTTTACTTACTCACAGATTCCGTAGCCCCGCATCTTGCCCTGGTACCAGTGGCACTTGTAGCAGTCGTAGCGGTCCTCGGAGCGCCGCGGGACCAGGCAGATCCCAAACCTGCCAGGGGCACATGGAAAAGGTCAGCATGGAAAAGGTTGGCATGGAAAAGGCCGGCATGGAAGAGGGCGGCATGGAAAAGGGCGGCACAGAAAACGGCGACTCCACTGTAGTGGATAAAGTCTAAAAACCCAAGGACCTTCCAGATTCCCAATCTTTCCGTGCTCGGAATCAACTCCACCTCAGACATTTTTCCCAGGTGCCACTGGATTTTTTCCAATGGAAAACTCATCCCCTTGGGAGCGGCATTCCCAGTTCCTCGTTGTTCCTTCTCCAGAGTTTCTTCCGGTGTTGGTTTTCCCCCCTTTTTACCCCTTCCCCAGTTTAGGGGCTGAGTTAAATGTTTTGGGATTCCCGACAAAAAGTGTTTGGGATATTTTTTTCCCCTTAAAACCCTTGGAAAAATGAGGAATCTTAAAGTCTTACTTCTGAAAAAATCGATATAAATAATACTTTAATTTCATGGAATGGTTTCTTCCCTGTGAAAATTCCTGATTTAAGCGAGGTTTTAAAGGGATCTAAAAATGACTTCAAGACACTTCCTGTGAATAAATTCCCATGGATTTAGGGATCTGGGATCAGATTCCAGCTGAACGGAATTGTCTGCACGGAACTGATCACCTGCCGGTCACGGTCAGTCCCCTCCCTCCAAGTGACAACCTCTGGGATGAACCATTCCATAGGTTATTCTGAAAGCTGGGAATATCCCGGTTTTCCAAGGCTTACCCGTGCTCCAGGCCCTCCTGGAAATCCCCGACGTGGTTGCGTCCATCGCGCCACTTCAGCGTCCCCCTGGAAATCCAAGGAATTCTCTCACAAAGGACATCCCAACATTCCCAGATGGAACAGGAGCTCGTCAAGCACAGCCTAAATATTTAGGCCAGCTTGGACGGAGCTTTGAGTCCAGTGGAAGATGCCCCTAAGCACAGCACGGGCTTGGAATTGGATCTTTCCCAAAGTTCTTTCCAACCCAAACCATTCCCAGATTTTACAGCAAGCATCCAAAAAATTCCTCGGAGGACAAGGACACAAAAGGCACCTCCAGGCCTTGGTTTTCAGCGGGAGGATTTAATCCCATAATGTTTTCCTGCTCTGGGATGAGTGGGAAGAATCCGTTCCACGTTCCCTAATCCCAAAAGCATTTTGTGGAGGCACTGGGTCGTGATCCTTGATTAATTACAGGGATTAATTAAACCCACGGACACGGTGACAGCACAGCCTGGAATTCTGGCGTGTCGGGCACTGGGAAAACAAGAGAGGAACGCCAGTCCCTAGGGATCATTAATTCCATCTGTTTTGTGGGGGCTGGAAAAGCGATTCCAGGAGGTGATAAAGCAAGGAGAAATGGGAATGGTCACCAAAGGTGGAATTCCTGCCCGGCCGTGCCCAGGTCTGGAGTGGAATTCCCATCTTCCCGGTCTCCCACTCCACCCACACCCACTGACAGCTTTAATTCCCGCCTCATCCCAGAAAATCCAATCCCTGCACGTTCCCCAGCCGGAGGAAATGGAATTATAGAATCATGGAATGGTTTGGATTGGAAGGAGCTTAAAGATCACCTCACCCCACGGGCAGGGACACCTCCCACTGTCCCAGGCTGCTCCAAGTGTCCAACCTGGCCTTGGACACTTCCAGGGATCCAGGGGCAGCCACAGTTTCTCTGGGAATTCCATCCCAGCCAGGAATTCCATCCCAATGTTTAATGCAAACCTCCTCCGGGGCAGTTTGACGGGAGATGGTGCAACACCAAAACCGTGACGAGGTTGTTTGTTCCAAACACCTCCACGAGGTGGGCTCTTTTCCAGGATTTTCCAAAGAATTGCTTGGAAGCGTCAGAAATTTAAATATTTGCTTTCATCGCCTTTGGATTTGTGGGTGGGAAGGGAAAAGGGGAGCAGCCGAAGGGGATGAGGGAACGGCTGGAGCTGGGCCGGGTTTAGGTCGGGCTTAGGAAAAGGTTCTTCCCCCAGAGGGTGTCAGGCACCGAAGGGGCTCCCAGTGGAATGGGCACATTCCCAAGGCTCCTCCCGGAGCATTTGGACAAGCGCAGGGTGGGATTGTTGGGATGTCTGTGCAGGACTTGGAGTTGGATTGGATGATCCGTGTGGGTCCATCCCACTCAGGATATTCCATAATTCCATGTCTGCTCCAGCCACGAGGATGTTTCCCTCCGAGTGGGAGTCTGTCCTTCCCCCACCCCAGGTCACCTGGAATTCCAGGACAGAGCATGGAAAACACGGATGTTTTTGCCAAAGAGCCCAAATTCCCACTCCCACAGCTCTTCCCACGTGCTCCTCCCTTGGAAATCCCAGAGCAGCCACCAAGGCCAGGACGCTGCTCTGGTACCTTCTGGCAACAAAATCCCGGCAGGGAAATTCCAGCAGCGGGAAGGGAACTGAAATCCAAGGTATTGAACCTCTGAAATCCCGGAATTCTGTCACGGATTTCCTGGGATGCCTCACCCAAGTCACTCCATGGGAAGCAGGAGAGGTTTGGATTAATCCCGATTTCCCAGCCCTAAAGGCAGGAGAGGACAAAAACCGGGAGATGGTTTTGAGGGAGTGGTGATGGTGCCGAGGTCTCTCCTCAGGCGCAGCTCTGCCCTAAACATTCCTTTAATTCTGTTCCAGGGCACGGCCCAATCTTTTCCATGGAATATTCAGGATTCAGCTTTGGGGATTCGGGGCTGGAACTGGATGAAAATCCCTTCCAAGCCTTTTCTATTCTGGATTCTTTCATTTTTTTAAGGCTCCCTCGAACCAAGTCTCTCCCTCCTTTTTGCTTCCAGAGCAAACGGTGGAAAACTCATGGAAAAGAAGATTTCCAAAGGTTTTGGTGGCTGAGGAGGTTGGTCATATTCCATGTTTTTCCCAAAAAAAAAAACCCAGACTCTTCTCTATCCTATATCAAAGGAATTTTGTCTGGGAACCTTTGATTCCCAGACATTCCCTCGCTTAAACTCGGATTTGCTGAACGCTTGCCCTCTTCCATTCAATGCATTTGAGCTCCTTTTGTGTTTAAGCTTGGCTTAATTCCTTGGATAAAAGCTTGGATGTTTCAAGTTTGGATAAAGTTCAAGGAGATTTTGGTAGCGGAGAATCAAATTTTTCACAACAAAGGATTTTTATTGGGGATTTTCCTCATTGTGAGGGTGAGGCTTTCATGTCTTAAGCTGAGATCTTGAGTTTAAGCCAAGCCTAAACCCTGATCAGAGGCACTAGCCCACACAGCACCTTCAGGGTGATCAACACCTCGTTTCTGGGGCAGCCTTTAGGATTTAATCCCTAAACCATGGCTGAGACATCCATAGACCCCAAGTTTTGGAACTCAGGCTTTGCTAAGCCTGCCCTCAAGTCCCGGATTCCCCCTGGATAAAGTCCAAAGAGGTTTCAAAAGCAGAGAATCAAATTTTTCTCCTGTTCATAACAAAGGCTTTTTATGGGGATTTTCCTCGTCGTGAGGGTGAGATTTTCCTGTCTTAAGCTGAGAACCTTGAGTTTAAGCCAAGCCTAAACCCCGATCAGAGGCACCAGCCCACACAGCACCTTCAGGGTGATCAAAGCCTCGTTTCTGGGGCAGCCTTTAGGATTTAACCCACAATAAATCCCAAGTTTCACGACTCAAGCTTTGCTAAACCCGCTCTCAAAGGCCAGAATTCCCTCTGGGAATGAGCGAGGCAGGAATCAGAGAGCTTGGCACATTCCAGCCTGGATTCCAACCCCCTTAATAATCCAATCCCTACTTTATCCCCACCCTGGAAGTGCCCAAAAAAAAAAAAAAAAGGAGAGGAGGAGGAGACCCTCAGCGATGCGGTCGAGCGACCTTGGAGATCTTCCCCGACCTTCAAGACACCGCTTCCAACCTCATTCCCGCTTGGAAAAAGGGGGCCCAGGAGGTTCCGTACTTGCCATGGGGCTTCCCCCGGCGCCACTCGCCCTCGTAGGTGGCCCCCCGGAGCCGTCCGTCGGCGCGGAAGGCGTAGGAGAAGAAGCGGCGGGACGGGACCTCGCCGCCGTCCCCGCCGCGGCCCCAGAGCGGAAAATCCCGCTTCCCGTTGAGCGCCTGGCGCACGGCCTGGCGCAGCTTCCACTGCCACACGGCCTGCGGGCACGGAAAACCGGGAAAAGGGAGGGAATGAGCGCGGCTCCCGGGAGACGGAGCGCGGGAAGAGCGGGAAGAAAGCGGCGGGTTCCCAGCAAAGTCCGTCTCCGGCTTCTCCGGAGGGATTCTCCTGGGATCTGGGTACCGCGCAGCTGTGAGGGAGGAATTGCCACTTGGATGTGAAAAACAAGTGGGAAATTTCCACTTGGACGTGAAAAAACCAGGAAAAGTTTCCGCTTGGATGTTAAAAACAAGTGGGAAATTTCCACTTGGATATGAAAAAAAAGGGAAAAATTCCCCCTTGGACGGTAAAAAAAGGGAGGAATTTCCACTTGGATGTGAAAAAACCAGGAAAAATTTCTACTTGGATGTTAATAAATAAATTCATTAAAATTGCAGGTTGACTGTGGAAAAGAGAAATTCCAGGAAAACGCAGGAAGAACCTGATGGGTTCCCACCAAAGTCCATCTCCAGCTTCCAGA
>VXAD01005760.1:0-47341 GCA_013399195.1 Dicrurus megarhynchus
CAGTACTCTGCTGAAAACAAAGAATTGTTTGATTCCTTCCTAGAAGCAAAGCAAGAAATAGGGTGGGAAATATAAATACCATCATCCCCTCTGATAAAATACCTCTGTAGGGCATTTTGTTTTGAAAATAGTTTAAAAGAAAATGCAGCTGCATTAGGTTGTTAGCATGAACTCCTGGCTTTCCTTTGGTCTTGGAATCATTAAAATACTTGGTTTCTGTAGCTAAATTTGATACCTGTGGCCTTTTGTTTTGCATGCTCCTTGCAGGGAGTTGGGTTGTTTATTAATCTGCTGGCTGCCCTGTGTACTGATTCTGGCTGCACAACCACCTTCTCAGCAAACCGTATCCCTTCTGTTTCCCAGCTGCTGCCATCCTTAACACATGCAGAAAATGTCTCCTGGCTGGCTGAACACAAGTTCCAGCTGGCATCACCTCATGACTGAGCAAACCTCCCCTCTCTCTCCTGGCAGTGTTGCAGCCACACTGGTTCTCTGCCTCAGGTGTTGTGTCTCAGGGCAAAGATGTGGGGCTGCAGCAGAACTTGGGGGGCTGAGGGCAGCTGGGAATCTGCTCCATTCAGCCAGGAAGGAGCAACAGCTCCTTCCCCACAGAACGTGGGGATGTGCATGGGGCATGAGGGGGTGTGTAGCTAGGGCAGGGTGATGAGTGGGTGAATGGAAATAACAGCTCCCTCTTATCTTCATCCAAGATGGTACTTGCCAAGTGCCGAGTTAACAGCAGTGATAGGTTTAATGATTGACCTTGCTATTATTGTTTTGCCATCAGAGAACTTGTTCTGTTAAATTACCTGTGAGTTCTTGTATAAAACTTACTGGTCCACTGAAATAGAATTATTTAGTCCTGTTGCTGTCCTATAGCATAGCAACATACCCCTTGCTTGTCACTCACAGAAGTTAAAAATCCAGTAACAGGCTAGCGTGGTTTGAAATACCCTCCAGCTGTTTTGTTATTTGTTAGTTTTGTATTGTTCCTCCCCTGAGGAGGTTCATTATTGGTTTACTATCATGTACCTTCTTTCATGATTGGTTCATTCTGTTATCTCTACCTGATGATGTAACACTTTAAAACTCTCTGCGAGAGAACAAACGGGGTCTCTCTGCTTTAGCTTCCCTTCAAGCTAACTGGCCCCTGCCCTCTCGGGGGCAGGAGAAAATAAACTTGGAATGCAGCTGACAGAGTTTCCACTCTTTTCTCCGTACCTTCCGCTGCTGGCTACAGCATGCCTACATGCTGTGAGGAGGCGTTGGGCTGTACTGGTAAACTGAGGCACGCAAACCTCAGTTACCATCTTCCAGTCGCTGGTTCACGCAGGCATCGGACCCCGTTAACCTGCAGGCCAGGCTGGGAGCAGCCTGGCCGGTAGAGATTTTAACATAGTCCGACAAAATATTTTGTATTTAGCAGTTCCAGTTTACCATTTCTAAACCATTATGGCTATTAGGCCTGTCCTTTAAAATAGCACTTGCAGTAGTCCCATTATTGTCAGTGTTCTGTAACGATATTTTTATTTCCTTAAAAATACTCTCAGAAATTGTGTTGCTACCAAGTCCCTACTAGGAGACCATTTTCTGACTTTGTGGTCTATGGGTTTCTGCTGGTTTGCAAAATTAATGATACTGGGCACAGTTCTGGTGTTTAAAGAAAAGTTATTTATGTATCACATAGAAGAAAGAGGAAGCAAAAAATGGCTTGCAAATATTATGTAGAAAAATGAGTGAACAGATGCAAATTCACAGCACCAGCATGTCAGCTATTTGTTTTCTGAGTTACGAGTACTCATTTTTGTCAGAAGGTCTCAAGATTCTCCTTCCTTCATCAGGGCTTTGTAAAGCAGAATCCAGCATCTGCCTGTACAGATTTTGTGTTGTGAAGCTGTTAGGCTTTCTTCTTTGTGTTTTCAAGTGCTCTATACTACTGTCAACTTTTTAAAATGCAAAGGTCAGACTTGGTGCTCTTATCTGCATTGTTTACTGTTATACTTTCAGGTGATTGCAGAAATAGGGTTTGATATGACACAATGTGGTTTTTCAAGTGAGAGAGCACTTAGGTGACCCCTCATGTCTCATCTTGGTTTAACATTACAATTTTGGACATAGTCAACTTCAGCTCTCAGCTTTGAGTTTTCTAGGACATCAGAGAAAGTTTTTTATTCCCACCCTTCGTAGTTCTGTGTTCCTTTTGGAGTCTTACAGGAAGAATGTATTGCACAATATGTTTCTTCCATTCCAGGGAAGACATGAAAGCGCCCTCCCTCTTGCCTGTCTTCTGTTGTAGATAATGTTTCTCCCATTTATGAGAGTCTGAACCTGGTCTCTTTGTCCATGAGATGTTCCAGAATTGAAGAGAGCAGGGTGAGAGGTTGGAAAGCAAGAGAATGTAAAGATAGGGAGCATGTAGAAGATCTGAAGTGTTTTTGCATGCATTTTTGGTGAGAATATCTGTGTTGCATTTGTCATGTATTAATGTTGCACTTGGAATATAGCCTGTAGCTATAACTGGAATGATCATTTAATTTAGCTTGGTAAAGATTTACTTTACCAAGCCATTTATGTTGCCATTAGGTGGCAAAACATCAAAATACATTAGTCAAGTGATAATGTCAGCAGCTGATCTGCGGTAAACAAACAGTCAAACAGTCACAAATGGTTCTGGGACAATTGAGCTAATGAATCCTCACGTCCCCAGCCTTGCGTGTTTGTATGCAGGAAACCCATGGGCCTGGATAGCATTTTCTCTGTGGGCTGAACAAACCCAATGTGGATCCCAGGGCGTGGGCCTGGTGTGGACCAGCTCAGCAGGGCAGGGACGGGCAGGCCAAGCAAGTGCTGCTGGAGGCATGTGCAGCCCTCCTGCCCTGTGTTGTGTCGGGCTGTAGTTGGATCTTAATGTTGGAGAACTCTGTCCACTTGTTAAATGTGCCCTAAAGTGGCTGTCAGACCCAAAAATCTTCAGCTGAGGGTGGAAAATGGATGCAATAGGATAGCCAGATTGCTTATTACCAAAGCATGATGGTATGAATGTTTCCTTCTCTGGAAATGGGCTCACAGACAGTCTGGTTTTGTCTTTTTAATTGTTGTTTATTTCAATGCATTTTGGATCTCCACTTGAAGTAATCAGAAGAGGCAGACTAGTGTGTGAATCAGAGGCTTCTGAGTGGCTCAGAAGGATTAACATTGCTTGTATTTTAGAGGCACGCACACTCTGAGTCTGTTATTGTTTACGTTATGAAACTAATCAATTTTCTAAGAAATACCAATTATGTATGTCAATAATGCATCCATAATACAGGAATTGTGTAAATAGGCAAATCTCTGTTTGCTGTAAAAACATTAGATTGGGGCAGAGTAGCTTACCTTGTGGCTCTCAGACGGTCAAAACTAAGCTCATTCTAATCAGTATTTTTGTTGGCTTGTGCTGGATGATTGCAGAATTAGATGTTTAGCTTTGATACTTTGGACTTTTTTTGGATGTACATTTTTCCCTTCAAAGTTTTTTAAGCAAATATTGTATGTTCTAACTGTATAGAGTTGAATTTCTCTGTGTGAACAATGCAAACTGATTATGATAATTAATTAATTAAAAAATTAATATAGCTGGATTTTAATACAAATTCAGTTCTGACCCTAGATGCAAGAATTTAATTTTTTTAGGGTTGTTTTTTTTTAATTTGGCATAATGTGTAGAAAAACAAACAAGCAAACCCAGGCAACAGCTTTCAGCACCGGGCTTGGGAAAACTCACAGGCTATTCTGTCACCTTTTCTAAAAATCAATGCAGTATAATGTTACGTGGTGTCTAGGTCTGCCTTTTGAAACTGAATAATTACACATTTAAAGAAAAAAAAGTATTTTTTCCTAATATAATGGAAGAAGTAGATCTTGACTCAACATGAAGCCTTTATTTCGAGGCTAAATCTGTAGTATGTGCCAGCTAGCTGGTAAAAAAGCACCCTCTGTTGATTGGTTTATTTAACTTTCTTCCAGCAAAATAGCATATTGTGCTGTTGTCCTTCCACTGCATGAGAAGAGCCTAAAATAACAGAAGCTGTTATGACATCTCCCAAAGCCTGCCTTTGTCAAGGTCACAGTTCTATTTTTGCTTTATTTTGTGCAAACAGAGATAGGTATGGTAGGAAAAAATATTTCATAACTGAGATGCTGAGTCCTTCAAAAGTGCAAAATAAAATAAAAGTGCAACTCCCACCCCTTATTATGCAAAAACATAACATACATTGGCTGATTGTTAGCCTGGGTCTTTGTGCTGCTCAGCTTGCCCATCAGCAGATACAAAGCTCTAGAATTAACCTGTGGATGTTCTTTCTTAACTAGCAACCCAAAGTTTCTGAGGAACACAGGTAGAAGGTGGGGGTTCTGCTTTTAGACCACATACATAATCTTTATATTCTTAAATATGTGTAAGCTTTATATAAGTAGGTTCTGCTGGCTCATTCAGTACTATCAAATTTGTATATAGTTGTGGTGAAAATGTAGAAATTAACAGCTTTTTCTCAAGTGTATTTGGAGCAACAGGGGGTGGTAAAGATGAGAATGTGCATTGGAGCCAGAAGTTGATATAGGTGTAGTATGCTGAGGATTATTAAACACGTGGATGCTGGGTTTGAATCTGAGTCTATAAAGTGCTGATTGTTTGAGTGTGGAAGAACATTGGGAAGCATCTTCTGTACTTGTTCTGTTCATCTGCATTCCTGGGTATCTGTGCTTGAGCTCCTGCTGTGGGCTGGATGGAGACTTTGCGTGAGCTAGTACTGCCACTGGCGTGGAGCCTTTGTGTCCTTCTCTGTTGTGGGTGATGTGGTGGGCAGGATGGCTGCTGTATGTCCTGCTTTTGACTGGGACAGGGTTCATTTTCTTCCTAGTAGCTGGTGCAGTGCTGTTCTTGGGATTTAGTATGAGAATAGTGTTGATAACACACTGACATTTTGGTTGTAGCTAAGTAGTGCTTATTATAAGTCAGATGATTTTTAGTTTCCCATGCTCTGCCAGTGAGGAGGTGCACAAGAAACTCTGAGGAAGCATGGCCAGGACAACTGACCTGAGCTGGCCAGAGGGATATTGCATACCATGGAGTGTTATGGTCAGTGTATAAACTGGGGGGAGTTACCTGGAAGGGGACTGATCTGCTCCTCAGTAAGCAGGTGGTGAGCAATTGTACTGTGCATCACTTTGCTCTTAGGTTCTATTACTCTTTCTTCCTCTCCTTGTAATTTCAATTATTATTATCAGTATTAGCATATTTATTATTATTATATCTAGTTGCACTTACTGAATTGCGCTTATATCAGCTCTTGAGGTTCACCTCTTCTTTCTGGTTCTCCTTTACCCTGTGGGTGGTGGGTGGATGGTGGAGGCAGTGAGGGAGTGGCTGCCAGCTGGGGTTAAACCATGATGCTGTGTCATGTGGAGTGAATTTGTAAGGTGACACTGGATAAAAATGCTTTGCCTGTAAAAAAAAAAAATCAACTGTTCAAACAAAATCCAACCACTTTGCGCTGAAGTAGATGAGCAATGCTGGTGTGAATGTTCTGTTGGCTGTGCTAAACTTGTGAGGGCAATAAAAAAGAGCGATACAGGGATGAGATTGAAGTTTTCTGCATTAGCAGAAATGGTGCTTCAGGAGTCTACTCAATCTTAGCAGTAGAAAGTGTAATAGGAAATGTGTATCAAATTCCATCAGGATGTTTGGAGACTAAAAGAAAGTTCATGTAATGGGCAGGAACCAAGCCCTATATATCTGTGCCTGTGTGTTTGTGTGTGTATATATACACACATATAGATAGAATGAAGCTTTTTGGTTTTATATATATACATGCAGGTAAAAATTCCTCATATGTATGTTGTTTAATGTTATTTGTCAAAAAATGACTTAACAAAAAATAATGAATAGGGCGATGTACTTTATTTGCTAATAAGAGATTAATTTGCCTTTTTTTAAAAAACAGAATTAGACATGTTCTCTTGATGAACACCTTCTGTAAAGAAGTACATGGAGAGGGTGATTAGTTAGTATTTTCTATATATTGTAATATTTATATGTATAGTTTAAGGTACTTCATTTATAATATGTTAGAATATTCTTTTAAAAAAACATTGAGTAGTTTACTTGATGTATTTCTTTTTAAAGGAAAGATAGAATTTTATGGGTAGAACATACTAAATACTGTTTTTAGTGTTCTGAGAAGTTCATAATTGAAATGTAATATGGAATACCTGTACAAGAAAAGCCCTTCTATATAATAGGCTATCCAGTATTGTTTGCTTAATTCTTTTTCTTTTTAAAACTTTAAATCAGGAGTTAAACATATCACTGTGTTCTGCTTTCTGGTGCTTCACTGCTACAGTGTCTCCCAGATATGCCTGAATTTGTTGCATATGTTCATAGATAATAGTAAGGTCATATTGACAAAGATCCTGGGAATTAGACATACTCTAAATGAATGTGTTTGTGCCTTTCTGTTACATAGTACAGTGTTCCTTGCAGGTCGGTTTGTCTAAAAGTTAATTGTAATAATAACAATGTTGTGACTTGCTTGTAGCTGTTCATGTTCAGTGTGAAATACTTTCGTCTTTCTGGTCGCAAGAACATTATTCAGTATAATATTCAAGTAATTCAAGTATAATATTCAATATAATATTCAAGTATAGAGTAACATTGACTTTTAAGACCGATTGCTTTTCTGCTGGAGGAGAAACTTTAGCCTTGGGTAAAACTGTTGCATTTGTGTGCAGCCAGTAATTGGTTTTGTAGTTGGGTAAAATTTGATGTGGTTGAACTCTGCAAAACTTTACTCAATTTTCTGATCTAAGGGGAGTTTTGGTGAATGAATCATTGAAGAGAGTAAGAAACATGAAGTAAGAGTGCTTTAGAAAGTTCTCAAAGCATTTTTAGGTCAGTTTTGAATTTTTTAAAATAAAGGTGGATTTATATGAGAGTTAGGATGATCAGCAAGTTGCACTGCAAACCTGCAGAAGAAACAACAGGAATGATGTAAGCTGTCATAAACCTTACAAGTTTCTTTTAGGGAGAACATATTGCTGCACTTTGCTTGATTAAATGACATTTCTCATCAACAAGGGATGTCATGTGGCATGACTAATGTGCAGAGATCCAACTGGAAGCTGAAAAGCATTGTATGGGTTGCAAGTTCCTGTGTTTTACTCAACAATTAAAAATTTGCAGTCTTCCAATCTGTGTGTAACTTGGAGCTGTGGCTGGTGTAGCTGGAAGGTAGATTCACAGTTGTTTGGTGTGTGTAACATAGCAGCAAATTTCACTGCTCTGTTGGAAAACAGCTTTTATTTAAGACTGAAAAATGCAATTTGGAATCTAATCAAGAAGTTTAAGGTGGTTTTTTTTTCCTTTCTCCCATTTCAGCACTATGACTTCAGTGTGGATTTAACTGAATGTTGTGAGAAACCCCTACCATGTTGGTCATGATCACTAATATTTATTTTGTAGAATTGTGGATTAGTTTGAATTGAATTTTAAAGGACATCTAGTCCACCCTGCAATGAGCAGGAACATCTTCAACTAGATCAGGTTTTTCAGAGCCTTATTCAACCTGACCTTGAATGTTTCCAGTGATGGGGCATCTGTCACCTCTCTGGGCAACCTGTGCCAGCATATTCTTACTACAAACACTTTTGTACCAGTTAGTCAATATAATAGCCAATATAATACTGTTTCTGAATTGTTAATGTTAATGAAAACAGAAAATAAACTATTGCTGAAACAGACCCTCTAAAATTATTTTTTTCACCGAAAGAGATGTAATTTAATGGTATATAATGTAATCTGTAATTTAAAAGTTGGATGTTTTAATGTATTAAATGGTAAATGGTATATATCTAGCACATTTTTCAGTTAAAGGTTAACCTGCAAGTGTTCTGTGTAGCAACTGTCAGATTGAAGAATAACTTCTAAGACCTTAGATTTTCTTATGTTAAGAAGTTTTTGCAAAATATTTATCTGGAAAAGACAGGAAAGTCATGTTCCAAGGTCTTCTTGCAGTATCCCTCACTAGTTCACCTAAATCCAGTCCTGGCTGTGATTTTCAGTTTGTTGTATGAGTATTTTCATTCTAACTGGATTTTGGATGCATTATATGGTCTGCTGTAAGGATTGGACATCAGTCTTGTGAACGTGAAATAAAGACTGTACGGTTTATACATTAAAGTCCTAAAGGATTAGTTAAGTTCCTGCTGGCATTCACTCTCCTTTTGGACTTCAAAGAATATCTGGCACATTTTGTGAGGTGTATTGGCAAATCACTTCTCACTAGGGTGTTGTTGAGAAAATGATATGTAAAACTAATTTGATCATACATATAACACTTTTATAAGGTGGTTCATATATGTGTTTTTTCTTACATTTGCTCAGGACCAGAAGACAAAAGGCATCCTGTTCCTTTTTCACTGAGCTATGTTTTAATATGTGTATTTTAAAATTAATTGCCTTTTCCAGTTCCTTTGAAAACAGCCGCAATAGGATTTGTGGTACTGAATTTTGAATGCATAGCAGTACATGCAATGGAAATTTATTTGATATATCATTTTCCAAATTTCTATACTCACAAAGACAAAAATTAACTCTGAACTACAAAAAAACTTAACAGATTATTTTTTTCTTTATAGGACTTCCAGTTTTTACAGTGGTGCTTAAAATGATAAATTCTAGGCTTTATTTATGTGAGTAAATATTTTGGCTAATGACAACAGAATTTATATGGTTGGACTACACACTTTTAAAATAAAAAAGTACATGCTTGCATAAAGTAAACATTACCAAAAAAACCCTCAGGCAGAATAAAAGTGTAATTACAAATTTCTATGACATAATATTCACTAAAAATAATTGGAGATTAAACTCTATTTAAAAGGTACTTTATTCAGTGGAGAAATATTTATGGTTTTAAACTGAATTTTTTTTTTCCCACTTTCTTTCCAGGTATTGCTTTGTTTTCGCTTTAGGATACCTCACTGTGTGCCAAATTACTAGGGTCTATATCTTTGATTATGGACAGTATTCTGCTGACTTTTCTGGGTAAGGAAAAAAAATCTTTCCATCTTGTCCTTCTAAGTGATACTGTATCTGTTGTTACGGTGATTTTTTTATTGGTTGCTTCCCCCACCAAATTAATTGTGTCAACCTTTAAAACTCTGGGAGAAAGCTGAGCATGTATGTGCATATTGGTACACATGCAAATATATAAGTAACTCTGCTTTAATCATACAAACTGAGAATTTTTGTTAAAAGTTGTCTTGTTAGAACCACCAAGGTGTTATCTGTTGCCTCCTGTTCCTGTCTGAATGGCATAAAGGATTTCGTGGCTATGGGAATTTTTTCTCTTTGGGTTTTCCCTTGAAGTCTCTGCTACCATCTTTGACACCATGATGAACCTTAAATTGCATCTGGTGCACTTGCTTGCCTGGCATAGTCTAATACTACTTTTTGAGGAAAATCTGAATATTTTATGGAATTTAGCTTTTAGCTTCTTTCTTTCTTGGTTTTATGTTAGTTGTTCCAGAAGGAGAAAGCTAAGGAGACAGGCAACTGGATGGTGAGGTAGTCAGAGAGACCTTGGAAACAGAAAGTTTTGTCTCTATGTGCCTTCATTTTATATAGTGAACTTCTACCTATATTTGACTTGAACTGTATAGGAGCAAAACAGAATTAAATGGGCAAAATAAAAATAAACCATATTGGTAATTCTTCTTTCTGCTGCAGACACAGAGACATGAAGCACAACATTTCTTATAAACAAGTTTGCTACTGTGATAGTGCTTTTCTTGATTTAAAGGACAGTGTGTATTCTAGGGGAAAAAAGAAATGGGGGAGTATTTGCTAGTCTGCTTAAAATAATGCATTAAATACTTTCCAGGGATACTTTGAGTGCCAGTGGTCTTTGTAGTTTAACATTACCTGTGGCAGAGTTGTACTTGTTAGCTTTGTTGCTTCTCAGTCTTTATTGGGAAAAGGCATATAGTCTGGGAAATTAACTTGTAGGCTGAAGCCAAAAGCTCTTATGGTTGAGTTCATCTTTTCTCTCATCTTTATCTTCTTACCTTCTGAAACATCTTTCTACATTTGTCTTACATCCAAGCATCTGCCTTCAAGCCAGATATCCAAGTTCCAATTGTAGTCAGCAGAGATGTGATCGATGTGGACAGTAAAGCCTGGAGGGCATTTCAGCTGACCCAGCACTAAGTATCTACCTGAGCATGAACTGGGTCACTTGTCAGATGCCCCTGACTCTATTGACTACATCTGCACTGGCTAGAATGAGAGCTTGCAACAGACTCATATGCATAAAGATACTAGATTTACTGATGTTGAATTTAATTTCACCTTTACTAGTGAAACTGTAATCCAGGTGCTGTCCCTTCCAGTTCACTGTAGGGCCAAAGTGTACAACCTTGGCAGTGATCAAAGGTCTGAGCTGCCTCTGGAAGCAGTGTAATTGCACCTCGTTGTTCTCGTTCTCAAAACAGTAGAGCTTGAGCACACCATCACTCAAATGTGACTGTACTGCTTTCAGATAGCAGCTGGCTTTGTGGCTCTGATGGTTTGGTGGTAGCTCAGAGATTTCTACTAGGTCTAAACATGTCCAAAGATTCCCACATCCCATCCCTGGAGATGTTCAAGGCCAGATTGGATGGGGCTCTGATCTAATTGGAGGTGTCCCTGCCCAGGGCAGGGATGATGGGGCTAGATGATCTTCTAGGTCCCTTCCAGCCCAAACTATTCCATGATTTATGAGCTCTGTGCTCCGGACAGAACTGTTCTGAAGCCTAGATCCAACTCTCGGGTTGTATGTTTGAGATGGCAGATTTAAACCACCCTTTCATGCACCAACTTGGGAGCTTGATGTATGCATATAACATTAAATCTCCGGCATACACTGCATATGCTCCCTTGACACGAGACAGAGATTGCTTCCGAAACAGGCAGAGAAAGAAAGCTTTCTCTGGTTCTGGGAAAAGAAAAAGTAAGCTCAGGAAAATAACTAAAGTTGCCTAACCAGCTCTTGAACTCCAGCATGAGCAAGTTCTTCTAAAGGCGTTGGCATGGATTCATATAGTGGTTAGCCCCAAAAGAGCTTTGAATGTGTGTTTACCTAGATATTTCTCCTAGCATTCAGTGCCTGTCTGGGGTGCCCAAGCTGAGAAAATCTGCTCAAAATTTGAAGGAAGGTCTCAGTGCACTGACAGTGGAGAAAGCTGAGGGCACCTCATGCTGGAGATGCAGTTGCTTGAGCAGAGCTGTGTGGTCCTGGCTGCAGTACTAACAGATCCCAGCTGCCTCCTTTGTCTTTCTGCCAGCACCTAAAAGGGATTGTTAAAATCCTGCTTCATAGCCTCACTGTGCCAGGAAGGACTCTTCCTGTTTTAGTCTCTAGATTGTTGCTCCTCAGCCAAATATTTGATGATACTGCAATAGCCACTTCAGGACAAAAAAAAAAAAAAACCAACAGAATACCAGGGTCTGCTATGATAACAATGACAGATTTATCATCTGGAATTAATGTAAGGGCTGACTGAGATCCTCCTGGACTCCATCCTTCCACCAGGCAGGACCCATGCTGTCACATGTCTGCCTGCAGAAAGAGAACCCATTATATTTAGAATCAGTTGGGGATTTCTGCCTGCACTAGGCAGGCCTACAGCTTAAATGCTCGAAAGAGGTATGAGAGATTTACCAGACTATCTGTTCCTGTTTAGTCTTCTTCCTTTATGACCCTTCCATGTTGCTCTAGTCTTGATATCAGGATTTTGGGGCAGTGGTAGTACAGCAGAAATTTTTTTCCCCTGATTACACTTTGAGGGCTTACTTACTTTTTACATTCCCTATCCCTTCCCTACCCCAGGGAGGGGGTTTGCGATGTTGAGATTCAGATCAGGCAAAAGCTCTTAGATACTATGAAAATGGTATAATTTCTCAGTACAAAACTGACTTGGCTAGCCAGGGCAGAATATTTCTTGGACAGTTTAAGATTCACTCAAGTGTACCAAATTCAGAACAAAGTGAACTCTGTAGGAGCCAGCATGCTTATGCTGCATTTTTGTTTTGCCAGATGTGTTTACTTGAAGCAAAAAATAATTCTCAATGGAAAAATCAAACATAGGATCAGGTGTTAGTAGAAACCATGGAAGTGGTCTGCGTAGCTAAATAACTTACTTCATTATTCAACTTTGCTATAGTTTTCTTGTTCTTTGCGTACTGCTACTGAAACTTACAATGAATATAAATTGCTCTTACTGTCCTTTTTTCTTTACTCTTCTCACTGTAAAAAAAAAATGAACTATGTTAGTAGAAAATACATGTGAAACACATCGGCTGTATTTGTAGAACCTAATGCAGCAATAAAAGACAGGTGTTAACAAATACTACATTTAAGGCTTAAATTCTTCTCATTGCATTGAAAACTGTAGTGGTTTGAGCTAAAAAACTAGTCACTTTGTTCTTGCATTGAAGATCTTCCAGCTTGGAGTAGTTAACCTGGACTCCTAATATAAACTTCCCCTGGTATTTATATGTGAAAGAAAATCCTGAATTTATATCTAAATTATTCTTTCTTCCTTTTTTTTGGTAACAGTCCGATGATGATAATTACGCAGAAGATCACTAGTTTGGCATTTGAGATTCACGATGGTAAGATTTTTTGCTGTGTTTAATTTTCCATACAAAATAAATTTAAGGAAAGTTCATGATGAGTCAGGGAATTACTTTAGACCAGTTTTGTATTTCAAGGCAAAACAAATTTTTGTGTCTCAATTGTTTCTTTTGGTGCTTACTAATGAAAGTACTGATAAATGTTGCTCGGAGTCTACAGAAGCTCTAAAAATGCTGACACTGTGCAGAAGATATGACTTATCAGAAGAGCAGTGACACTGCTGGAGTCAGTGTCTGAAGACCACTGACACTCTTTTGGGCTAGGGTATTGACCATGAGAGTTAACTAAAGAACTTCCTGATTCAGATATCTGTTAATTCTTGACTACTGCCCTAGTTTGTGCCATATTTGCTGATTTTTATAAAACCCTTGTATGTTTCATTTTGTTCAGTATCATAATTACACTCACTGCTAACATATTGCTGTGAACAGGGAGATTGTCTAATTATATTTGTCTTCTGTCAGATGTATCCATCAGATTAGGGGGCCCTAGTTCTGACAATGAATCCTAATGTTGGCTTTTGTGGGTAGGATAGCTAGGTTTTTAGTTACTCTTAAATTCAAAGGATTAATTTTCATTTTAAAGTTTGAAAATGTCATCTAATAAACCTGTCCAATTAGCTTGAATCACTTGGAGCTACGGCTGTCGGTTGAAGATTTGGGAGTGTAGCTCCAGACACCTGGATCAGGACACCTGCTGTTCTGAAATTGTTTACTAACCTTGTGCATGAAGTTTAATGTGCTTTTGTCTCATATGTGTCCTAGCTTTGCTGCTGTTGGTGTTTCATCTTTTTCCCATTCTTGTTAATTGGCATTGTCTAGAGAAGCCTGTAGGCAACAATATTCAGGAATATGAAAAGTTGGGAAAAGACTTTTTTAAAGTGTTTTTGCATGAATGAAAATAAATAATGCTAGCCATATCTAATTGGTCAAAGATGTTGATGTTTTATTTCCAGAGAAAATAGATTCAGAAGTAGTAATCTTGCAAGCTATAATCAACTGAAGAATGGAGTACACAAGTTAGTGGAAACAGGTTATTATAAGGAAGTAATAGTTCTAGTATCAAGCATGAATGCTTCCTCTTACTATTCTTTTGCTAGGGGAAAGAGCTATTTTGAATTTGCTGACATCATCCACAAATAGTGGACTGGTGGTATGGAGCAAGCATGTGAGTGTTCCTGGCAATCTTGAATTGAAATGAAACAAATGTTTCATTTAGTCAGCTCTATTCTTAACTTTCATCATGACCTAGACTAGATTTTTCAGATAATTTGTATTTTCTTCTGGATTTCTGTATAGATACCACTGAATTTTCAGTATCAGTCTTGAAATTTTGTTCCTTGTTGACCTCTGGAGTCTTTGTCAGCCAGTGAGGAGTAGCTAACAGTATATTGGAAAGATTTCTCTCTAGTTGTGTCTGCAGTTTAGCAGAATCCTTGAGTTGGATGGTCACAGTTGCAGTGTGAACATGAGTTTCAAAAGTTCATGTGACCAATGTGAATTCAGGAGCAACTGATAAGTCTGGTGTCAGATGCTAAGAAAAGAAATACCGGGAAGACTAAGATTGCATTAAAGCAAAGTTTTTTAACCTTAGACAGCCCAAAAGGGATCCTTCATGAAAAATTAATGAAAACAAGCCCTGCTGTCAGTGGGCTTTTGTTCACTGTACAAAGGTCCATGCTTCCACTGGAAATTACTTAGAGATATACTGACAGGAGAGGAGATAGTGTTGAAAATCATTCTACTACGTGATTAATGGCACACTGAGCCTCTAGTCACATCAGCTTGGCTATATTAATCACCAATTACTTTATTTTCCTTGCTCATTTTTTACCAGTACATCCAAGGAGAGTAATGAAAATAAACAGCTGGAAAAAAAGTGTTGGTGTGTTGGAAGTTCCTGGTAAACTTCAAGATTCTGGTTGTAGCTAGGCTGGTTTTGTGGTAAAGGCCAGTCTTCTGGACTTGATCTTCCATGGCAGCCAGTTTGTTGTGTTCAGCTGGTTTCATTTGAAGGTCCTGGAGTGAACTGAATGTAACCACAGAGGGCACTCACTCATGCTGCATATTCAAGTATCTGTCTAGCTAAGTGGATATGCTTGATTCCAAGTTGAAAGCTAGTATGGAATCCCATAAACAATAACAGCTACCCTTGTAACAGTTGCACCCCTGTGCTCTTATTGTAAGGGATTTTTTTTTTAAGCAGGGAAATTAAATGCAGGTTTGCATAGGATTTGGATTTGATGATCCTTGTGGGTCCCTTCCAACTCAGCCTATTCTGTGATTCTGTACTTTAAGCCTGCTGTATAATACGGACTTTTCAGAAGTTTGCATGAATCACAAGCTTACACCTGAAGAGATTTGGAGTATGCCTTTCATGTGTTCTGATTTACATTCTGAACTTCAGTCTTTGATAGTTCTTACCTTCCAGTTCCTTGTTACTCAAATGAGCAATGCCAAAAATGAGTAGTCAGTGTGTTAACATTTGCTTGTATTTTTTGCTGACTATCCCCAGCATCTCATGTGTCTATTCTAAAGGCAGAAATATTTTTACGTATTTGGAAACTGCTGGTGTCTGTATTAATTCTTTATGGCAAGACTTAGATTTAATTATGCATTACTTCAGGCTGATGACAGAGTTAAGGGAGAAAAAGGCATTGTATTTTTTATTAGAATAAAGAATTTGCAGCTGTTTAACAAAAAACGTTCCTTTCTAATATTTCTGTTAATTGTATCAGTGAAACTGCTATAGTGTGGTGCTGTTTTGGGGCTTTTTTAGGTAACTTGTTGGTTTCTAATTATGCTTAGGAGTTCCTTTTACTGCTCTCTCTCCAGTTACCTCTTAATTTAATTTTATTTTTTTAATTTTTAATGTGCTCTCTCTTATGATAGCAATAGCATGGTGATTATTGTTTCAGTATTGGTTACCAAATTATTTTTTAATAGTGTCCTTAGTGGTTAAAGGAATTATATTGTATTTTTCCCCTTCTAAGTCTTCAAGTATAGTTTTGTGCCTGCATTTTGCTTGTTTGGCTCTCTGGATTTTAAGACTTGTAAATTTTCTTGCTTTTTTGTTGTTTTTTTCCAATTTTACACAGTGGGTATTTGTACCTATTTGCCTTTGTTTCTGCCAATGTGGTAGTAACAACTAGAACTGTTATTGTCTGTCTGTCTTTGGATCTTAAAATGTTTTAATAACAACATGCATTTGGGCTCAGCTGGTGATTCATTTCAGAACCACAAAATTTACTGCAATTGCAACAGAGCCTGCAATAGGATCTGTGTTTATTATTAATATATAATCCTATGTCTAAGCATTATTAGTTACTGATTAGCCGGATTTCCATACAAGTACAGAAGTGGGTAAGTTTAACCAGAAAGCTGGGGTGATGCCATATTTGTAAACACTGTTGTAGTGAGAGCACAGAAGCAGTCATAATATCCCATAATAAAGCCTATGTGGCAGGACAGTGGCATGTGCCTAAGGGTGTTGGGTTTGTTGCTGTTAGGATATGGGCTCTTGAGAAGAAGTGTAAAGACAGAACTTCCTCATGATCTAGACCCATTGGGAAAAATTTTGCTACTGATGATTTACAAAATTCTTTTACCAAGGAAGGACTATAGGAGTATTTCCTGCTTTACAGATGAGAAAATGGAGTTACAGTTGCTGAGTGACCAAATTGTGTCACCTCTCTAATAGATGTTCCATAAAACCCATTTTCTCTAATCTCTGCTGTGTGATTTGGTAGTAACTAAGAGCTGCAGTTGTTGCAGTAGTCTCCTGCTTTAGGACAGGAGAAGGCAATTTTTATAATCCCCAAAGTAATGTTACAAAACCTCATGAGTTCCCTAGCAGCAGTGTGGTAGTGAGGTGGGAGTTCTTCATCTCCAGTGTGTAGTAGGTAGGGAACAGCTATGGTTTATGGGGTCTCTGTTCCCATGGGCCTGGGAAATATTGAATGTGTGTGTATATATTAATTCATCTCATATTGAATAAGCATAAATGGAAGAGCACCTCTTCCATGTATATTTTCTATTATTTTTAAAGCATCTTAACAATAGCTTTCTGAAAGCTTTCAAGATTATGACAGAGATCAATGGTTTCCTTGTTCTTGCATGCTGTGCAAAGATGATAAATGGGCCTTCAAGGCACTGAGAAGGCATTTAAAAAAAACCCAACCAAACAAAAACCAAAACAGGCACAGCCACTAACCTGACCTCAAAGAATCTGCTGGCTGGGGAGAAACCTTAGTGAGAAAGGAAAATGAAAAATTAATGGAGGCTTACTTGAATGCAGTATGTTTGAGACAGCGTGTTGCTCACAAAGTTATTTGAGCCTTAAATGACTTAATATGTATGTATGCCTATAACTAAAACCTCTTTTAAATAGACCAGTTCTTTCCTGCTACCTCTCCAAAACCACAGATCATATTTCAATGGTTAGATTCTTCTATTTCAGGTTTGAGGTTTTTTTCTCCCTTTTCATACCACACGCAATGATGTGCACTATTTAATTTGACTAATTACCTTTATTTAGTGGCTAATCTGGCTTTATGCAAGTTCATTTGGACACACTGGGTGATCGCTTCCTCTTTCTGACTTAAGGGTAAAATACTGGTATGGAATATAATGGCAAAGGCGGCTCCTGCTCCAGTCAGTTTGCATTGTGTAGGCTGTGAGAGACTGAAGGCTCTGTATGGGACACTTCCCTGCACTAGCCATGTGGTGGGATTTACATTCATCTATTGGAGTATTTGTGTTAAATTTCTGTTTGTGTTAAATTCACTACCTGAGATCTGTAATATTATGGTCTTAAAGGTTACAGAATCTTTCAAAATGCTTCTTCCACATTTTTTATTCAGTACCTTTAGCAGCATAAAAGTCTTTGCTACAGAACCAAGGAGAAGATGTGAAAATGTAATGATGGGGAAGAGAAGGTGCTGCATGAAGTTAGGGGGTGATAATTTGTTCTTCAGTTTCTTGCCTTGAATGGGTATCAATGGGGATGACTTTCCGCTGTGAAGGATCAGGACTGAGGGAGGCATTTTTCCAGGTCATATTGAAAGAGAGGAGATGGGAAGTTGGTAACCCCTCTGTATTCTCAGCTTTGTTGAAGACTTAAAAGTGTGGTTTTGAAGTCAGAAGTGTGTGTAGATCATGGTCACACTAAGACAACAGTGTTATCTTCTTGGTAGATAACAAGTGTTTCCATGAGTCGTAGAATTAAATTAGCTTTTACTTCCCCTCAGCCCCTCAATCTTTTTTTGTCACAAGGCTGACTGATTTTGATATCTAAAAAAAATTGGCTGCAGTTGAAACTTACCTTATGCTTGGATCAAGTAAGGGCTCCCCTCTGTGGATTTACTGGCATCAAGGAGTGGGGTTGAAGGCAACTGTTCTGTGAGAGGAGGAGGAGGATCTTCTATAGAAACATGTATTTTCATAAAGCATGTTGGGATTTCGTATTTATAGTACCCTACTCTATTATCAAACTTGGCTAGAAATTGGCTGTTGGGTTTAAGCACTGCTGTGGAGGAAGATAATTGACGTGTGATCCCATAAATTTGATTTCCTTTAGGAAGCTATGTGCATAAAAATAAAGTTTTTAGTACTTGCAATGGCAAAGAAAAAATGCAAATATGAACAGCAGGAAATGGCTGCATGCGGGAATGTCTGAGCCACTAGAGAAGGCTGCAGGAGGAGCTGAAGTGCTCATTCTGGCAGGCAGTGCTGGCTGGTATTAGCCAGGGTTGTCTGAAGGAGGGATCTCTACTTTTTTTGTTCCCCTGAATTAATGTATTTCATAATAAATGAAAGTGTTGAAAGTCTTATTTTTTACTTTTCTCTCTTATGGGAGTACAGATTTTTGAAGACTATTTTTCAGGGATAGGTCACCAGCATTTCAGAAATAGCCACATATGGCAAGAAGGGAAACTCAGTCTTGCTGCTGAACTTAGGCTTGGACTGCCCCCTTCTGCTAGCAGGGGTTAGAGCTTCTTGCTAGTGCTCAGAGAAAAGACTGTAGCACCTTTACTGCAGTGCCTGCTTCACTGGACCTTAGTCACAACCTTTACTTGCAGTGCAAAGCTGTTCTTGAGGTCTGCCATAAGTTTTGAATTGCTGAAATCTGTCTAGGAATGTGTTCATTTTATGCATCAAAACTGTAATGACTGATGCAATGTTTGGGGCTTGTCCAGTTTCCAGAACTGGAAATAAAGGGTTTTAAAACCTGCAGACTGTAAAGTCTTGACCAATGTAGGAGAATTATTTTTTTAACACTTTCTACAAGTTGTCTTAATGCTTTTCCTGGGATTTCAGGTTTAGGCACTGCTGGATACAACTGAAGATATGAGAGTTTGTAATTTTGTCAGTAAGAATTGTTTGATCTGGCTCCAGCAAAAATGTTATGTGATATAATAGCTCTGAAATTGCTTGAAGTGTTGAGAAATTACATTGCAGCATGAGGCTTGCTCTGCTGAGTAAAGAAGCTAATTAATGTGGGGGGGTTTAGCTGTTCTTTATTTTTTCTTTTTTCTGCCCTCTTTTTTCTTCTTTCTGCCCTAGGAATGTTTCGGAAAAATGAAGATTTGACTCCATCACAGAGGTGTTTGGCTGTAAGGTAGGCTTTCAGACATTCTGCTTTGGGGATGTTCTGTGAGCTTTATTAATGCTCTGGGCAATTTCTACAGCTCACATTCAAGACAAAGTGTACAAGCTCATGAAACAGATCCATGCTTTTGTATATTTGTAGTTAGATGCGTACATCTGTTCTTCTGAAAAAGATCACTAGGAGTAGGTTTTATAGTTATTTAGAAAAAACGTTCTAAGTTTGATGCAGTTTATACAAATGAATGCCATATCAGATAGGAGACTAGTAAACAGTTAGTACACATGTGAAGTAGCTGGTGAAGGAACATTGTTAAATTTTGTTTTTCAGTATTTAACTTACCTTTTCTCCTTTCTTTATTCAGGACACTTGAAAATAGTATGTTGCCTTCGGCAAGCGAGTGTTGAGATATTTGCTTTAATTGAACTTATTGCCAGTTAACACAAACTTTGTTTATTGATTCAGTTGTCAAGGGAAAAATAGAGAACTTAATACAGTTGAACAAGCACTTAGGAAAACAGCCTTCCCTTTCCTTCCTCAGTCTCAGCTTCAGTCAAGCACCTCTACTGAACAAGGAGAGACTCATTAGAGTTCAGGAGGTCTGTCTGAAAATGCTCAGTACGGATTGGGAAGAAATGCTATGTGTAGAATGTTTCAAGCTGTGATTACAAAAGACAGACAAACTGCTCTTGTCCGTGTGTTTTTTACTGCCGTTACAGTAAGCGATAACATGGAGTATGACTTTTCCTACTGTGGAAATCCTGAAGAACTACACAATCCATCTCACAAGTTGCTTGTCTTTGAATTACAGACGCATGCCAAGTCTACTGGAGTATTTAAGTTACAACTGTAATTTCATGGGTATCCTGGCAGGCCCGTTATGCTCTTACAAAGACTATATTACTTTCATTGAAGGCAGATCATACCAACTGCAACAGTCCGAAGCAAATGGGAAGGAAGATACAAAATATGAACAAACGGATCCTTCCCCAAATGTAAGATGTATGACTCTTGCAGTGCTGATGCTTATGTAATCATTGCATGGAAAGCTTGGTTTGCACTCTTCATTTACAGGCATAACTGCTGAGCTGTATCTGGAGTTCATTCATCAACAGAATGGTTCCCTGTTCAAAACGTTATATGCTTATTTTTTAAAGGCAGGTTTTCTTCATGGTTTCCGGTTTGGATCTTGTGGATAAAAGCAGATTAATTTGGAGCTTCCTAACAAGTTTATATGGTAAAAAGCCATCTTTAAATTAAAACAGTTCATGCATGTTCACTTCAAAGCATATACTGTGCATAAAAACCCAGTCATATGTAACAAATTGAAAGAGTTATACAAATAGTTTCATTTTTCATGCTTGCAGTCATGTAGAGAGGTATTAAAGATGGATTTTGATCTGAAGGTGTAGTAAGATGAACTAGCCATAACACTATGAATACTACTCCAAGCCACATAATCCTTTTTTTTCCTTTGGTCTGTTATTGGAGAAGAGACCAAATACGTAGAGAAGATAGTCCAGTTCATCATGCCTTATAGGAGAGATTGTACGACCTGAATTTAAATCAAAAGCTCACAAAACTTGTTACTTTTAAAATGTAGTCCAATTAGTTTAATGCCCAGAGTACTGAATATTATTTTTTCACTCTTTTCATATTGTCTTAAATAGTAATGTATCAGGCTATAAATGTATAAATGTATAAATTTTATATATTTAAATTTGCACACGCCTAAGATAATTCTTACCTCACACAAGAGGCAGAATTATCATGGGGTCAATTGGAACACTTCACATGGATGGCTTTTGCTAATTCCAGCACCAGTTGCTCATGTTTTGCTCATCTTGTGACACCAGCTGTTGGTGGAGCAGATGAAGGCATTCCCACATTAGCTGCTTGTCGTGTCCTACCATGTAGAGGTTACGGCCCCACAGCTGGGCCAACATGGTGTGCTTCCCAATCAATTGGGGCATCTCCAACCACTTCCATGCTTGGAAAGCAGGTGAGGACTCTTTGCATGTTCCATTCTTGCGTGGTTGTAGTAACTTGCACAACAGCAATGTAGATTTGTGTCTGGAGGATGATAACACTTGAAGCTGCTCCACAAGTTGACAGAGCACATAAGTTCACACAAGTGAGCTGTGGAGCAAGTTAGGAAGAGTGAAAGAGAGAATTCCTAGTGTAGATTGGCATCACATGGCCCATGCTCTGCTTTGATGTCTTGTACTGGCAAAGTTGCAGTCACTTTTGTTTCTAAACATTGTTTTAGCCCAGGAAAGTCTTGTGTACTAAAATCCTATTTCTGCAGAAAAGTGTTATGTAGTAAAATTATTGCAAATGAGTGGAGGTAAACCAAATCTGCCCATGTCAGTACTGTGGGACACACATCTCCTGATTGCTCTGATAGGATTTCCTGGCTTTTTACCACATAATCTTGCTAGTAATCTGGACAAGGTCAATAGAAATAAATGTAAACGTATGATGGCTGCTTCTTTCAGGTAAGTGGTTTTCCTCAAAATTAATTGCTCTTAAGATGCTTGAAACTTTTGCGATTTATGCTGCATTAGCTTTTGACATAAAAACAATGAGAAGCTGTTTATGCTCCTGATACTTCATCTCCCAACTGGTGTTAGAGAAATCTGGCTGCATTTTATAACACCAGTGAGTATTGTGTGCTTTTGGAGAAAGATGAATGATACAATTTCACTGCATTTGCTGCATCAATTAAAATATTCATTGTCTTGTTCTAGAAGAATGTTTAAATACCATTAATTTTATATGAATACTTTAAATTTGTTATTATTTCAAGAAGAATGAATTTTTAGGTAACTCAAAAAATTGGATTGTAGTGGGGATCAGCAAATGTTAATGTCATAAATAAAAAAATCCTTGAGCTGAGTTACAGTATGTTTCATTTCTTGTTAAATATAATTACATAACCAAAGTAGTTCATGCCAGCCTCCTCCTCTCTACTGTGTGTTGACTGCATGATGTTAACTTGGTTTAGTACTTTTGCTGTGTTCATTGCATGTTAAATGAATCGAGTCACCATATTAAAACTTACTTCTTATATCCCTCCTATTGTGCCTTTTTGCAAGCTATCAGTTGTTGGTGCTCAAAGTGGTGTCAACTCTCAGAAATTAATATCTGTCTTTGTAAGTTTCTTTTTATTATGGCTACCCTTAAAATACAAGATTCCTGTCAGCAGATACCTGCTTTTTCGCTTATTATGCAGAATCTTCCTACAGGTTATAATGTTCTTGCTTAATTATCTGTAATTTTTATCTGAGGTACCAACCTCCCCAGAATAATGTGCTTTAATACAGTTCAATATTATGTATTATATACAGATTCTTTATCAACCTAAGAACAAGTTCATTCAAATAAAATTTTTGAAGATTCCTCTCTACTTTTTTAATCTATTTTTATATATTATACATGTTTATGCAGTAATGTATTTCTAAAATTTCTGAGCTCTGTGAGTGTTTTACCTTTATTTCTTCAATTAGAAAGCTGCTCCTGAACCCCTTTCTCCAGTTAGATATCTAGCTTTCAACCTAATCATATTCCCACCTAATTTATGCACATTTAGTTTTGTCCTGGCACTGTCTTCTAGCTTAAGTACCTTCTTCCCTTCCTAGTGTTGATCATATTTGGTATTTTTATGCAGGTGTGCCCAGCTGTTCATCAAAACTAAATGAGCCAGGTCTTTTTACCTTTTTTGTTATAAAATAACTTGTATATCCTGCATCTTCTGAGGTCAAAGTTATCCTGCATCTTATGGTCTTTTATTTCCTTAACAGAACAGTTATTTTGCTATGTTGAAAACTTTAAAGAGTAGATTAAATTAAACTTCAAGTTACTTCACCCATGTAAAAACTGACCAACCCTGCTGTGTGACTGTGCAATTTGGTTATTGACCATTTATGCCTTGGCAAAGAAGGTTTTATTAGTAACTTGGTTAAGTAATAGGAGGTGAATGAATGTTTTACCAAATGCATTAAAATAGGTAATTGAACAATGATTTTGTTGCTGTCAGTGCACAGTGTCGTAGTCTGATTCAGATAATTTGATCTAGTCTGAACCTACTTTATCATGAAAAACAAACAAAAAACCACCACCAAAACCCACCAAACACAACACACCGCCACACTTTCCCACCAAAAAAATTTCAAACAAACACACCCCAAACAAAATGCCAAAAATCTAGGTTTTCATCTGATTTGTTTCTCTAATCTGACTCAGCCTAAGGAGCACGAGCCAAACCTGCAGTGAAGGAGTGGAGGAAGGGCAGGACTCTGCTTTGCATTGCAGCCTGGGTTTGGCTTGGCCTTCAGAAACTCTGCTTAAAACAGTCTGGAAACAGCAGCTCCCTGACTTTGTAGAGGTGGGAGATTTATCTCCATCACAGTTTTCTACGGATACTAATATCCCCGATTCTGATCCCTGTAAATGCTATCAGCATGCTGGGATTTATAATTATTGAGTGAAGTAGTGCAATTAAAATAAAAAAGTTTAATTTATGGCAGAGTCCTGTATCACTTCATTATTTTTTCTTAAAATAAATTTTGTTGAAACCCTGATGCTTTTCCTTAAAAGAGGTGTTTTCACCTCCACAATTCAGTTAAGAAGGGAAATACAAAGCATACTTGGCGTTGAATGGGCAGATGAATGATTTCTGTTTACTAATAGAAAAATTGGTAAATAGAGACAGTGGCACAAAGCGAGCCTTTAAACAGAGATAACATTATTTGTAAGTGGCCAAAACATTTTTTTGAGACTTTGTGGTCATCTTCAGATGGAAAGCACCTATTTTATGTATTCGTGCTTATGTTTTAACTTGCATGTTACTGTTACCAGCTTATAAATATTGTTTCTCTTGCAAAATCAAACATGACTTGTAATTATGGCTTAGGCCTTAAAATTAAATCCTTGCAAATGTCTTCAGAAATTTGGGGTAATGCCTTCTGATATTTACAAATATCAAACTTTCGCATTTGTCAGACAGTACATACCAGAATTAAAGATTCATTAGTTCTAGTAGTAACTGATTTTATGAACATTCATTTCTATGTAAGATCCTGAAGGTGTTAAGCCA
The DNA here is from genome assembly GCA_013399195.1 of Dicrurus megarhynchus. Classification (NCBI taxonomy): domain Eukaryota; kingdom Metazoa; phylum Chordata; class Aves; order Passeriformes; family Dicruridae; genus Dicrurus; species Dicrurus megarhynchus. Next base: position 24,418 of record VXAD01005760.1, read on the forward strand.
ACTGAACTTTCCCTCTGCTGCAGCAGAGAGATCATGAATAGTTCTAGAATAACAAAGGAACGCTTAAAAAAGTTAATGCATTTCGTGTTGAACTCTTAGAATAAAGTATTAACATGAAGTTTATTAGAAAGCAAGTAGAAACAAATAATTAAACACCAGCTTTAACCATTAATAGGTAATTGCCTCCTGAATTATCTGGCTGATGTTTTTTTAAATAGCTGGGATTCCTGATCCTCTCTGAAATACCTTCTAAGATGAGCCAAGTGAAATATATGCGATATCCAGAAATACCCTCATTGCTTTACAGCTTTTCCAAGTCTATTTTTTTAATCAGGTTTTACCACTTCTTATGTCTCTGCAACTGAGTGAATCTTTGATGCTGTGTATCTTGCCAAAGTGTGTGCTTTCAGTTGGACATTTAATGGTCCGTTCTGTATCATGGAACAGAATTGCCTTTTATTTTGGAACCAGACATGTGGAGCTGAACTCTCAGTGAAGCAGGATGTTATCTTTAAAACTTTGGGCGAGTGTACTGGAAGCAGCATAGACAGAAAGATTCTGGTTATATTTTTGTTCTGATGCTTCAAAGAAAAGTAGATTGATTGTTTTCTTGTCAAGTTTAGTATCTGTAGAATTGTATTGTAAATTAAAACTGTAATGTTTAAATATTGGGATTACATAAAATAAAAACTTGAAAATTGCTTTAAAATGAATTAGCTCTCAAACTTCTCTTCCGTAGGTGCTTGGTTTAGTATGTTACTGGGGACTTTCACAAAACATGGTGTCTGCCCTTGGGATGTGGATCAGACTAGGGACTTAGAACAGTCAGTGTCAGGCATTTATTGCTCTGTGTGTTTAATAATAGAACCTTAGAAATGTTTTACTAAAAATACGTACTCTTTACTGTGGTGGTTATAGCGAAGCTGAGTTTTGAGTAAATCTGAGTAGGTCCTACTTGAACAACACACTTCTACATGTCTGTGAGCATATTATTTGTCCCATTATAGCTTGATCACTCTGTTCAGGAAAATAGGTCTGTCTAGAACTGATTGACAGAAATTTGGACTGAAATTCATAAATCATTTCAGTATTTTAGTTGGTTTAGAATTTAGATGCTGTCATAACAGAGATGATTGATGTATTGAGTTGGGCAATTGAACACCTGCACTACGGCAAAGGTTCCCGAAAAGAAACTGAAGCTTTGCCATTGTTTTGGAATCTCTGCAGTAATAATAGTACTTTGTCCTAGATTATATGTTCTGTGTTATGCTGTCTTAACAATTTAATTACTTCAGTAATTTGACAAGAAAATAAGAAAAAAATTTGAGTTGCAAAAGGTGCTCTGGCTCATTATAGTCAGACTGGATTTGTTGTGTTGGCCAGGAGAAGTGATGCTTACAAATCAATCAATATAACAATATTCCTTGAGTCTCTATAAAATAGAGATTTTTCTTATAAACTATTTTAAAGTTGCTAGTATATATGTGACTGAAAAATTAACACACACACACATATATATATATCTGTATAGGGAAGAAGATTATAACTTTCCTTTGTTTCTAGAAGATAAACAAAAAAATGAAGCTTACAAAATCTCCCATCTTAAATTTTCAGATAGCCGTGGCACAGAAACTCTTGATCTGTGGACTGTCCTTACTCTTCCACATGACTATTACAAAAACTTTGCCTGTGGAATACAACATTGATGATAACTTCAGAGCTACAGCATCATGGCCTGTAAGGTTTTTTTACCTATATGTGTCTCTTATGGCTGCCAGACCCAAGTATTATTTTGCATGGACTTTAGGTAAGTATATGTTTAAAAATACTATAGTAACAGAAAGAGCATGTATTGAGAGTCGTCTGAGATGTGCACACTTAAGTGTGTATTAGAAAGTGGCAGTGCCCTCTTGAGGCCTTAGGAAAACCTGTTTTCATTTAAGTATTTCAAGGGATTAAGTACATTGAATAGTGTCTCTCTTTTTGAGAAACAGAAGCTACCAGAAATGTAAGCACAGAGTTGGGAGAGTGTTGCAAATGAGATCGTAGTCTCTTTTACAAGTCTGAGTGAAACCTAAGGAGTTTTGGACAGTGATAGTGTTTCAATGAACAATGAACTTAAAAAAAACGATAGTAGTAAATCTGGTCTGATGTTAAATTCTTCTTTTTGTTTGTTTGTGGTTTTTAAAAATTTATTTTGATACCTTTCTTTTTGGCATATCTTCAAAGTTAATTTTAACCTCTTTCTGTGGTTAGTTATCAGTAATTTGCTTGATGTTATTCAATCATTAAGGAAAATTAATACTTTGGAATTCAGATGCACGATATTGCTGTTAATAGTAGGTGACATTTTCAGAATTTGATGGGTTGATGCTTCAGTTTTAGTCTTTGTTTACTAAAAGTTTGAATGACTGGTGGGACAACATACTTAGTGACTTACTTAAGACACTTGAATAGATTATATAGTTTAAAGAATATTTTGTATTTCCCTTCATGTTATTTGTAAGAAAACAACACATACAACAGGAAGATGCTTTATTTAAGTGAGCTGACATCTTGGAAGTGGCTCACACAACAGATTTCACCAGCTTCCTCCTCCTCTTCAGTTTTACATATTTGTCTCGTAATTCTTTTGAGAGAGAATCTGTGGGAACAATGCAATAAAGAAAGCTTTAGTGTAGCAGAGCAGCATGACTCATTTACAGCTGCTGGTTTCATTCCTGGTAAATGAATGAAATGCTTTCAGCTTGTCTGGATATAGTAATTCTGGGGCTTGTTGTGGAAAGAAATACTTTTGTATGTTGTGGTCTTATACACGCATATTATCATCTGTAAATAGTAGTAGTCATCTGAAAAGTGAATAATTTTATTTGGGTTCTTTTTTGCCTTTAATACTTCAGTTGGATTCCTCCTTGTGCACTTGCTAGCAGTGTAGAACTAGCATTCCTTTGGTAAATACCAAAGAAAATAAGCTGTACCAACTCTGTACTTATAGTTCATTAGGTAGCTTTTTTTTGTCTTCTTCTTTCCACTTTGTCTCATCTAAACCTATAATGGTAGGAGCAGAAAGTGAGGGGCTTTAAATGTTTTACTGGATGTTACACCTTTGAGTTGTACGTTACTGTTCTTTACACTTAAAAAAATGTGTTAATGAAATGTATTACTTAAAATGAATACTAAAATGCTAGTTAATAAAATGAGTACTAACTTTAGTTGTAGTCTTTGCATTCTAGCTTGCAAAAGATTATGAAGTTTGTGTCTCCAGCTGTTTCTAATTGAGCATAAAACTATTGCCCAGTGTTTGAAGTTGACATGACATCACATGTAAGGCAGCAAAGTTTGTTGCTTTCAAAGATGTTTTTTAAAAAATTTCACAAGGAAGTAAAAATATTATAAATTCAAAAACACTTCACTGCCTTCTATGTGGCCATCCTAATTGAAAAGTACAGCTGAGGAAATTTTAGAAAATGACTGTTGTCTTCTGTTAGGTTTGCGCTGCTCTGTGTGAGGTGCTGTGAATGTGCACCTGCTTGGAGGGAATCACACAATGTAATCTTTATGCTTTAAGCATCACTCTTGCTGCATAATGAAGACCAAAGTCATGCATCTGAGCATTGAACTGCTGTCTCAAATCATTACAACCAGCCACTGCTTTGTAGTCTTGATGCATCTCATTGAGTTTGTTTTTCTGTCTGCTTGCTCAAGCAAGTCTAAGTAGGTGGTATGGCAGACAGGGAACATCTGCACTGTGAAGTAGTTACTGCTACCTCTCATTCTTATGCTTTTGTACAAGTTTATGAATTGGAAGCTGGTGTTGCTTGGATTGTTTTCTGTTTGTTCCAGTCATCCTCAGTATTTAAAAGAAAAAAATAAATGTAGTCTTTAAAATGTGATAAGTGTTTTGAACAAACTACATGATGCACCATTTGTAATACAGACAGTTAATAATTAATTTGTTTCTTTTTGTCTCATTGCAGCAGATGCAATTAATAATGCAGCAGGGTTTGGTTTTAGAGGCTATGATAAAAACGGAGGTACACGTTGGGATCTAATATCAAATCTGAGAATCCAGCAAATAGAGGTTTGTTTCTGGCTCTTTCAAAAAAACCCCACATGCCTGTGTAGGTAGTTGCTCTTAATTTCAGTAACTTTTCCTACACGTTCATTCGTTAAGATAGTGAATATGTTCTAAGTCAGGAATCATCATTCCTGTTCACACCTTTAGAAAGGGTGGAAAATAGCCTGTTTTGAACATGTTCTACTTGTCAATTGACTTCCGAAATATTTTCTGGTTATAAATAGTTGAGTAAATAACTTATTCAGCTCATCACAAAGTTGGGTGGGAGGATTTATAATTTATACACAAGAATTTTGAAACACATTGTGACACACTGCAATTACGGAAATAATTAGTTTGTTTTACTTTACAGTTTTCCACAAGTTTCAAGATGTTTCTTGATAACTGGAATATTCAAACAGCTCTTTGGCTCAAAAGGTATTTATTTCTTAAAGGAAAGCTTTTCTCCATTGAAGTTTCTTAGATAAATATTTCTTTGAAGTTGGTATGACATTTAAAGCTAACCCCCACAAAACATCACTTGTTTAGCAACTGCACGGGACATTCTTCTTGTAATACTTGAATTAAAGCCTCTGAGTTTAGGACTTCTCTCTTAGTGTAAACTATCAGGTTATGATAGAAACTGTTTTCTTCACTGGCCGTAGGGAACCTAAAACTGTTAATCTGCAGAGGCGTCTTTTTTCCCTCTCTTAGAATTCAACCAGGGCATGTTGCTGAGAGCAGCAGGCAAAATGTATATCTCAGCCTGTGAAAGCTCTGCATTATTTTTAGCCACGGAGTGATACAGGAGCTTCCATACGTTCTGTGAGAGAACTTTCTGTGCTCCTTCCATTATGTGTGCATGACAGACACCAAACCCTACAATGTGCTGTCAGCGAAAATTCCAAATTAATCTCTCTCAGCTGCACTCCTTTTCCTTGCCTGGGAAACAGGTACAGTGCCCTGCGAACTACATCATTCTGCTTCTTTGTGGTAAGGAGAAAGTAGAAGTGTTCCTGAGTAGTGCGTGGGTGTTGTTTCCCTTCTTCCAGTCCGATTGTTGAGTTCATCTCCTGTCCATAGGTGCAAGTTTAACTGAGACCCCTATCTTGGGATCACTTAGAGGACTTTACCCCTTATTCTAGGATAGCTGGCAATGGGATGTCTCTTCCATCAAATGTCTTCATAGTGTGTTCTCTTTCTTCCATAATTTCGTCCCTAAATATTTTGCTCACCCAATTTAAAAAAGAAATTGAATTTTTTGTGATTATTCTGGTTGGCTCAACAGTCAATGAAATCTATTGCTAGGACAGTCAACAAAAAATTGTATGTTTGCAGATACGTTATTTAGCTATTTTAATTTAGTTAGAGAACAGAAGTTTAACAGTATTAAAACGTAATAGGAAAAGGTTGTATTTCAACAAACTTTCAAATCTCCTAAACTGAATGATTCTAAACAAAAATTATTAGTGAAGAAGCACAATGTTTCTGTTGATAATTGAAAGAAAAAAAAATGCAAATCAATTGCTCAGAATGACAATAAAAGAAGATGTGAAGAAAAATTAAAGCATCTCCTTTAAAAAGTATTTTTTAAAACAAGAGTAGAAGAATCCTTGAGGATAGTATAAATTGATTGTGTCAAAGTGAAACGGTGTGGAAAGGTGGATGTTTGGTGAAAGTTTTGTTGCAAGTAAAAGATTGTTTTAATTGATTATATATGAGCTCCATAAATAGTGGTAGAGAATATATATATTTTTTAGTAATCATTTGGTTAGTTGCAATGCTCCAACAATTTGCATAGAGGATTTGCTCATGGATTACTTTAAACATCCACTTTTAATACCTCACTTTTTTACCATTTATAGAGGTACCTAAAACTTTAGCCATTTATCTCACATGAAATGCCAGACATCAGCATTTGTTCTGTTCTTTTCTGATACTCTCTAAAGAGAAACTGAACCATCAGTTAGACACTGATTGTGTGTAAAAACAAACTTGTGAAAAACACAGTTAATGGACCTACAGATCACAGAGGTTTGGTAAATATTTACTGTAGATCATAATACACAGCAATTCAAAGGTATTATTGTTACAAGCATGTAAGTGAAAATAGATATTTACATAGTACCATATATCAACAAAATGTATCATTTTAACGTTTCCTGACTGGGAAAGCTGTTACGTTCCCCCTCAGCCTTTTCCTTCTCTTTTCCAAAGAAACCATCTAATCCCATTTGTCCTTGGTCATGTTTGCAAAACCTCTGTGGTTCTTGTTGCTCAATTCTGAAATCTTTCCAAACTTCCTGTCTTCTTGGAGTGGAGGTAGTACTTTTGCTAAGACCTTTAAGGTCTTTCCCTGGCATTTAGAGGCAGAGTTGATTAATAGGAGTGGATTAGTTATCGTTATTTTCTTTGGGTAATACTGTGATGTATTAGAAAGGATGTTATATCTGTCATTTTTTTGCAGCAGCAATCTGCTGTTGATTCATGCTTAGCTGATACTCAGTGTTTCATACTGTTGATCCATATTCATACTCAGCTACACTTTTTCAGTAATGTTACAGGAATGGTACTGGTTTGTGTCTCCCACTTTTCTTATTAGATGTTCTATGCTTTGGACTTCATCTTGTTGATTTCAGAACAACAATCCTTCAAGTCTGCCAAGATCACTTTGGATTCTAGTGCTCTCTACTAAGAAAACAATCTCAATCTTGTCCCTCCCACCTTCCACCTCAAAAAAGGAAGGGAAGACAAGGTGGAAAAATATACTTCTCAGTCTACCACCTAACTTAGTAAAGAAATTATAGAACCAGACCAAAGACAGTACCTTATTGAACAGTTGATGCATATTCCCACTTCTAGAACATTAGGGATAAGATAACCTGAACCACCTATATTTGAATAGATTTTCTCAACCTATTGTGGTGACCATATTTCCTTGATTTGTTTTTAGGAATGTCAAATGAAGCATTTGAACATGATTTATTATTGCCAAATCCATGGAAATGTTTAAGTTAACTTTTTATCCTTTGAAATTGAAGTCTGATTTTTTTTTTTTGGTGCTGTATCTTACCTCACTTGCATTGATACAGCTGAAATTTGGTTAATTTAGTGAGTTTTGTTCGCTCCTGAATGCTTTTCAGGGGACAATTTCAGTACTTTAAATCAAATAAAGATTAAAGACATGTATCATTTTATTAATGAGATGTAATTAACCACCAGTCATATACATTTAGAATTAATAGCAGTACTAGAACACGTAACATTTTGTATGTGTTTAGTGCTCTGGTGTAATAAACATTTCTAAGCACTCTTCTGTAACTAATCCCAAGCAGTTTAAAAAGCACACAGGTATGTACACAATTACATGCAAACTGCACCTCCTCTCCCAAGGATGTGTGGGATACAAAACCCTGCTTGCATGCAGTGCCTGTGGGAGATGTGGGTGCTCCAGCTTGGTGTGAAGCCGCTGTTTTCACATGCCCACTAGAAAAGCCTGGCACAAATCCATGTGCCAGCAGCTGACAGGGATGAGACACTGCTCCCTGGCATGATGCACTGCACTCACAGTCCCCTATCTGGATGCAGCTACTCTGTGTCTACCAGGGATGCCCTGTCTTGGCCAAGACAGAGGTCATGGTGTTGGTGGGGTGACTTCTGGCAGTGTCAAACCAGGTTTTGATAAAAAGTATTTTGCTCCAAGATGTGCCCCCGATTCATTGCAAATTTTCCTAATGCTTTGCTAGACCTGAGGCTGACAGATTCTTTGTCAAAAATGTCTCTTCATCCTGGGCAATGTTGCTTTCCTCTTTAAGGTGATCCATTTTGGGCAAATGTCCTCAGATAGTTTTGAGTATTACGCCAGCCCCATGTTCTCATCTTAATGGCCACTGTGAGCGAAGCCCTTTAGCAAGAGGAGGGGGTTGTGCACATATCCCACTGAAGACCTCAAAAGATAAAACTTACCACATCTGTTTGACCGGAATAAACTAAATTAGCAAATTACTCTTTCAATCTGCCCCTATTCAGATCCTATCTTTTTACCTTCTGTTCTTCAACATTGACTGCATCAGTAGGTTTCAGTAAGCTTTCCTTTATGTGGAAGTTGCAGTAGTTAGATTAGTAGTGGATGTTGTGGCTCTCTGTATCATTAGCTTGTCATCTTTGAATAACAGATGTGCATTCTCTTCTCTTTCTCTGTTACTTGCTATGTGGTTATAAAACCCTTTTACATATTGGTGTCTATAGCCTTTTTAGTTAAAACTCATTTTTGTATGCTAGCCGTAGATTTGCGCTCATGCATGCTTGTGCTGTTTATTTTTGCTTTGCTAGTTTGTATCTGTTCCCATATTTCCTATTGCTTTTTGGTTTTCAGATCATTAACGAACTCTTGATGAAGCCATATCAGGACCTTACCATGTTTCCTATCATTCTTCCACATCATCATGGTTTGTCGTTGTGTCATATAATGTCGTCTTCTAGAAACCACCTTTCTTGGATTCCTTTTTCCCTTCTTCCTTCTAGAATTCCTTACTATAGGTCCTTGCCTAGTAATTCAGCGTCTCAATTTTAAAATAACACAGAGTTCAGCATTCTCCTTATTTGATACTCTCTCAGCACTAGAGTATTTATGACAATTTCATCATCATGCTCACCTAATTGTGTCACACAGACACATTTTCAACTGTAGTTTCTTTATTATTCAAAATTGAAGGTAGTTGTTAGTTTTCCCCTGCTCCTATAAACTGCTCTTATTTTATGGAAAACATACCTGACTCGTCCCAAGAGTCTGGGGGTGGTTTGTGCCTTCCAGTGCAACTTTTCAAACACATTCTTGGATGGCTCAAGATCCCTTATTAATGGCAATACCCATCTTTGGATGCTTGTGTATCACTTCATTAGGAATAAGGACCGTGTGTGAGGGCACTGAGCACAGTTTAGCACTCAGGGCTGGAATCGGGAGCTTTAAGCATTTTCTGTAAGCCATAATATAGTGACAGCATTATTAAATAATACAAAACTGCAATTGCATTGAAACTTTTGTATTGGAGATGAAACTGGTAAAAGTATAAATGATAGCTGAGAAGACTGTGGGTGATTTGCTTTGTGTTACTTATCTTGAATTGTTTTTGACTTGCTAGAGTGTGCTATGAGCGAGCCACCTTCAGCCCAACGATCCAAACCTTCATCCTTTCTGCCATCTGGCATGGGGTTTATCCAGGATATTATTTAACATTTTTAACAGGAGTACTAATGACACTAGCAGCACGAGCTGTAAGTACCAACCAAGTATCTTCTTAAATAGTAAGTTTGGTAAAAGCAAATTGATCATGTTCTGTAGTCCAAAGATGCCTTTTACTGTTGATACACAATCTGTCTGATAGTGGTGTTTACTTTTTTAGTTATGAGAGGAATGGGAATGATTAATTAAAAGGAGGGCTTGATTGATGGAAACAAACAAGACTGTACACAGCCTATAACATCTTTGTAGAATATCTTTTGTGGAAGCTCTTCCTGTGTATTAACTGATGGTGTGTTAGTATGGCATGCTGAACAGGTTGATGTTATCTAAAATAATTTTGAAAAAATCAGTGATGATGAGTAGCTTAAAATTTGGATGTCAATGCTATATATTTCTAGAGTCTGCCTCATCCCTAATTTCTGTCCACTACTATTGTAAGGATGGTAACGAAAGAATGTTCCCCCTCAAGCAGCACATAAAAATCTCTAGTGCAATTACTGTTTCAAGTTGGCCAGCCAGTAGTGCAGTCACGTTAACAAGCTTTTGCAGTTGCTATTCAGAACCATATGGAACCAGCAAATCTGCCAAGAAATCTCTCACAGTTCTGCCTTAGAAAGCTGTGTAAGAATAGAGACAGGTTTATCAGTCACTCAGTGGAAAAGAGGAACAAATTACACATCAGATCAGAGCAGCATAACAGAGCACTTTTTTTGTTGAAAGAACCAGGAGAGTGAGAAATTAAATAGACTGCTCTATGATTTCTATAATAGCTAGGGGAAGGTGGTACTTCAGATTTAGGTCGTTACTACATCAATAGAACAGATGCTTCTCTTTCTTCACAAGATGTGGGTATAGTCCTTGTTTGACAGAACCAACTCCTTTCTTTACAATAGATACAGCTTTCTTCTCCTTCCAGACTCTATCACAGGGAACTTTTGACATTTATCAGCCAGGGGCTGGTGCAAAAACCAAGATTCTAGGCTAGTTCACAGATAAAAGTTGTTTACTTAGTGAGATGAGTCCAGTAAATTGGAGTGCTCGCGGCCCTTCACCCTGGGCCTCTCTAGCAGACTGCATAGTATTCATGTTTCATATGTATCAATCAATAGGCTATAAAAAAATATTTTGAGTTTCTGTATCAATAGGTACTTAATATTAACTAAGATATGTTAGAGGTACTTCAGCATATTTATTATTTAACTCTACTAGCCTTTAACTGCAAAATTTGGCAGCTCTTTGGCTTTGGCAGCATGATTCATGCTTTGTTGTATTATGCCTAAGAATGTGTCCAAGTTATTTTACTGCCTTTAATCATTACACATTTCATAATCAGGTGTTTACTAGTGGCAGTCATAGATTTATATTAAAAGTTGTTCTTCAAGTCGTAAAATATAGATTACAAGACCTTTTGTGAAGCTTCATCTGAGTTCTGCAAAACTCAGTAACAAGTCCTTGCATGTGACCATAAGAATAAACTAGAGGGAGATGGCAGAATGAAGGGTATGTAGCTAGAATTACTTGTTTGACTTAGCTTAACTAAGCAAAGACTGAGTGGGAATGTGGTATGTACAGGGCAATTAGAATAAGAAGAACAAGAAGGGTAAAAAAGGGTTTTTAATGTAAAGAATTAAACCAGCGGGAGCTAGCCTTGGATATGTTCTTTGGAATGAGGAGTTCTAAAGAAACTGAGAGTTGAGGAAGCTAAACAGTCTGCTCTGGTATGCAGCTTTTCAGAGAGGACTGCTTTAGTGCAGGTGACTGGGAGGTGGCAACTGTGATATCACGTTGGGGTCAAAGGCTGAATTGAGCCCATCTTGGCTTGTCAGCACTTAAGAGTGTGAGCAATGATAACAGTTCTGTCAAAGAAGGAGAGGCAAAGATTTGCTGATGTCTTTTAATTTTAGACTTAAATAAAACTGAACTCAAACCTGCGTGGGTTTTGTATCTGGGTTTCTTAAATACTTTTGGTATTCATTCTTTTGAGCAGAATTTTAGAACAAAAGAAGACTCAGCATAGAAAATTGAATAATTTTGTAATAAACCCACTTGCTAGAAGTTAAGACTCCTGAAATGTGTAATCAGAACTGGTATCTGTATATTCTGATTTATACCTTGTCTTAAAATATATTTTACTAACAAGTGTATGAAAATGGCTTACCATATAGAAGCCTTCATCAGAAGCATTCTGGCTTTCACTTTCTTCAAACCTCTATATTTATAGAATGGCTTGATAGAATACAATGTCTGCTTCATTCAGACAAGCAGTGCAAATTTGCATTGGATTTAGGGTAGAATTAATTTACTTAAACTCTTTAAATTTATAAATTAAATTGATAAATGCTTAAATTCCCATGCTGAATGAAGTGTGGGGAATTTGAGCCAATTCCTATTGAAGGTGATGGGCATTTGGAACAGTTCAAAGATATTTGAGCAAACTGTAGCATTTAAATTCATCCTATGACTTTTGTGTCAATGCAACAAACTCTGAGCTCTCAAGGTTTCTTCCTCAGCTAACTTAGTATTACCTGCTTTTTCAGATCAGAAACAGTATCAGACACTATTTTGTTGAATCTCCTGCTGTTAAACTATGTTATGATATTGTAACATGGATGGCAACTCAAGCAGCAATAAGTTACACAGTCGTGCCATTTGTACTGCTCTCTGTAAAACCCTCTTTCACCTTTTACAGGTAAGCACATTCTACCTGTTTCCTTTTCTTTAACTTGGAATAGAAGTACTTTCAGTGGCAGAAGATTTCTGAAGCTATTTCAGTGATATAATTAAAGATAGATTTGTAGCTGAACAAACTGTATTTCTGTTCTAGTGCTTGAACATAGTGTGTCTTGTGTACAAAAAACCAGAGTGCTCACATTTTCCTGTCATAACAGACTTATTTTTCAGGAGGCAGGGAAAAAATCTAACCAAAACCAAAAGCAGACGATACCGTTGACATTACTATATGCCGTTGAACTATTTTATAGCAAGACTAGATACTGACTTCCCAGAAATAACTTGTGAAAAAAGTTGAAAGCATACTTCTGTTCACTTTACCCCTTGTTACAGTACTAAATAGTGTGAGGGAAGACTTAATTTCTGATTTTCCCCTTATATTACTTTTCTTAAAGGAAATAGTAATGTTTTCTTATCTTACATGCAAAGTATATCTGTACGAGTGGTCAGAGTTTTATTGATTAATTATTTCTGTTTGTTTTTTAGCTCCTGCTATTTCTGTCTTCATATTGCCAGCATCCTGGTGTTGTTGGTATTTCCATTGAAAAGAACTCAAAAAGGAAGTAAAAAGCATGAAAGTGTCCAGCCCGTGTGGTCCAGAAAACTAGAAGAAGAAAGTCTTTTGCAAAAGAACAGTTATTCCACAACAAATAATAGTTTCAGTCAGAAACAAGAAATAACCTGCAGATATCAAGCATTAAAACAGTGATTGAGGAAATACTATGATGAATATATTTTGTATGTTTTCAGAAACCCATTTTTAGCACCTTTTAAAGGGGTTTGTATTTGTTTGCAAAGATATTTAGTAAGAAAAGAATGCATTACCTAGGAAAATCACATACAATAGCAAGACTGGAAACAAAACAAATTAACCCCTCCCATGCCATGTCCCTGTGGGTCACGCCTTATATGAAGATATTACCATTATTTCAATGGGCACTCAGGACTTGCAACGTATGTCCATAGGGTCATATGTGTGCCCTTTGCTGAATGTACGTTGTGTATCCCAAGGCACTGATGGGGTGGAACAAAATTGTGTCAATCTAGGATTAACAAATGGAAATTATTTTTCCAATTGAATGACTTGCCTTAAACCCTCTATTTACTGAAATATTGTTTCTAAGTGGGTATTTCAAGTTTGATTTTATGTGGAAAGTGTTTCAAATATATAATACTATGTGCTATAAAGAAGGTAAAAATAGGAAATGCAAAGTCACTAGAAGGCTTTGGAATCTTTCAAAGGGAATTGCAATAAGCATCTCAGTATTTGGAGGGTTTTCTTAAAGTATCTCAAACTATTACTCAGAACTGTAAACATTGATGCCAAATTATAGTTAGGTTTCTTTGATAAAGAGTATAATTACTCTGAATGGATTAAAATGGCCCTTCTGAATGGATTAAAAACACCTCAAGATTTACCTTTTCCACAGGTTGATAGCTCTAATGTAGGTTTCTTTTACTTTAAAGTACCTAAACCCAATAAAACACTGCCAAGTGGGCTTTGCAGCCAGAGGGGGAAAGGCAGCCACAAGGCACAGAAGACAACGTGCAAGCACTGGGATTTCAATGAAAGTGCAGTTTTGCCCTTAAATACCAGAAATACTTGTTCTAGAATAGAACTGTTTTAAAAAAAGTGATTTTTAATACTTAAAGTTATTTTGAATTTTCAGGCATCAGTTAGTTGATGATGCTTTCAGTATGAAATAGCAAAATTACCTTGAAGCTCCAGCACACAGGTAGTCAAACATGAAATGACTATCATAACCAATTTCTGTATGCTTGATAATTGATGAACCTTCATCCAAAGAAGTGTGTGAATTTGAGGAAAAGCTTTTTCTTTGAATTAGAATTTTAGATGCAAATTTCATGTCATATTTCTGGGTAACATAATGAAAGAAAGAAATCCTTCAGAATATCTGCCTGTCTGAATTATGGAAGTGTGTCAAGGAAACAATGCAGTGGTTATATCTATTCCAGACCATTTATTGTGATGATGGTCAGTGCTAGAGTACTACTGTTAAAGGGCTACATTTTTAATTGCATATATTCTGTATTTTCGTATAATTTTTTTAAGTAAACACAAACTGTTTATCCATGTGGAGTTTATTTTTAATTTTAAACCAGATACAAAGTAATACCAGAGAAAAATAATGCAGCTGGTAGATTAATAACTAACAAATGATTGAGAAAATTTTGTCATAATATTTTGAAACTTAAAGTTTCCATCAAATATCTAGTACCAGTTGGATGAGTATTCTTACTACCAGAAGTGCAATGATGGTCCTCAGCTTTGGGGATGTTGCCCTGCAAAAATCATCACAGAAGTCCCTAAAGAACCAGACCCTACGTTAGGTCAGAGTTGTTTTCTTGCTGACATAACTCTGTGTCTGGCCCTTGGCTCCTTGCCTACAACTACAGGAGGAGGAGAACATAACTTCCCATATATGTAGGTCAGCACTAATTAATCTATTCAGAAAGGGAGAACTGAATATGAAATGAGAGTGGATGAGTCTGTTTAGATGAGCAGGGATGTTCATTGTTTCAGTGACAGCTGTATTGTCTTTAAGATAAAATAATCTGACTTCTAAATCCTTACTTTGATTGCCCAGGTAGGCTTCCCCTTACATGAGGTTGTGGTTGTCATATGCCTCTTTGACAACACATTATGGTTTTCTTGTTGTTAATAAGTAAGGGCATGCTAGTTTGTTTGATCATCCTTGTTAGATACAGAATCAGGAAAGACATTTTTTTGTTTTCTGTACTTGAAGGGACATTTACATATCAGAAAAAATGAGATTTGCACATTCGTGGGTGGGTAAGTAGAAATACGGTTGATTATTTCAGCATCTGTTACTCTTAAGCATAAATTCATTTTATTGGTGCCGTCTCCAAATCTGTTCAAACAAACACTTATGGATGCCAGTATAATGTGCTGGTTTCCTATTTATGTTCTGGTACTCTTGTTTTACTGTTTTGGCCTGCGTGCCCATGTGTGCTTTGGAGGCTTACTAATTCTTCTTAATTAAATATGGAAACAGTTGTAAGGGCTCCCAGAAAATAAGCAGGTTTAGGGTAGTGCAGAGTGGTACTTCAGCGTGAGTGAATTCAGAGGTACAGTTTTGTTCAGAACTTTTGTATATAGGGAAGTTAAAACAACTAAGAAAATACATTCATGCTTTCATTGGGCACAGGTGGTAAAATACAGGTTTCACAATTGGACGTTACTTTTTCATTATTTGAACTCATTAAGTAATTGCAGAACAAGAAAATTACGACAATTAATTCTGCACAGAATTTAAGTATAGTGTCCTAGAATTTACCCTTTAAATGCTATTGTTAAATATAAAAGTACTTTGAACAAAAATCTGCTCTTCACACAAATGAATTCTCTTGGAGACTATGGAAAGAAGTGTTTTGTTTTAATGGCAGCACTCTGATTTTAGTCAAACCGGGGTTTTGATGTTTCTTTCCCTCTGCTTTGCTCGTTTTCTGCCTTGCTATCGCACTGGATCCTTTTTATCCATTCAATCAGAAAGTCAAGAGCAGCTAGCCCCAATGCTTTAGATAATTTTTAGGTTTTACACACATCATTAGATAATACTGAATTTGAAAGGATGGCAGTGATTACTATTCCTCTTCCTGAGAAAAACTGTAGAAAGTATATTTCCTATATATGTTTTGGACATGAAGGAAACATGGTTTTAAGTATTCTTTCACTTATTAACTAATGTATATCCAAAAGGTAAAAGTGTTTCCTTGCAGAAGTGTTTACTGCAGATCAGCACACTATGAAAAGTAAATACAACATATCATTCATAATTTTATGGTGCTTTGCAGATATTTGCCTATTGTGAACAGTTCATTCAGGCACTTAATGAATTAATGTTAGTAAATGTAGTCACCCTGATAGTAACTATTTGCTTGCTTAACATTTTTAACTTTTATGATTCTCTATTAATGAGAGAGATTTATATTACATATTTAAATAATACGTTCAGTGGTGCCCACTACTGTTGTAATCAAAAAGGCTTTGTTAGCTTTGCAGTTACAGATATGTTCTTCTTATTCAGGAAGCTTATTCTTCCCTGGCCATTCCTTAAGTTGACATGTAGACAAGATTTCAATAATTGGTGGCATTTGAAAAATTATTATATCTAAAAATATTGGTATGCATTTCAATACGCTCTTGATTACAAATCACATTATAGTGAGTAGACCATGAAGAGACCTTAGTATATTCCCTGCTCTACACTGACATGTGGTGTAAGATTTACCAATATAGTATATTATTTATTAGAAGAATTTTACATTTAAAGGACTTGTTCTGTTTCCCCAAGGGGAATAAGTAATATTAATATAAATGCTAGGCTTGTATGACAGGATGCACACTAGGTAGTTTTGCCTCTTTTGATGGCATTGATTTGGATGGTGGTAAAATGTCCTCTGATGCAGAGGAGATGCTTGAGATCATCACCTCCTGTCTAATTCATATCAAAAGTAATTTTAACAAAATCAAGATTTTTTTCTCTCAGAAGCTTTGCAAACAAATTGTTGACAATTTGTTTAAATACATGGTCAAATGTGTCTTCACGTTTGCATTCAAATGTGTAACTGTTGCTTATATGTAAACTTTCGCATGTTCAACTTTATAAGTTGGCCTTGAAAGATAAAGAAATTTAAAAGCACAAGTTACTGTAATTTAGGCTTTCATTTCCCTTATCTTTAAGTCTTTCACTTTGTAATTCTCATTGAATTCTGAAATCAGGCTTGAGAATTCAATTTTCATTGAAAATTTTGAAATAATACCATCTGTGTTGAAAAGTGATCAGTGTTAGAAAACCAGATGGAAATAAATTTAAGGATTTTAATATGATGCAGACTCTATGTATAAAAAATACACATTAGTTCTGTGCTGATTCATCACAGCATTTCACTACATGATTAATCTTTATGTATTTATTTAGATCCAATAATACTCTGAACTGCACTTGGTGTATTTTTTAATTTTCCTGTTTAAAAATCAATTGACAATAAGTACTTTAATAAGTATTTAAATGCTATTCTGAATAAGTAAGCAGGCACTCTAGTGAATTGAGCCTACTCTCATAAGATTACCAGATCTGTCTGCATCTCAGTTAGTTTGCACTGTCAGTCTTCATCTTCTTCATAGTCGCAGTGGACAAGGATGGCAGTGGAGAAGCCTCTAGTCAGAACGTGTCCCATCTGTGGCTGGAAGGGTTTGCCACACAGTTCCTGCAGGGAACTGTGTGCAGATCCTGTGTGCAGAGCTTGACAGAGGTTCTACTTGCTTGTGACCCAGGCTGCAGCTGCTCTCTGCTACATCTGGCTGGATTTTTGACATGTTTGCTGTCTTAATCTAGACATTTTGCAAACATCATGAAATCCAGGCATCCACAAAGTCACCCTGCAAACTTACAACTACAAATATTGCAACACTTGCTCATTACAGTCAAAACTAAATGAAAAAAAGATTTCTTATAAACTTGTTTCAGAATGGGCTTTTTGTAGGTTTTTTACAAAATCTAACCATCAAGTGTATCAATTTTGGTCACATTAAATATTTAAAACATAATTTTGCTCAGTTTAGGTATACAAAGGTGCAAAAGTAAATTTTGCCACTTTATCATCATTTGTGCTTTAGCTGTGTGTCCAGTGACTTAGACCTGGTCTTGGTTTTAGATGATTTTAGATTTTCTGAACCCATGTACATATCCATATAAACATTGTGTAAACTTTGAATTGACAAACTGTCATTACATATAATACGCATAAATACACTTAAAACAGCTTATATCAATATTCACATGAGGCTGTTGTTGAGCCCTCCAGTTGTACATTACAGTTGAAGGCTGTGGGGCTGTATTCTCAGAGTAGTTGAGCTTCCTGCTTCCTAAAGTGAAAACAGAATCTGTTGGTTACACTTTAAGTGGCAAGTAAAGGCTTCTTTCACACTGTTGCAAAACCAACTTTTATAGGTTATTCTGCTGCAGGCCATGATAGAAAACGACTTCAGGCTGAGATCTGAGGTAGGGCCACTTCTGGAGGAAAGTTTTTGTATTACTAGTGACTCAGTCCAGCACCTTATTCAAACAAACCTCTTGGCAAAAGAGACCTCTGCACAATCTTCTTCCTTCCTTTTGTTCTCTACAGCAGGAGTACCCCAGGCTGGATTTTCATTTAGGTTTCACTACAATATGTCATATGAATAGATAGCTGTGGTCCATGGTCTAGCCAGATTAGACTTGAAAATTGGGACAATGTAATCTGAAACAAAAAAATAAGAGAAACAGGGTGCCTAGAGACTGGTAATCAGAAAAGTGCAACACTGCGTATTAAAGGTGTAACAAATATCACAATAAGTTAAGGAGTATTTGCCTATGCATCTTTTGCCTTTCTCTGTTTTTCAGTTCTCTTTACATCTTTTCTTTGTACCTTCTTT
This sequence comes from Dicrurus megarhynchus, assembly GCA_013399195.1. Lineage (NCBI taxonomy): Eukaryota > Metazoa > Chordata > Aves > Passeriformes > Dicruridae > Dicrurus > Dicrurus megarhynchus. The sequence continues at coordinate 42,907 of VXAD01005760.1, forward strand.
TGTCCAGTGGTGTTGACTATTTCTATGAAGAATCTGCTGATGTGTCTTACTGTGACAAAGGTGTCAAAATGCTACAATAGTAATTAGGTAGTTACTCTTAAATCCCAGACCTCAGATGTGTTCTAGATCAGTTAGGAAAGAACATTCAAAATGGATGAAAAATACTTTAAGATGGGTAATATAGCATTATTCAAAGATGTTGTAATAAGTTATTCCATTTAAGAATTTAAAATATGGAACTTTATTCTTTCCTGCCTTGGTTACACATTCAAGGGAATAGTTTTACCTCAATGCAGAAGTAGTTATGCCTCCAACCACCCGTATGTTAAGGTGAGAGAACACCCCTAAAAGTGGATAGCTACAGTATTCCTAAATTTGCCTTTCCTGGTTCAGATTATAATACATTGTCAGTGAATTTCATTTTTATTATTCCAAAATATATATTTTTTAAAAAGTGTTATTTTTCAACAGGTCCATAAACTAAGTGTTGGTGTATGGTAAAATTAAAATACCACTGTTAGTTACACTGTGATTGTGATATTTTAATAATTACTTATTTCTAATTTGTCTCAGCAGTGCTGCAGAAGCAGCATGCTGTTATGTTTTAAAGGTGTTTTTAACTTGCCTATAAATGTTCTTTTCTAATTTGTGTCTTTAAATCTGATTAAACTGTAGTTTAAAAAAAGTGAACTTGTTTTTCTAAATTCTTTGGTGTCTGTCTTTAATGAGTGCTAAAGAAAAAAATTATTTTAATGCAATTTCTCCTTTTAGATTACTAAATATACATTGCATGCATTTACAGTGTTGTTTTGAATGTTCTACTTCAAAATCGCCTTTATTTAATTTGTTTTCTAGAGCTTATATACAAGTATAGGTATATAATTATTTTTTGGTAGAGCTGGTAGACAGTATTTCAAGTCTAGCCTCTTGTTACTTGGGAAAGGTGCTTAAGCAGTTTAAACCCTCCCTCTCAGAGGATATTGCTGCCCGATGAGCGCTACTTCCGAGTATGACAACTGGGGTATTTTTAGCTTGAGAAATGGAAACCTCATAACTGAGAAATCAAATCCAGTGTTTTGAAGAAGCTGCTGCTTTAATTGGTGGTTCCAAAGAAACAGGGCTAAGTGTGTACCATACATGCACATTGTCTTTCTCTTTGAAACTCGACTACCAGGACTCTGCTAAGGCAGTTTCTGTTGGCTGGTGACAGTCTGTCAGAGCCGGCTGAGAATGCTGGACCCGCAGGTTTTTACCATGTGAGCTTAGGTTATTAGAGAAAAGAAGGGATGTGCCACTACTAAAGAGGGGCTGTTTCCATCATCTCCTGTCTCACACTGCATCATTTTCTCTCTTCTTTTGATCTGGTATTAATTCCACTTCAGTACAAACTTTGTAAAGACAGTGTAAGTTTTTGAAGACATCTTTATACAGATCTCTTTCTGCCAGGGGTCCAACCCTAGAGGAATATGGAATGTGTGGTGTTCTCTTGAAAGGCCTTACTGTTGCAATGGCATTTTTGAGCCTTGTGTGTTTAGAACTCTCTTTTAGCAATCTGTATAACAAGAGATGAAAATACTTGCCATTCCAACACGAAGGACTACGGATGCAATTTTAGAAGCTCTGGTAAATGTCATTTTAACCAGAAGTTAGGCTGCAATGGAAATTGCCTTCTCAAATACGCATTCACAACAGAGTCAGTCATGAGTATGAAGTGTCCTCATGAACTAAACATTGCTGCATTTAGTGAAAAACTTATTTGAAGAGATTAAAATAAAGTACAGCTTTCTGCTACTAAGTGTTGTAAATTGTTAAGGTACTGCACAGAAGAAGTCATGATTAAGAGCATCCTGGAGCCAGCAGATATTTTCCTGTGCCTATAATTAACTTAGTTCCATCTGAGTAACTTCCTGATAACATGCAGGATGTTTCAGTATAGAATACAGAAGTAGTTCTAGGGCGAGATGTCTTCAGCCTATTTACTAGATGAGAGTTAGAGATCTGTCTGGTTTGGCAGTACATCTTATAGCTCTTCCTAAGATGGTCATATATAGTAGCAAAGGAGTTATTTCTCCATGGGGGCTGCACATGATCTTTCCAAACTGAATAAACCACAACTGCACTGTGTTTCACTACCTATGTGAATTAGGCACTTGTGGGAAAGTGTTGTTCCTAATCCAAGCATAGGGTACAAGTTAGAAGAGCACAAGGATGTCAGGAGCTGGATCCATCTGTAGCAAAAGTGAGTGATAGTGAAGGACCATACAGAAAACTGCCTTTTCTGCCTCCATGTTCATGGTGTTTGTACTGTTCCTTTTTATGCAGGAGGGAAGGAGCTACTGGTTTTGCCTGAAATTTGTGGCTGCATGGTGAGAGCACTATGATATGGGAATAAGGATTTGGGTGATGGGAGATCATGAATAGAGATACTAATATACATTTCTGTATAAAGTATGAAAAAAAAAGAGTAATATCCTGAAAGTGTAATATCCTGAAAGAGTAATATCCTCAAAATCTATAAACCTTAAGAGGCTAACACAGGCAGTCTTGTCAGACTGTGGTTTCTCTTAGGCACATAAGGTTATACGAGTGCCTGAAGCATCAGGACCACTCTTCCTTGAGTAGTGACCCTTATGCATCTGTTCAGGTGGCACAGAGAGCATTTTTCAGCCCCACATTAGCTGCAGGGACTCATCCTCCATTTGTCCAGATTTCATTTCTGCAAATAGGTGTAAAGAAGAAGAATGTGCTTTATACTTAATTTTTCCCAGTTTTTCAGCTGAACCAGTGTTTTGGTGCAAGATTAAGTGATTTAGCTTTTGAATTTCACTGCTTGTGCCTTTGCTTTGTATTAACAACTTTAGAGCATGTAAGGAAGCTGTATATTTTATCGGGGTATGAAAACTTTCTTAAGGTCATTGGAGAATTCATGCTTAGAAGAGTGAGCAAAGCACTTGCTGCATGGTTTCTTGTTTATAAGTATTTGGGGTATACAGGAAGCCCTGTCAGATGTTTCCTTAAGAAGTAAACAGACATGGCTCTTTACTGAGATTGAAAATCTCAGTGTTGTAAAGAATTATACCTATGCTTTGACCCTTGAAACTCAGTAACCTTAGAAATAAGCTGTAATGTGGGGGCTGTGCTCCTCTCCCTGGCTGGTTTGTTGCCATCCTGGGTTTAAGCAAGCATGGTTTCCTGGGGAGATGTTATTGCTGTAGTCATCAGAGATCATCTCTCATGCAGTTGTCCAAATGAATTAAACGCATCCATTATCGTGGATTCAGACTGAAGTGCTGAAGATGGAAATGACATTTTACAGTCACTGGGTGCATTTTATCATCACTGAAAGCACCGATGGGAGAACTGAAGAAAATGTTGGGAATGTTATTAGGTGGCTGCAGCCATGCACACCCTGGCCTGGGCTGAGAGGGGAATTTTCAAAATACCCATGAAGCTGCTCAGACATCTGGGCTGTGGGGGAGTCTGAGAGAAGCTGGTGGGTCTCAAGGTATGTGGTAGTACTGCAAAATGTGCAATATGTCAAAATTATTTTAAATTGGGATGTACTTTGATGTTTGGTCTTTATATGTAACTTTCCAGTCCAATCAGCAAGAAAGGAGACTTAACCAATAGAACAGATAGCAGCTAGCATCCCTTAGTTAGGACATCCTGGAGCTAACAAGCTCTAAGGATGCAGTAAATCAAGATGTTGATGTATGTCTATGTATATGTTGCCAACTTGGCAAAAGACTCAAGGTCCGTGTACCCTATAGTTGTTCTATCTTCATTATTATACTAAAAATCACTTCTACAGGTCAAAAAGACCCTGCCCAGGTGAAGACCCTTCCCCTGAGCATGCATAGAAGTCAGCTGGGGTTATGAAACTTGTATGCAGATTACAAGCCAGCCATAACGGAGGGGCTGCACTTGGAAGGTTATTGACACAGCTTCTGTGTATAAACCATAGAAACATACAATATTCTGAGTTGGAAGGGACCCATCGGAATCAAGTCCAACTCCTGGCCCTGCACAGGACAACCCCAAGAGTCACACCATGGGCCTGAGAGCATTGTCCAAACACTTCCTGAACTCTGTCCACCTTGGTGCTGACAACTTCTCTGGAAAGCCTGTTCAGTGCCCAATCACCCTCTGCAGGAAGAAACTTTTTCTGATATACAACCTCAACCTCCCGTGACTCAGTTTCATGCTGTTCCCTCTGGTCCTGTCCCTGGTCACCAGAGTGAAGAGTTTAGTGCCTGCCCCTCCTCCTTCCCACACGACGAAGCGGTTACTGCAATGAGGTCTCCCCTCCCTCTCTTCTCCAGACTGAACAAGCCAGATGACCTCCGCCACTCCTCGTATTTCCTCGGCTCAAGACCCTTCATAATCCTCGTTTCCCTCCTTTAGACGCTCTGTAACAGCTTAATGTCTTTCTTAT
>VXAD01005761.1:0-19026 GCA_013399195.1 Dicrurus megarhynchus
GAGGAGGAGGGACACACCCTGGCATGGTGCCAGGCCCTGTGACACCGAAGGACAGCTTTTACTGGTGGATTTGGCCGTGGTGGAGAAACCTTGTGGTGCTATGACCACTTTCAAAGGATGGCGCTTTGGAACATGGGATGAGATCTCCGTGGGGATTTCTGACCATGAAGTCTCCGAGGGACCCCACAGAGGTCAGACCCTCGCTGTGCCAAGCCCCACACAAGCACTGAGGAGCCATCCCCACCCCAGGTATTTGTCACCCAAACCAACATTTTCTCTCTTTCAATGGAGAGCTGAGAGCAGGAAAAAATTAACAACCTGATTAGGGATGTTTTTCTCGATTAAAGAATATTTTCAGTCGTGAAGGTCAAAAGAGACCCCCAAGGTCTTTGATCAACACCTTGTGGGCTGACCCAGAGCACTGAGTGCCACATCCCTTCCGTGGGCACCTCCAGGGGTGGGGATCCCACCACCTCCGTGGGCAGCCCCTGACCACCCTTTCAGTGAAGGAATCCCTCCCGATGTCCCAGGGGAAGCTCAGCTCCTCTCTGGCCATGGAGGAGCTCTTTGTCTGCAGCAGCAATATTTATACCCCAAGTGCCGGAGCACGGCGGGTGTTGGGTCCCAAGCTCCTCCCAGGCTGCGTTTCCCAGGGAATAGGACAATCTCCGAGGAGGTGAGAGGGGACTGTGGTGCTCTGTGGGACACAGCAGGAGCCGGGAACTCTGCAGGACAGGGAACAGGCTGCAGCCACCAAGTTTCCAAACAGCAGCTCCCGGGAGGTATGGCAGTAACGTCTCTCCAGGCTGAAATATTTCCATTTCAGTCAAAACACGTTGGGTGCTATTTTTGCTAAAAAATCAGCTATTGGAGGAGGGAGACGAAGGAAAGTATTTTCTCACTAAATATCTCAAATATTCCCTTTCTTTCACTCTGACGTTTTTCAATTCACAAAGGCCGTTATCTCTGTAATTCGACATGTTCCTCCCTAAATGAGCTGAGCTGAAATAAATCTTTGGTATCTTCTGAAGCAACAATCATCTCAAAATATTTATATTTTTTCCTCAGCCCACTCAATATGTAGAGCCCACACCTATCATTTTTAAAGCCTGAGGGACAAACTAAACTGGATCAAATTTTTTTTTTTCTCCTAAAAATCACTATTCCCAGAAGAGTGGCTGTAATCCCGAGCTATATTTTAATAGAATGAAAGGTTTCTATCATGTCCAAAAATTTTGCTGTCCAAAAAAAAAAAAAACCTGCAGCAAAGTAAAAAGGGGAGGGAAAAAAAAGCATTAAAACTTGACTGAAGCAATGTAGGAAATTGTCCACACAGCAAGGAGGAGGTTGTTGCTCTTGGGCCAGAACATGAGTTAGTTTTACATGGGGGTGTTAATAGGCTTTCTTTTTTTACATTAAAATTTGCAAAATTAGAAGAATTTTTTTTTTAAAAAAAAAGTTGATTGGGAAAAGAATTTACGAGGAAAAACCTTGTAAAATCCTTCTCACTGGTCTATTTAAAGTCTGTCAGGGGCTAATAATTAATATTTAGTTGCTGTATTAAAATAGCAGAGGGGGACAGGCAGGAATCCCACAGGGGGCTCTGTAATAGTTTGGTTTTTTTTGTTTTGTTAAACAAAAAGTTTTGTTTTAAAGTTTTGTTTTAAAGTTTTGTTAAAACTTTGGGAAAGAAATCAGGGATGAGGCCCAAGGCCATCGGTGCTGAAGTCTGGACTCTGTTCTTAACTCCCACCAGGCCAGAGGTTTCCCAAACGCACAGGGCTGGACACCAGCTCTGCAGAGCTTTCCCAATAGCACCCCCATTCTGCTTAAAATTCATCCTAAAACCCCAAAATCCCAGAGATCAGGCCTGACGAGTGAATCCCTCCTGCAACTCCAAATCCCACATCCCACCTCTGCCAGGTGGGATCAGAAGCTCAGTCTCGTTGTCTCTCATGACAGCTTCCCCTTTCCCTGGCCAAGTGATGCTCTCACCACCACAGACTCCGGAGTTTTGCAAGATCCCTTTTGCCACCAACTCGTGGCCAGCAAAGAACCCAAAGGAGCAAACTCAAGACGATTTTGCAATCTGAGAACCAGAAACCTTGTTGGCTGCTGCAAACTAATAATAACTGAAAAAATGATGAATACAGACCTTCACAGAGTTCACTTTCTTGCTTATTACTACAGTCCAAGAGAATAACAGTTTTCAACCTGTTTTCATGTGCAGACCTGAAGTTTCCTGATGTACCAGCCAAGGCACAGGAACTGCAGCTGCCAGACAAAAACCTGGTTAAAAACCTCTTCAAAAATCACAGTTTAGAACCAGGAAGCTTCTGCATTGAAGCATCCAACCCCTACCGGCCCTAAACAACTTATTTTGGAAGATGTTCTTGATATTCCTGCACCAAAGCCCTGTGTACCTCAAGGCTTTGCAGAGCTGCTGTAGCTCACGGTAACAAGGCTTCCAAAGGCTTATTAAATATCAGATCCCAAGGATCTGCTGGAGGTCAAGGTGAAGCACGATATGGAAAAGGATTTCCATCCCATGCTTTCACCACACCCTTGGAAGCCCCTGAGCTGTCTAAATCCTGTTCACAACATCGAATCTTAGTCTAAAACCTGACCCAAGGTTGAACACAGGGATTCCCCTCCACTCTTTCCAGATTTCAGGGAGGTTTTAACTCCTCCTGGGGCAGTCACAACAAAAGGACAAATGTTTGTCACGCTGTCAGTGCTGTCCCCTCCATCCAGCACAGAATCAACCCCCAAGCCCAGATGTGCAAACACAACTCAGTGGCTTTGGGGTTTGTATTTCCAGTTGTTGTCCTTCCTGCTGAGGCTCAAGAGGAGGGAAGAAGTGGAAGTCAGCCGTAACGGACACAGTGAAAGGAAGAAGGGGGAAAAAAGTGACTGGAATAAACAGACCATCTCCCAGGAAAAAAAACCAAACCAGAACCAGTTGTCAGCAAGCATCCATTTCAGCTGATTTCCAGCACAGAGGAATAAAATTGAGCCACTCTCAAGAGGCTTTCTGGAAGCGGATAAACTGCAGCAGGAAAGGACGTGGTAGGAGAGGAATTGCTGAGTGCTTCCTGCAGCCTCAGCCTCTGATTAAACGTGAGCCCTGCCTGCGTGGGCACTGCGGAGCAGCCCCACAGACACGGACATCCCAGGCTGGACGTGCAGTAACACAAATCAAAGTGTCCAGTGAGGAGTACGGGGGCTGCTGTCTGCCCCATCCTCCTCCAACACAAGTGTTCTGACCTTCCTGCCAGGACCCGAGGGTCCCTCACCCCTGGATGGGGCGTGTGCACGGGAACCTCGGGTGCTTTAACAAGGCCGGGTGCTGGTGCTGCACCTGGGCTGGGGCAATCCCAGGATCAATCCAGGCTGGGGGGGAACAGATGGAGCAGCCCTGGGGAGAAGGGCTTGGGAGTGCTGTGGGGGAGAGCTGGACATGCCCCAGCACCCAAAAAAACCTCCCACGTCCTGGGCTGCATCCCAGCACCGTGGGCAGCAGCAAAGGGGCGATTCCTCCCCTCTGCCCCTGTGCTCAGGTGAGACCCCACCTGCAGAGCTGCCCCTGTCCTGGGGCCCAGCACAGGAAGGACCTGGGGCTGCTGGAGAGAGACCAGAGGAGGCACCAGGATGGTCAGAGGGACAGAGCAGCTCTGCTGGGAGAGCTGGGATTGGAATTTCTCTCTGGAAAAGAGAAGGTTTCAGGGTGACCTACAAGAAGGTTGGAGAGAGAATGTTTACAAGGGCCTGGAGTGACAGGANAGCCCAACCCATTCCATGCTGATCCTGTGGTCTGTTACCAACTCCTCTGAGCAGTGCAGCCCAAAATCACTGCAACAAACCCAAGAACCAGCAACGAAAAGAACCAGGTAGAGATTAAGAGCTCTTATTAGCAGGCAAATAAAAAGGTAAATTTCTCCAGAGAAATATGTTGTGGTAAGAGGAACACGAGAGGAGCTGGAGAATGGATGTGGGCCAGAGGCAGCACCTGCACCCCTTCGTGCTGGGCCGAGCTTCTGCAGATCAAATCCTGCTGGGCAGGTCCCCCAAAGGAGGGGCAGCCACAGAAACTGCAGCTACCCTGTGCTTCCTGAGTGGCTTTCTCGCTTCAAAAGAGCTGCGAATAAGTGAGGTCTGCACAGCTTCCCTTTGGATTTCGTCTGAATTCCGTCAAGTTCTACTGAACACATCTCAAGCCTGCACGTTCCACGGGGGCTTCGACCAGGAAAATTTCCTGGGGGATGTGTGCTGGAGGAAAGCATCCACCCCCCAGCAGCTGTAACAGCTCCAAGCCTCACACTGAAAACGCTTCAGACAGAGGGAGACTCTTGGGAGATCTCAGTGACAGAACCTGGGAAATGGAAGTGGATTAAAGATGCAATGAGAAGACACGGGAAGGACGAGGTCGTTCGCAGCAGACCGAGACCGACGCGCACGAGTCAGCCTGGTGCCTGTCAGTCCAGCGCTTGGACTGAATTCCCTGGCATTCCCAAGTTGGAATGCCAGGGAACACAATCCCTTCGGAGCCCAGAGGCTCACCCGTTTCTCATTTGGCACCCCAAAATGCGCTGTCACGCCGGCTCTGACTCGTGGCACTGATTTCATGTCCTCTGTGCTGGCCCTGTTTCTGCTCCCGCTGACACACGGGAATCTTTGGAATAATTCCTTTGGAGCCAAGAAGATTGCTGTGGATTCATGCCAAAGGCAGCAAACTGTGGCTCGTGATCCTTGACGGAGGGAGCACGGCCCCAGCGTCAGACTCCGCTGTCACTCCTCCCTGTCATGTGGATCATTCTGGATTTTTTTGTCACTTTTCAAGTGGCTCAGAGAGCCCATCGAGGGAGCCAAGAGCATCATCCCATGGCACCACCATCCCCCTCAAAAGCCTTCCCAGTAAGAAGCTTCAAGGGCTAAACTGCATTAATTTGAACACAAAATAACCAGGCCCTGACACTTCCAGAAGCTCCTCAGCCCCGTGAGCACCACCACAGACAACGGGAGCTGTGGATGGGCAGCAAGAATTGGTTTCAGGGTTGACCAGAATTGCTCCCTCAGTGCTCCAGAGCCACAGACTCTTCTGCCCCGCTGTTCTTTGGCAGTCACAGATGACAGAAATTAATCTAATGAGAGCTGTGACTTGCATGCAAGCCCCAGTCACCCCACGGTTTATCAGCACAGCTCTGTTTGGGCTCTCACGGGTGGAGAACTTGGAGGGCAGAGCCCTACGCTGCAGATCTTGCACGAGCTTCACCCTCTGTGGGTTCCTGCCACGGCTTTTGCTCCCACACCAAATTCCCCTCGGCACAGGCAGAAGCTCCAAGTGAAGACAAAAGAGATTTTTACAGCACGGAAGGGCAAGAGATCCAAAACGAACACCTCACCCAAAATTCCCAGCACTACAAACACCTCACTTTTACCTGATTTCTCTTTTTCAACTGCAGCATGACCACAGGGCCAAGCAGTAAAACTCGCATCCCTCTATGCATTTTCCTTTCTTTCCAGTGTTTTTGGGGTTTTTTCCCTAATCAAGAAAATCCCAAACTCAATCTCATGCTCAGGAACTCGAAAACTTTGAAAAACCTTTTCTCACCAGAGGACCCATCCTAGCAAAGGAGCTGCTGAAGGCACCTTGTGCTTCAGGGGAGAAAGGCAGGGGGAGGAAAATGAACGGTCACTGGAATCTGGATCTCTCTGGAGCTGGTGGCTGCTCTTTGTCAGCGGAACCATCTCCTGCTGGAAGGCTGAACGCCGCTCCTGGATGAAGTCCTACCTGGACACAGTTATTATTTCTCCTTCTGGGAAACAAGAGGGGAAAAAACCGATATGGGAGGCCTTGCAAAGGAGAAAGCCGTGGAGAGGGAGGGACTCGAAGCCGTGGGGAACGTCGGGTCAGCAGTTTCTGGTACAAAAGGCTCTGCACAGTTATAAAAATGTGGGGTTTTTCCAGCCACTTTTTCCATAAGGAACCAACAGCGCTAAAAATCCATCCCACCATGCTCTCTAAGGGCACGAATGGACATCATTCCCCTAAAACCAGGATGGACTGACCTGTCCATCACTGGGAAACAACGCCATAAACATACATTTATATATTAAAATATATGATATATAAATTTAATGACGTTTTAATATATATTTATATGTTAAATCTCTATAAACCCACAAAAGGCAGGGCATAGTTCTGCCACATTCTCAATCCTGAATGGTTCTTTATCTCATAGACACAACCTATTTTTTATAGCTACAATTTATTTATATATATAACTGATTTTATACGTGGGTTTATGTATTTTCATATATAATTTTGGATATATTCATATATCTACATAAAAAACCCACAAAGGTGGGCCCATATTTGCAACCTTGAATGGGTCTTTATTTTACTATAGTCATCTTATCCTGCCCTCCCTTAAAAAAATGCCATCTTTGTAAAGGCACACAGCCATTCCTCTGCTAAGTTATTAAAATGAGCATCACAAATTATCCTGTAAAGGCAACGATTTTTAACCCTTCCAGCCCTGCCAGCCCTGAGTGGGTGTATTTGTGTATTCCAAGTGTTTCTGCTCCCTGGATCATCGACCGCAGCCCCTGCATAAAAATGCCGAGCAATTTTTAGCCGGGGCTCGGCGTGGCTCGATGCCGTGCTCTTCACGTGGCACCGAGCCCTTCCTGAGAGTCCTCCCTGTTCCACCTCCTCCCTCCCGCTCCGAAAAATGAATCCAAACCTTCAAATCTTTCCAGGCCCTGGAATGAAAGGGTGGTTTGGCAGCAAAAAAAAATGGGGGGGCGGGGGGTGGACATCATCACTCAAGCTCCAGCAGAAGCCGGGAGACTGGCATGGGGTGGGGGGAGCTATTCCAAGTGGTGGTGCTGCCATAAATAAATAAATATTGACAGACCGTGCCAGGATCTGTTGGGAAGGGCAGGCGGGGAACACAGGGCACATTCAGGAGCCCACGGGGATGATTCAGGTGGGGCGGATGAAGGGGCACACACACCTTTTTTTACACGTATATCTCGGCTTTCCTGGGGCTGAGCCTGAGCATGTTTGTGCACAGGAGGACACCTGCCCGGCCTGAGGAGGGTTCTGGGCGTGTTTGCAGGCTGCAGGGGTTATTTGGTGCCTGGCAGCACCATTGTCCTGGCCACAAAGAGCCACGCTCAGGCCTGCAGCTGCAGCCACCAGAAGTGACCACCTACGGCTGGCTCCTGGGTGGGCAGCGGGAAAAACCCTCCCAGCAGAAGGTCCCAAAGCAGGTCCCTCCAGCAGGAGCCAGAGGAAAAAGGATCCGAGTGGCTCCTCCCCTCCTGGAAAATGCTCTGTTGAGAATCTCCATCTGTCTTAGTGAGCATCGTGGGCATGGCACCATTGCTGCAAAACATTTGCACCAGGAAGCCCTTGACACACGGACAAAGCTCCGAGTGAGGGGAAAGGCATGAAGTTCATTACCAGCAGGACCTGACATTTAGAAGAGGACGTTAAACAGGATCTTCAAACAAGGTTTAGGCTTGGTTTTCAGCTTAAGTACTTGCAGCCAAACCCGAGATTCGAAAAGGTCTCCTCAGCCACCTGGCCCTGGAGATCCCAACAGCTTCTAACGTTTCCTTCTTCAGCCTGAAACCACCACACCTCTGCTCATCCAGAGCCGAGCAGGCAAACACTCCCCTCCTGCCAAAGCCCCTCCAGAGCCAGTAACAACACATCACAGGACGCTCCACCACCATCTCCAGAGGCAGCTGGAGCATCCTTAAAAAACCTACTCCCAAAACAAGGCTGGGAGCTTTGCCTTTAAAGCACCTGGGAGAAAGGAACACTCCGGAAATCTTCCACAGTAGCCTGGTGGCCAGAGGTGCTCCCAGCTAGTCCGAGTTTTTAACGTGGCCAGGGCTGCTCCCAGCTAGTCCAAGTTTTTAACGGGTCTAAGTCCACGTGCAGCCTCAGAGATGAGAGCTTAGCACAACGCTAAAGCTTGTTCTGGATGGGGACATGCCTAAAAGAAACACAAAGTCCCTGTGGCCAAGACAGAGTCCCACAGGTGAGGTCCTGCCTCTGCCACCCAGCAGTTAAGGAACTCCCCTGGGAGCAGAAGGTGCAGGATTTTGGCCCCATATCCTGGGAGTATTTCAAGAAGCCGAAGTAAAAGCCCCACGCAGGTGCCAAGGCAGGGAGTGGCACCGTGTCCTGGCTCAGGCCAAGCCACCAGGGACGTGCCAAGCAAAGCCCAGGTGGCTCTGGGGCCCTGGGAGGGTCCCCACGAGGGGGGCAGGCGTTACCTCTGCATCCTGGACATCCTGTGCAGCTCCATGTCGTCGCTGCCGCGGAAGCCTTTGGCAAAGGGGTTGTTCTCGATCTTCAGCTGGGTGATCTGAAAGGGAGGAAACGCAACGGGGTCACCGCGAGTCCGGGGCACGGCCTGGGAGAGAGGGGACAGCGGTTGTTAAACCCCAGGCAGGCGGGAGGGGAGGGAAAATGCAGCTTGAGGGAGCTCCAGTCGTCCCTCAGCTCCCTGACCACTCCAGATGGGCCTTTCCCTAGAACGCTCCACGGGAAAAATATCTCCTGTCAACAGCCTCTCGCTTCTGCCAGGCTTGTCCCAGAGCTAACACGTGGGACTGCACGCACACATTTTTCTCTGCAGAAAATCTGCTTTCTGAGAGTTCTTACTTTCATTTTGCTGTTGGGACAGAGAGGACTCCGCTTCTCAGAGGACCAGGGATGGAAGTCTGAACAAATCCCAACAAGTATTTTCTCATCAATGCACAGGCAAGACCAAAACCTCACCTCCCAGACCAGTGAACTTCACCCTTGGGGTGTTTCAGACCAGCTAAAGGCACTCCAGGCGCTCTGCATCTGCCATCCTGCCCCACACCTGCCAGCACTGCAGGGACTCATTACCTGAGTCACTTGGAGGGTGACTTCACCTTCATCAAGCCCCGGAGGATTTTTTGTCCCCCCAGTAATTCCAATTTGCTCACTAAGTGAGCTGCCTTCAGCACCTAAAGTTTAGCAGGATGAATCCCCTCAGACTCAACTCCTCTTAAAAAGTCTAAATTTGCCATTTAAAGCAGCTGCTGGACAGATCATGCCCTTAGCCAGAGGGACTCTGCTGCTCCAAGAGGTCCCATCCCCTCCTGCACTTCTTCTCCTGAGGGCTTTGGTGAGCAGGGGTTGGCATTTAAGCCAATATTAATCAGGGACCAGCAACACCCTCAGCTGCCCTGTGGGTCTTGTGAAAACTCACTCTGCCATGCCAAATCTGATGCAAACGCTTTGGTGCCTTGGCAGAGAACAGGACTGAGCCTGGATCGGGTGTGATATGGCTCAAATTTGGGCAAAAGGGAGAAAAGTTCCCTTTTTTTTCCTCTTTTCTCCATCACTTCCTGGCAGTCTGAGCCTTCAGCAAGGAATCAGGAGAGACACCTGCCCAGGAGGAGAGACAGGCCCGTGTCTGCTGCTGGAGGAGCTTCACGCTCTCACCACATTTTGTGGAAACCCCGTCCTTCCTTCCTGTTGAAAGTTGGCCAAGGGGAAGGAAAGAGCTCGGGATTCACGGAGAGAGAACAGAGAGAGGTTCATGTTCGCCGAGTCAAGCACAAACAACCGGGCCCACCTCCCTGCCAACATCCAGGGAGGAAAACCTGGCTCGCCCAGAGTCAATAGCAAACCTCGCCAGGTGTACGCACAACCAGATTATTTTGCTCTTTTCTTGTCTTTTTGCATATTTTTTTCCAAGGGCCATTTGTCTGTTTGCCATTTTTGCCTCATTCAGCCCCAAATCTCTCCCAGAGCCCCCCACCACCCTTACACTTATCCCCAGGGGCATTCCCATTAAATCAGGACCATGCTCAAGCACATAAACAAGCCCTTTGCACTTTTTTTTTGTCCCTCATTTCGGATTTCAAAGAGAAGGGTAAACAAGCAATCTTTTGGGGTCAATCTGCCAGCTGAGCCATTCTCTAGCAATAAAACAGAGGCGCATTTTGTAATTAAAAGCCCCGAATTCTTACACAACCAGCTGTGTATTTTGCAAAGCCTATCGGCTTGGAGGTGGTGACTCTTCTAGAATGAATAATAGGCATTATTCAACATTTTGAATGCTCCTGAAGCACTCTAAATGTAGGAGTTGTCCTCCCTTGCCGACCCCAATGGCAATATTTGCTCACACAAGCGAAGTCCTTCAGCGAGCGAGGATTTACAGGGTTGGCACGGGCACACAAAGGCACAAAGGGCCGGATTCATCCCAACCCGGCCGAAGGCGTTTTAACCAAGGCGCCTGCACTGGGAGCCTCAGCTGGAATCGAGGGAGGGAGATGGGGACTGCCAGAGGGCACTGGGGCTCCGGGCTGGGTGGCACTGCCTCCACGGGTCCCCACCGCTCGCTGGTCCCCGCGGGAGGAGCCAGCAGTGCTCCGGCCCCTCGTGCAAGCGCCTCTGTTGAATGCCCTGTTTGATTCTTCAAGCTTTTAATCACCCACAAAACATCAGCCAAAATATCAGAATGGGACCTCAATATTGCAAATCTGTTGATTTAGGAGCAGAGAAGTCCCCTAACACAGGTGAGGAACAAGCAAAGGTGTTGACGCTGGTGGCCAAAAGCCCAAGAGAAATACGACCAACTTCAGCCTCCTTAAAATTAGGGATCTGCTGCTTTGAAGGCATCTGAAAACCAGGGACTGCAGGTTTAGAATTCATTCTCAGGCCCTCGATGTACTTCAGATGGATTGGAGCTTCCAGAACAAAGTTTCCCTAGGTGACAACTCAAGGCATCAGCCACCACAAAGCCAGGAGAGCCCAAGCCAGACTTAACAAAACTGCACATAATGAGCTAGAAAATAGAGAAAAAGTTGGTGAATCCCTGCTTTAGCAAACAACCTGTGGAAGATATTTTGTTTGGCCACTTTTTGCCTGACTTCCAAACTATTTCAGAGGTGGAAAAGCAAACGCTGGGGTGGAAAAAACCTTCTTCTGGATCAGCTTTGCCACAGCGAAACTGAGTTTAATTGACTGTAACTCATGGGGGGGGCAGGGGGAAGAAAAGCTGTCAGAAAGTCAAATGACAATTACCTCATGAAAAATAAACCAAAATACAACGTCCTGCGAGGTCATTAAGACGGAGTGCCCAGGGCTGAACTGTACAGCACGGGTTCGATAAAACTGAAGGGCTTTGTTGGCGCATTCGTTGCTGAAGGAAAGCGATGGCAGAGCCCCCTCCTGACCACGCACTCCCGAAGCTGCCGCAGAGCCTCGGAGACCAGAGCTCCGCAGGGAGAAGCCTCCCAGGTTTCCACTTTTCAGGGCTTGTCTGACCTATGGGTTCACCTGAACTTTACCGGGAAGCGACAGTTCCCGGTGGGATCCCTGGGCTGCTCCCCTTTCTCTGGGCTAATTGGCCACAAAGCTCTTCTGCTGAGACTTTCCAACAGCGTCTTTAGCTCCAGCAGGAGAAAATTTAGCTTTGCATTGAGTTAGGTTGAGGAAAGATGCTTTAATTTTCTTCCCTTTTCCACAGGGATTTGTATGTATATGGGATTTGTGCCTGAGGGCTCGTGCATATCATTATGGCTAAAATCAAAACCACCATTTTGTATTATTTACTGTCAAGAACTTGCCATGATAAGATTGTTCTCAATTGCTTCTCGCTCTAGAAGTTGGAACAAAGTTAAAGCTTTGTTAGGGATGATGTGCTCCACACCAGGTGCACTGGGCTCGGGTTTATTTACTTACTTTGCTAACAACTTCTTTGTTTTTTTAAGCACTTCAGCTAAGGGAAAACACTACACCCTGATCTCTTTGGGCTCTTCTGAAACTGCGAAAGGTTGGGCGTTCTGGAAAAGGACTGCAAGGGACGAGGATCCTTAATTTGTCAGTTCTGTCTTGGATCTGTGCCACTTGGAGAACTTAAAAGTGATTGGGGGGAAAAAAAATCAGCATTTAGTGATGAAGAGGTGCAGGTGATCACCCTGGAGCAGAGCACTCCCTGCGGATCCGTGTTCTCCCTGCCCTGCAGGTGGCCCTGGTCCTGCTCAGGGTGGCAGAGAGGGAGCAGGAGCACCCGTGCCACCCTGGAGCTGGCAGTGCTGGGAGCCATGGGAGGCTGGAGAGCACAGAGCCTTTTTCTTTCGCCCTCTCGCGTGGCCCAGATGGAAACCAAATCAGGATGGAGGAGAAGCCAAACCAGAGGAGTGGGAAGGAGGGAAAGAGATGAAGACAAGGTGCCTGCTGAGCCCACGGACATCTGGGCCAAGCAGAGCAGCTGGATGGGAGCTGGGACTCGGAGCCCGAGGCAAAGGCCAGGAGAAGGGAGGAGAAGGGGGAGCTGCTGGCAGAGGGGAGAAGATGCCGAACCCAAAGCCGGTGAAGGAAATGGGAGGGACTGGGAGGCTGGTTGGAGGTACTGGGGTGAGACAGAGGGGCTCATTGAGGAGGCTGCTGGCTGGACCGGGACACGAGGATGAAGGATGGGAAGAGACAGACCTGGCCTGGTGTTTTGGGGGGAAGAGGTGAGGCTGCAGGCGGGGATGACGCTGGATGCAGAGGGTGGCTTTGCCAGGCTCGAGGAGAGGGGCTGCTGTGAGGCCCAAAAGGGTGCAGGGGCTCGGGGCTGGCTGAGCACCCCATGCCAGGGCTGGCAGGGAGCAGGGACAGGGCTGGGGGCCGGGGGAGACAAGGCTGCTTCGGCCACAGGCTGTGAAGGACACGAGACCTCTGGGAGGAATCTCTGTGCCACCGAGGCCTGGAGCAGCACCAAGGTTCGAGAGCAGAGATGTGAGGAGCCCAGAGAGGGTCGGGGAGAGAGGAGCTGCCCCTGCCATCCTCAGGGGCCCGAGGGCTGCACGGGAGCCACAGGCCTGGTGAGGAAGAGGAGCTACCTGGTGTCACTTAACCCCGGGGAGCCCCGTCTCTCTCAGCCCCTGGGGGAGAAGGGTCTGCCCTGGGTGAGGAGAGGGGCTGTCCCCTCTTGCCAGCGAGATGGAGAGACACAGGGACAGCGACCCCAGGCTGGGCAGGGTGGGCTGTGGGGCTGGGCAGAGGAAGCCCACGAGATGCCAGCCAGACCCCCACAGCAGCAGCCTCTGCTGAAGGGCTGGAGGGGGCACCTGCCACCAAAGACACGGAAAACGGAGCTCCCAGGAGCAAACACCCCCAGCCCAAGGGCCTGCCCACGTCCAGCCCTCAAACACGGCGATGAGAAGCCACACGCTCAGAGGGGACCTGCCCAGGCTCTGCAGCACTCCCCAGGACAGAGCACCAGCTGCCCTGGCCAACTCACCGGCCGGATTTTGGCTCTGGGTCTCTGCAGGGGAAGGATGAACCTCTCTGTTCAGAAATCCCACCTGATGTCTGGGAGTGAATCCAATCTCCAGCCATGCCCTGCCCTGCCCCTCTGCTCCACACAGCATTTCGGGGTGCCTGTAGCATCCCACCTGGGGCTAACGTTTCCTTTAAAGAATTTTGGAGACCAAGAATGTTAAATAACTTAGGATGGGGGAAAAAAATCAGCATAAAACCAGATATCCTGAGGGGGGGAACCAATATAAAGCCCGAGCCCAGCTAAGGGGGAAAGTAGGTTGTAAAAATTAATGAGAATAATTGTTGTGAATTCTTGCTTTTGAAAGAACCCTCATGAGGGCAGAACCTTAATTATTTCTGTCTATTAGGGTTCATTTCCTGGTCCTAAGCAGAGAGCTCGTACCTAATAAATACGGGCCAGCAACACAATGATTTAAGCTACAGCAAAACAGTGCTTAACTGCAGGGGAAGTTAATATTTGGGAATCAACCCGATTGCAAGCACCCATTGTGTAAATGGCGAGGAAATGAAACGTGCACGTGACCTTTTTTAACACCTCGATATTTCTGGGGTGTTTCTAAGGGTAGCAGAGAGGGGGGAGGTGGTCAATGGAGCTGCTGACAACCGCCCTGAAAACTTCACCAAAACTCTCCTCATAGCTTAAGCCTCTTCTTGGGGAGTAGGGCTGAGGAGAGGGAGATCCCAGGGTGCTTAAATATCTTTTCAGGCTGTCTAAAATACCAGGGGAAATAAGCACAAGCCCTACATTGGGATTGCAGCTGTGCTCTTGAAATAAATTGAGCTATCTGGAAGCGGGCAGGTATTTCTCTAAGCTGTGTAAGCATGGACTCAAATGCATTTTGGGCTGAGTCACACAATTAATTCTGTACTAGAATTCAGCTATAACAGAGCTCTTGAAACCTGAACCACGTGCAGGGATAAATTTGTGTGTGTAAAATACAGGGGTGTATAAAACTACGTGTAAAATGTGTCAGAGGCTGGATGGGAAAGTTTGCATGAGGTGAGGGGTGGAGGTGAGAGAAAAAAACGGGAAAAAATAAGCAGTGCACTGACAGCAAGGCCTGGGGATGCCCCACGGATCAGGGGCTGCCAGCCTTTGTGGTAGGGGGAATGCAGCCTGTGTTGCAAGAGGAAAATCTGGTTTTCCAAGCAACATCTCAGCTGTGAAAGCTGGGCTCAGTTTTCTGCTGGTGGAAAAGACCCCACTTGTCACCCAGCTCAGCTGTTCCTCCCCAGCGTCTCCATCAACCCCAGTTTCGTTCCCCATCTGCAGTGGGGCACACTGCAGATTTTCCTCCCTTCGCTGCAGGGAGATGCCATTTAGGGAAGATCCTCCCCTGGCTTGTATTTACGTCTCTGTCCTTCCCAGTTGGGATTTTATCTCGGGGCTACGGCCACTCTTCCTCAGTTCCCCCCCGATTCCGAGCAGCACGGGGAGGAACGTGTGCGTCGGGGGGCAGAGGGATGCCAGAGCCCGTGTAGGGTGTGTGGGGTGTGTGGGGTGNCCTCCCCTGGCTTGTATTTACGTCTCTGTCCTTCCCAGTTGGGATTTTATCTCGGGGCTACGGCCACTCTTCCTCAGTTCCCCCCCGATTCCGAGCAGCACGGGGAGGAACGTGTGCGTCGGGGGGCAGAGGGATGCCAGAGCCCGTGTAGGGTGTGTGGGGTGTGTGGGGTGTGCCTGGGGGTGCGAGCGTGGGCTGGGCCGGGAGCGTGTGAGCCTGTGGGGATCCCCGCCCCGTCAGTGCCTCTGTTCTGACACAGGCAGACACGCAGATGTCATTTCTTATCACACAGATGTTGCTGATTTACAATCGAATATTCCCGCTCCTCCTAACGTGGCACTTTTCCCAAACTACTGTACTTACATGTTCCTGCTCCACTTTTGTTTTATCTGCACCATCATTTCTTTTCCTATAAACCAGCCCCGTTTTCCTTCAAAGGAGAGCAGCTCCATTCACGTCTGTTCTCTCCTCGGGAAATGCCTTTAAAGCAGGCAGTGTGTCCTGTTTTATTAACTCCCACTTCTATTAATATGATATTCTTTCTCCAAATCCATCAAGCAGAAGTTAAACTTGATTTTATAGCATCCACAGTGGAGTTAAAATTTAAGGCATAATTTGGCAAGGTCTCAATTTGGATTCGGTTTGCTTGTCCCGGCCGTGCCAGCAGCTCCTATTTTAAAGGGCAGGGAAGTATTTTCCTTTCTCCCTAGTTATGGTGGAACACTCTTTCTTCCCCAGCCCAGCTCTGCTCTCTGCACCTTGCTGGTCAGCTGATGGAGGGAGGAAATGCAGTTTTTTCACACAGGTTTAGGAACCTGCATTTCCAGGACAGCATCCCGGATTTCTTTGGGGTGCTAAATGACTTTTCTCTGTTTGAAAAACAATTATATTATATCGGGTACAAAGGTATCCTACCTGCCTGTGAGTACAAGTTTACAGTAAGTGCTTTTTATGTGATTAGGAGAGGAATTTGCTTATTTGCTGAAAAAAATGAGTTTTCATGGTGCTGTGCCCTAGAGAGGGTCAGTGGGCAGTGGCGAGGGACAGCTGGTGAAAGACATCCCTGATTCATCTGTGGAGAACCACCCTGCCCTCAGCCCTCTGCCTTCCTCCTCCTCCTTCCCTGCCCGCTGAGGAAGCCCAAAACCAAGCAGGCTCCTCACAGAGGGGCAGCAGCAGCACGCGAAGAAAACCCTTCATCCCACCCAACCCTTCTCCATTCCAGCAGAAGAAAAGCCTATCCCGTGATTTTCGTGCTTTGTTTGCCTGATCCCGGGAGCTGAGCCTCCCTTTCCTGCCCGGGCCCCCCGGCTGCCGAGCCCGCAGCCCCCCGTGGGCAGCCGGGTTATCAGCGCCCGGCCGCGGAGGGGAGCGCCCGGCTCCCTCCTCCAGATTAGGAGCCTTTGACCCACGGGGAGGGGGGAAGATAAAGCCAACTTCCTCCCTTGGTCGTCTCCGTGCGAGCAAAGCGTCCTGGTGAGCTCATCCCCCCTCCCCGGCTCGCCCCGAGCCCCGGCTTTGGATGCTTTGTGTGGCCAGGAATAACAGAGGGGATGGGATGGGGATGGNGAACGTGTGCGTCGGGGGGCAGAGGGATGCCAGAGCCCGTGTAGGGTGTGTGGGGTGTGTGGGGTGTGCCTGGGGGTGCGAGCGTGGGCTGGGCCGGGAGCGTGTGAGCCTGTGGGGATCCCCGCCCCGTCAGTGCCTCTGTTCTGACACAGGCAGACACGCAGATGTCATTTCTTATCACACAGATGTTGCTGATTTACAATCGAATATTCCCGCTCCTCCTAACGTGGCACTTTTCCCAAACTACTGTACTTACATGTTCCTGCTCCACTTTTGTTTTATCTGCACCATCATTTCTTTTCCTATAAACCAGCCCCGTTTTCCTTCAAAGGAGAGCAGCTCCATTCACGTCTGTTCTCTCCTCGGGAAATGCCTTTAAAGCAGGCAGTGTGTCCTGTTTTATTAACTCCCACTTCTATTAATATGATATTCTTTCTCCAAATCCATCAAGCAGAAGTTAAACTTGATTTTATAGCATCCACAGTGGAGTTAAAATTTAAGGCATAATTTGGCAAGGTCTCAATTTGGATTCGGTTTGCTTGTCCCGGCCGTGCCAGCAGCTCCTATTTTAAAGGGCAGGGAAGTATTTTCCTTTCTCCCTAGTTATGGTGGAACACTCTTTCTTCCCCAGCCCAGCTCTGCTCTCTGCACCTTGCTGGTCAGCTGATGGAGGGAGGAAATGCAGTTTTTTCACACAGGTTTAGGAACCTGCATTTCCAGGACAGCATCCCGGATTTCTTTGGGGTGCTAAATGACTTTTCTCTGTTTGAAAAACAATTATATTATATCGGGTACAAAGGTATCCTACCTGCCTGTGAGTACAAGTTTACAGTAAGTGCTTTTTATGTGATTAGGAGAGGAATTTGCTTATTTGCTGAAAAAAATGAGTTTTCATGGTGCTGTGCCCTAGAGAGGGTCAGTGGGCAGTGGCGAGGGACAGCTGGTGAAAGACATCCCTGATTCATCTGTGGAGAACCACCCTGCCCTCAGCCCTCTGCCTTCCTCCTCCTCCTTCCCTGCCCGCTGAGGAAGCCCAAAACCAAGCAGGCTCCTCACAGAGGGGCAGCAGCAGCACGCGAAGAAAACCCTTCATCCCACCCAACCCTTCTCCATTCCAGCAGAAGAAAAGCCTATCCCGTGATTTTCGTGCTTTGTTTGCCTGATCCCGGGAGCTGAGCCTCCCTTTCCTGCCCGGGCCCCCCGGCTGCCGAGCCCGCAGCCCCCCGTGGGCAGCCGGGTTATCAGCGCCCGGCCGCGGAGGGGAGCGCCCGGCTCCCTCCTCCAGATTAGGAGCCTTTGACCCACGGGGAGGGGGGAAGATAAAGCCAACTTCCTCCCTTGGTCGTCTCCGTGCGAGCAAAGCGTCCTGGTGAGCTCATCCCCCCTCCCCGGCTCGCCCCGAGCCCCGGCTTTGGATGCTTTGTGTGGCCAGGAATAACAGAGGGGATGGGATGGGGATGGGAGGAGAGGGAAGGGGAAGCGAGAAAAGGGAGAAGGGAGGAAGGAAAAGGACAAGGGAGGGGAAAGGAGAAGAAGAAAGGACAAGGGAGGGGAAAGGAGATGAAATAGAAGGGGGAAGAGAAAGGAGAAGGGAGGGAGGGGAGAGGAGAAGAAGAAAGGACAAGGGGAAAAGGAGAAGAAAAGAAAGGTGACAAGAAGAAGGAAAAGAAGGGGGAAAGGAAGAGGAGAAGGGGAAAGGTGAGGAAAAAGAAGGGGGAAAGGAGAGGAGAAGGAGAGAAAGAAAAAATAGGAAGGAGTGGGAAGAAAAAGGGGGAAGAGAAAGAAGGGGTGAAAGAAGAAGCAGGGCGGGAAGGGGAGCTGAGGCCCTCAGGAAGAGCAGCGGGAAGAGGGAAGGAGCGGGATGCGGTTTGCCGGGGCGGGGGCCGGCCCAGCCCTCACCTTGTGGTTTTGGTAGGAGGTGACGGCGATGAAGGCGGTCTCCGGGAAGACGTGGGTGCAGAAGGCGGTGTTCTTGGAGCCGAAGCCGTTGTTCTCGTCCGCTTTCACGATGTGAAGCCGGGGCTGGTATTTGTGCATGGAGTTCAGGATGATCTGGGCAAGGGGAGAAGGAGAGGACATCCCGTGGGAATGGAGGGGGCACAGCCCGGCGCGTTCCCTCCCTTCCCCGGGGAGGAGAAGCACAGGGACCAGCAGGAACCCGCATCCCCTCCCCAAAATCTTCTCCCTCTTCAGGCGAAGGGCACACTGAGGTGCTGGGGCAGGGGGACGTGTCTCTCCGGAAACCCCCACGCAGGAGCCCAGCAGGGCCGGGAGATGCTGCCAAAGGCGGTTCCTCACCTGCTGCCCCCACCCCAGCCCTGCTCTTCCCACACAAACCCCCGGGGCCGCAGCTGCTCCCCCTACACGGACGGGGGGGCCAGGGCATCTCAGCCTCCCCATCCCATCCCATCCCATCCAAGGGGGGTAAAGAGTGAAGAAAGGGCGAGGGGAGAGAGCTGGAGGGATTTCGGGATTTATGGATTTCGGGACATTTCCCCCCGCCAGCCCCCCGCAGAGGATGGGAAGCAGAGGAGGGTGGCGGAGCCGGGACGGGAGGACGCGCTGCGCTCCAGATAAAAAGCGGGCCCTGCTCGGTACCGGGTTAATCTCGGGGAGGAT
>VXAD01005761.1:35151-55405 GCA_013399195.1 Dicrurus megarhynchus
CTTCCCTTCCCTCCCCTCGCCCTCCCGCTGGAGCCCCTGGCGGGGGGGACACCCCGCCCGTCCCCACAGTTCCCTCATTTCTTCCTTCCTTTCTCTCCAACTCATTTTTCTTTCCCTCTTTCCCCCTTCCCAAGCCGTCTCGCCTCCTTTCTTCCCCTTTTTCCGTTTCTCCCCCCTTTTCTCGCCCCGGCCGAGCGGCAGCACAGCCCGGCCGCTCTGTTCTATCCATATCATCCTTTGTATTCCCGGCCATCCACAAATTTCGGGAGCAGGGGAGGGGAGCTGTGGGCCCCCGGCACGGGAACTGCATTAACCCGGCTTTGTACGGGTGTCACGGGCATCCTAAAATCCAATTTTAACCACGAGGGAAAAATACAGATTACACCAATAACCCAAACACTTATTGGGATTTTTCTTTTGTGTGTGCGTCTCCAGAAAACGTTAAATACCGAAAAATGTTCACAGGAGGAATAGAAAAGAAAAAAATGAGCGGTTTCTCTCCTGTTCCAGGGCTGGATGAGGCCCCAAACTGTAACTTCAGGACCCTGAGCTGCCCCGGTGCGGAAGAGAAATCGGTTTTGGAGGGGCAGAGCCCCGCGGGTGTGTGGGGGAAGCACCAGCGGTATTTGGGAGCAGCGGGATGCCGTATCCGGCTTCCCGAAGCGTCAGGGATTTAATTCTGAGGGCGGCAGGTATCTTCCCTGGAGAGTTTTTCCGCACAAACAGAGGTGGGGATCGGGGCTCAATGTTTGGGTGGTGTCGGTACTCGGTGTGCTAACCCTGATGTTTTTATGAGCCCACGTGTGCCTCCATCCACACAATCCTATGGATTTGTACCCGTTCCACGGATATCAGCATTTCACCTCGGATACGTGCTTCTCTGTCCTGTGGTTGTGGGCACAAAAATTTCCTGCTTTCAGCCTTTGGAGAAAATTTTAGGAGCTCCTTTCGTTCCTGCCTGGGATTTCTGGGGGGCAGCCAGGCATGGTTACCTGCCCCGCGTGTGTCTGCCAGGCTGCCACCACAGGTGAATACCTTTGCCAGCTCATTTTGGGTTGAAAGTCGTTCATTTCCAACGAAAAACTTTTTTGAGAGGAAAGGAGCGCTCGAATCTCTGCGCTAAAAAAGCTCCCTCGGAGCCCGGGTGGGACCCACGGAACCGAGCCCGGGTCCCCCCCACCAGGCTGTGGGCACAGGAGCCACCAACCTCCCCGCTCTGGGGGCCCGGGGAGCCGCCGTTCAAGACAACGTCTATTTTCTGCCATTAATAACTCGTTTCTTCCTTTAAAAAAAAAAAAAAAAATCTCGTTAGGATCCAAGATTGTTTTTATGATTCAGTCGGACAAGACGGAACACATGTTAGTTTAAGCAGGTTCATGAAATAGCTGTAAATCAAATAAAGTTTACGAGTTTAGCAGGAAATACTGAAAAGATGAGGGGGGGAGAAAAAAAACCTCCGCCGAGGCAGCGAGCAGCAGGCTGGAATAGTCGGTGGAGTTTTGTCCTGCTCTGTGTTTCTCTCTGTTCTCTTGTGCATCTTGCCGATTAAAGGCCTCGAGACCCCGTGTTGGCGCCAAGTGGCATGTTATTAATCAGTTATCCCGAGGTTCAGTCCGCAGAAGAGAGAAATTTAATCACCAGAAACCAGACCCGACATAAAAGAGAAATCTAAAATCAATTCCCGCCCGTCGTCCCGTCTCCCCCTCCCCTTCCCCACCTCCGAAGCGAGCAGAACGAACAGAAGCAATCAAGATCGCGCTCCCTCTCCCTCTTAATTGCGGCGGGAGAACCGCAAATTTCTCCGAGCTTTAGCCCGAAAAGCATTCGGAAAAAAATGAAAAAAAAATTTAAAAACTACAGAAAAAAATCCCAAAGCCCCGCACCAAGTTTGTCCTTGATCTCGCTATAAAAACGTGATGGGGGAGAAATATCCCGAGCGGAGCCTTTTAAAATGGAAACAGGGGGTGTGGGACGGGGGGGTGCGGGTGGAAATCCCATTTATCGCTGGGAAAATGATCTTTGAAGGCTCCCAGGCCTGGCGGGGAGGGGTCCCCTCACCCCAGATGCCCCCCAGCCCCTGCCTCCTTCCCCCAGCCCAGGTTTCGCTCCAGGATGGGAATTCTGAGGGAAAGGGGGGGTGTCTCTCCCAAAAGCTGCGTGTCCCCCCCTCAGGAGCTGAGGCACTTCAGGACAGGCCGACAGACACCCCACCTTCCTGCCAGGGCGCCTGGGGTGGGAATTTGGGTTTGGGTGAGGGTGGGAAAAGAAATCCTTGACTCTCATTGCTGCAGGGGGGACGGTGCCACCCTCGGGGAAGGGACCGCAGGTGACAGCAGGGCAGAAGGGACCAAAAGAACCCATTCGCTCCCCAAAAATTAACCCTGCTTGGAGTCCAGGGGGAACGGAGAGCGATGGGGATCGGCCCCGCAGCTTCCACGCGTGTTTCCCATGGGAATCACCCCGTCCCTGTTTCCTCCCGGCTGCCGGGGTCGCGCTCGTCCCCCTGGGCTGCGTGAAGGGCACACGGAGGAGCTGCGAGCCGGGCGGCCGCCCCGGGGCTATATTTGGAAAAGAATTTGGAAGCCCTTCCAGCAAATCTGTGAGAGAGGTACCGGGCCCCTTCTCCGACTCGCTCCGAGGGTCGCCCCACTCCCCGTGGCCGCGCTGCCGGCAGCGTCCCGCTCCTCTCCATCCGCGTGTTTATTCCTCGAAAGAGAAACGACTCCAGAAAAACTCCAGCGCGGAGTTTTGCCTGCCCAAGCCCCAGGAGAGGCGACTGCGCCCCGCGCCAGCCAAGGCTCGCACTTGGTGCCAGCCAGATTTGCTTGTTCTGCCCTAAAAAAATAATAGCAGGACGGAGTCCTGTGGGCCCGAACCTGGGGGGATGAAGGGCGAGGGGGGAGCAGTTCCCTCTCTGCGTTCTTTCCAACCCAGCAAAACTGCTTGGCTTGTTTTTTAACGAAAACCATATTTTCCCCGCATTTTTGTCTTCCCCGACAGCCTCTCAAAAAAACCTAGAAAGCAGCGCTGTGGGCTGGGTTGCCTGATGGGTTTCTCTTCCCCCCTCCACGCTCTATCTGCTCGTTTTCCTACAGCCCGAACAGCCTGGAAACCACAGAAAAAATAATCAAAGTGCAGCATGTTTTCCCACAGTAGGAATTAATGTTAGCACTCTCTCCACGTCTTGATCCTCTGTTTGCGTGCGGGGATCCGGGCGGAGATGCCTTCAGATGCACACGCACGGATGCAGAAGGAGATTTTGGGGTGTCCAGAAAACACCCAGCCCCGCGCACGTGTCCGCCCACGGCTTCGGGGGCAGGATGGATCCCCGCGGATCGGAGGATTTCCGTGTAAATACGGGGATACCCGTGCCCAAGTGGGAGTGGAGCCAGCTCCTGCCCGCCCAGCCGCCTGTGGGATCCTCCGTGCCCGTGGTGCCCCTTCCCCGCTCGGCGATGCCCCGATAACTCCTCGGCTTCTCTGCCAGCCGGCCGAGCCCCCCCGCGGCATCGCGCCGGGGACAAACAGGGTGGAAAATAAGAGGAAAAGGGAGAATTTGGATTCCCCGCCCAGGCGGACTGCGGCCAGGAGAGCTGGTGGGCTCCGGGGGGAAGAGAGGTGAGGGGAGAGGGCTCGTTCTCCAGCAGAAAAGGGTTTTCCAAACCCTCCTGGCTGTCAAGCCCGTCCGAAACTCCTCCTCTGTCTGCGGAGCGGCTCCGCTCCCCCCTCCCGGCTCCCGCAGCTGGGCGGCGTAGGTAGCTCCAGATAAGTGAAAGTGGTATTTTTATAGGCTGATAAAAGGGACTTATCTCGGCTTTCCCGAATCTGACAAAGATTCCCTAATTGGTCATTTGCCCGCAGCAGCCTTCCCCAGCCCAGGGCCCGGCTGACGCTATTTTCAGCCTCCAACGGGGGTGTCGCGCCCCCGGGACCCCCTCGGCTGCTGCTTCCCGGCCTCTTCCCTTCCCAAACCCACAGCGATGCCTTCTCCTGGCGCCCACTCACCCGCACGGGCTGGGGAAGTCCTGCATCCCAAAGAAGAGCAGGGCCCATCCCTCCCCGGGGCCCGCCCGCCGAGGGTGGCGGGTCCCGCCGGCCACCCTGCGTGTCCCGGCTCCGACACCCACACTCCGATCGTTCAGCCTTTCAGCGACACCAAACACCTTTTATCAGCTGGGAAAGAAACAAACCCCATCACACCCAGAGGCACATGCAAGCAGACGAAAGCTCTGTACGGACAGAAAACGGGTGGTGATGCTCGGTTATGCACCAAACCTTCCTCCTCCAGCCTCCAGATGCCCAGATTAGATGGAAATGTAATCCCTGGGATTAAATGCAAACGGCAAAGCAGAGAGAGCCCCTTTCTGCCACAGCTGCCCCGGCAGCCCGGCTCCCCCTGCAACAGGCTACAACCACCTCACCACCAAACTCTGCTCCATACACCAGCTGAGAGATTTTTTTCCTTCCAATGCATTTTAGTCACCAGGCTACTGAAAAAAAAAACCCCAAAACCCCGACAAAAACTTCCCAAGAAACCAAAATGAGGAGGAGGAAATGCATTTCTGAGCACCCAGAGCGTGCAGCCAGCTGGCACCACAAGCCTTGAAGCAAGCCGGGAAGTCGCCCACTAAACTTATTTCTCATTTTCCTTTTTTTTTCCTCCCCTGTGGAAGGGGGAAGGGACTCTGGGATTAACGGCCCATCTGACCTACCAGTGGTGTAGGGACATGAATCAAACACAATCAAAGGCCCCGGTGTCAGCATTAGCCTGACCCCTACAACTGGCTCGGGCTCGGGGCTCGGCGAGGCCGGTTCTGGCCAGAGCAGCGTGAACCTTGCCCAGGGTTATTGGTGCCTGCCCAGGGCTCTGCCCAGCCCAGCCCAGCCCCTGGGGTTGGGGGTGCAGCCACCTCAGCCCATGGGGTGCAGGGCCCCTGGGGATGGACCCAGCTCTGCCCCACTAGAGCAGTGAGTGAAAACAGACCTCCCCCCGAAACCATCCACTCCAAACCAGGGAGAAGAGGAAGGGAGGTGTGGGCTTGGAGGGCTTTTCAGTGATTTTTTGGGTTTTTTGGTTTCTTTGTCTTTCTTCTCATGCCTTTTTCCTTTCCATGACTTTCTGGGTCTGATTTCCCTCGAGTGGGTTTGGAAGGAACAGCTTGGCAAGGCCCAGCCCCATGAGAAAAGGCCAAATCCCAGTCCCACCATGGGGACTTGGGACTCACATCCCAGACAACATCTCCAGAGCCAGCCCTGAGGCTCAGCAGGTGCTGAAAAATGCAGGCACTGAAAAATGCAGGCACTGAGCTTTAATAAAGTCCAAATGCCCCATGTCGTCTTCAGACACAGCATGGCACCTGAGCACACCCTTTAATACCATTTTCCCACCACAGAAAGGAAGAAAGAGGAGCACAACAATTATTCCTAAACGAGATCTCCAGCAGGAGAGGAGCTGATTTTGGTAGGGATATTTCAGGAAAAAATCCGGTTCTTTTTCTTTTCAGTGAACCTTCCCCACACTCAGAAGGGACGCAAAAATCAGCCAGGGATCATCAGCAGGGAAATCTGTGCTGCCCTGGCTCTGCAGGAGCGGGCTCCAAGGGGGATGGACGCGGTCCTGTCAAAGTTTCAAGCTCACCTTCCATTTAAATGTCATTTTTAATGGAAATGCTGCAACCTCCCCTTCTCTCCACCAAGCCCAGCTCGGGCTATTTTTATTTCTTGTATGCACACTTTAACTGAACACTGACTTGTGCTTTTAACCTGCTCTTCCCAAACAGATAGAAACTAAATCCTCCTATTAAAAAAAAAAATAGATGCCAACACTCTCTCAACAACACCTGGCTCTTCAGCTTTACCAGGTGAGCTGGCATTAAATCTGGGTGGGGTATTTTCTGCCTCTCTGGGCGAGTGAGCGGATCTCGTGTGGGAATCCCCAGCGAGAGCTGGCTCTGCGGGATCTGCTGACGCTCCTCCTGGCTCCCTCCAGGCACAGGAAGGGAGCCTTCAGCAAGGCTCCCACCTAAACCAAGCTGCCTGAGAGCTCAGCATGCTCAGAAATCAGCCTGAGCTTCCTGGGACGGAATTCAGGGTGGGGACATCCACCCAGAGCAGATTTGGGGCCAGGCAGAACTGTGAAGCTGCTTGAGCCACCCTGCCTTGGGTACCACTGCTGGACAGGCAGGGATGCTGGGAACACCCTGCTGGTCACAGCCCTCCCTCTGCCAAAGCTTCCCTGCACCCAGGTAAGCCTGGAGATTGGATTCCAGAGTGCAGGCACTGCCCCACTGCCTGTGAGACACCTCCTGCGTCCAGAGAGGCTCCTCAGCTCAGCCGGAGCGGAGCCCAAGGTCACTGGGGTGGAGCAGGAGGGACAGATCTACCCGTGGCAAGCACCTGGGCTGCCGGGCCGAGACCTCAGCCTAAGGAAGTCTCCAGCCAGGATCATCCTGCCCCAAAGTTTTTTCCAGCGTTTCACCTACAGACCTGAAAGCATCAGTTCCCTGCACGTGTCACCAGCGTCATGACACAAGCGTGATTTGAAAACATCAAGAAGATTTGGTGTCCAGTTTCAGTGGGATAAAAATCCTCACATTTCTGACAGCTTGGGGAGCCCTGGGAGAAAGAGCTGCTGCTCATCCCGGTCAGTGGATTCCCAGATGGATCGGTGGTGTCTGTGCAGTCCCTAGTGCACGAGTGTCCTTATTACACGGGTGCTCTCCGGGCCAGCAGCACGTCCCACACTTCCAGAGTTTCCCAAATCAGTATCCAGTCATGTGAGCCCTGATTCCCTTCCTAGGAAAGGCAGAAAATTCCATCGCCTCCGTGTGATTCCGACCCATTTTTTGAACAATTGTGAACCCGTCTGTAAAATGACAGAGCAGCCTGGTGTGTCTTGTGATGCCATTTGTGTAGGACAAGTGCTCTGAGATGCCATGGAGGCCTCACCCCCTATGAAAATAAGGGACTTCAGCATCACACAGCTCTGCAAGAGGATGGGAAGAGAGCAAAACAACCTCTATTCATTCCCTCCCAGCCCCTCTTAATTCTATCCAGAGCACAGAGCTGGCTGGAAGCTCTAATTTGGATAAGTCTTTCTGGCAACTGCTCTAAAACCCATCTGCTTCCACAGACACGGTTAAAGTGCAGCCTGAGCCAGCTCTGACTGCGACTGCTGCCTGAACTGAGAGCAGAGAGTGCAACCGGAGGGAACAGAGATGGGAAAGAGAGAAACGGGGTTGGGACTGCAGGAAACAGCAGCAAATCTGCCTTAAGAACAAGTCCTTGGGTCTCGTTAGTCAGGCTGAAGTGGCACTTGGGGCTTTTACAAGCCCCGCGCACCAGAGAGGATTTCATGGGCGGCACAGAGTGGCTGCTTTGTGCTCAACCAGCCACGATGGATGCTCCAACCCTGGGCAAGGTTCCTCGGGCCAGGAAACCCTCCACAAAGCTTTGTCTGGCTTTCAGAAGCCCGACATTGGTTCTAAGCCACCGATCCAATGCACCACAGCTGGCTGAGGACTCCTGCAAGGAAAAACAAAGCAGCTCCGGGGAAGTCAAGCCTCATTTCCCGAGAAATCCGGGGTATTTCGGGGGGTCCCCCCTCTCGCACCAGCCAGGCTGTGTGGGATGGAGGCACCTCACTCATCCCAGCATCTCTGCAAAGCTCCGCAGCCTTCCCATTTCTCCTTCCACAGAAAGTCCTCGGCACACATTTGGCGCAGTTTACAGGATGATGATGACAATGTGTTTCTCCTAAATAAAATCCATTTTTAAAGAGTACATATGCAATTACTTTGGGTTTTTGGCCTGCATTCAGGAAAGAATTTCCCCTCGGGTCAGATTTGGCAGGGGCTGGTGGGGTTTTCTTGCTTTTCCTCTGTAGGGTGGGCCATGGTCCACTTCCTAAGATCGTCTGGACATTTTCACCTAACAATTTCCCTGCTACTGCTGGGACCCAGGACACTGGCAATGCCCTTGATCTCTCCTGCGTGTTCAGGGTTTTGTGGCTTTTGGTCTTTTGTACCGAGGGTCTTAAATTTGTTATAGGGTGTCGGGAAGTGTTTTACGGCCTGCAGCATGCGCTGGATGTGCTGGGGACCCTCTGGATTCAGCAGCTCTTCCATGGTCACCTGTAATTGGGAGAGCCTGTGCTCCATGAGGCAGGTGGTCCCTTCCCAGCCCTCCCTGACCTCGCGGTAGCAGGGCTCTGACATCCAACCGGCAGGAATTACACCCCCAGCAGGGTTGGGCGGGACATCTCCCCTTGCTCTCATTTGAGGTGTGACGCTTATAAACCAAGGTGATGGGGGGTATTGGGATCATAAACAAGGTGGAAGTCCTGGGACTGGGAAATTACGGAACCTGGGCTCTGCTCCTGTCGTGCAGGACCCTTCCTTCTTGACTCCTCCTCCACCAGAGCACACTGGTTACTCCAGGCTCACCTGAAGTCAGAAGAAAGGGGTTTTATCTACTTCTGTGACAGAGAATCCTGCACAGCTCAGTCCTAAATCACAGGATTTCAGCCCAGGCAAAACCAATACCTGTGGATTAGGGATACCTTACGGATGAGGCACCATTCCAAAGCTCCTACCTGCCTGATCCGAGTCCTTCTGGTGGTCAGTCTCATTTACACCTCACCACCAGCAGCAATTTTGTTCAAAGCTCCTTCAGACCCCTGCCATCCCCCACCTAGAGAAGCTACAGCTTCAAAATCACCTCCAGAAACACAAAATTCCCGATGGATTTCGGACAGGGTTGCTCCTGGGTCTGCTTGGGATCCCAGGGTGCGTGCTCAAGACCTTGGCCGTGTCCTGAGCTCAAACAGGCTCTGCACAGCCAGGAAATCTGCTCCGAACCTGGCACCAGAAACACCCCCCGCCACCAGACCCAATGTGCAGCACAGATCCATTCCCCCAAATCCTCCAAAGAGAAAAACAAACAAGCACACAAATGCCAAAACATTAACTACTCCCCAAATTACTCAGCCTTCTGCTAATTAGTAGAAATTTACAGCAGCTGCACTGCTGGAAGTGAGCTCAGCCTTTAGCCCTGGAAATTCCTGGGGAGGATAATTTTCTGCAGTTTTTCTGGACTTACAGAAATCTCCAGGAATGTTCCAATATACTAACTAACTTCAGCAGCATTTCTAAGCCTTCTTTATTCTGCTCCTGCTGGGGTCACCGTGAAGCTCACAGGCATGAAATCCACGGCTGCCTTCCCTCTCAAAGGCTCCTGCACACGGCAAATCCAGGGATGTGTGTCCGGAGAACCACAGAGGAGAGGGAGTGGAGCCCTCTGGCCTGGTGTCTCACCCCTCGTTCGTCAGCTCTTCCTGATCAGCACAGACCAAAGCCGAGAGCCTGCGAGGGCTTCCTCCCGTTTGGGTTTCGTGTCCCAGTTTCCTGGCGGAAGTGGCGAGCAGCGATTTTCTGTGTGCGCGGTCTGGACAGAACACAACGCAACGTGGGGGTTTTTTTGGCAGGACGAGCTCTAGATCTGTTTGTCACTGCTCTTTGAAAAGCTGGAAAGGTGTTCTGGATAATCCAAGCCTGGATAATACAGTAATTCACCGGGCTGAGTGTGCAGCACCCAGCAGGGTTTGCTGTCACCCACCTGCCTGATGGGTCTCAGCAAGACCACAGGGCTTCTGTAAATAAAACAGAAATAAAATACACCCACCCACCTCCCACCTAAAGTGGCCT
This sequence comes from Dicrurus megarhynchus, assembly GCA_013399195.1. Taxonomy (NCBI): domain Eukaryota; kingdom Metazoa; phylum Chordata; class Aves; order Passeriformes; family Dicruridae; genus Dicrurus; species Dicrurus megarhynchus. Next base: position 44,856 of record VXAD01005761.1, read on the forward strand.
TGCCCAGCAGGTCTTTTGCCACACTGAGTCCCCAGCTATTACACTCTAACAGACTTTCCTCCCTGAGCAATCCTCGCCCGTTCAGACCCCACTTTCTGCTCCAGGATGGGAGAGAAGCTCAGAAACAGCTCGTGGGTGCTCCCAGGCTGGATGCTGCAGGAACAGCAGGTAGGCAGCCAGGTAGACAGGCAGACAGACACGATGATAAGCCATACATCTGGCATGTGAGGATCATGGCAGTGGAATTACCATTCCCCAGCCAAGTTTCACGCTTTGGGGAGTTGTTTTGACATGCTGTCAATGCCGCACCAGAATAACCTGATTTATTTCCCTCGTTCTCTTTGAAAAGGTCTATTTGGTGCCATTTATTTTGCACTCACTTACTCGCCATCCTATCAGGAGGCGGGAGGTCAGCAGGGTCACTCCTGAGAGAGTATCACGTTCTGTACAGGGTAGAGAAAACGCTCCAAGTTAGTGGGAAGGGAAGAATTCGTGCTGGGGCCTCCTTTCAGCCTCTGCTCTCCCACAGTGGGCTCGTAGACCTCTTCCCTTCCCACATCCTTGCTCTTCCTTTCAGATGGAAAAGCCAGTTCCACTGTCACTGATATCCCACCACTATCAATCCCTCCTCTGCTTCAGTTTTGCTTCATTTTCACCTCTGCTGATCCTTGGCTGGGAATTCTCAATCCGTCCTTCGTGTATCACACAATAAAATCCTTCAGTCTTTTCTGTCTTTGGATCTGAAATGGATGTCGGGTCCCAAGTGGCTGCGAGAGGAACTGGAGGCACAGCAGCAGACAGGAGAGAGATGCATTGCTCATTTCCACAGGGATCAGGATCACTGCAACAGCCCGAGGCATTTTTAGGGATAAAAGATGTGGTGAATACCCGTACTGGTGTGTAAACACAGCGCTCACACTGGTGCCCAGTTTGTGTCAGTGACCATACTGGTTTGCTCTGGGATGGCAAATCTCACATCCCTCCAGGCCCACCTCAACCAGGCAGGAACCATGGAAGCAAAAAACTGTTGTGGCAACAGATGTGGGGCTGAGACACCCTGAACCCACCACCCACCGCAGCAAAGGCGAACGCTGTGATCACAATGCAGCAGCTTCGAAGGCAGGGGACCGAAGAGAGAAACCACCCGTGAGTTACGGGACCTCTTTCTTCTTCTGGAGCGTGACGTGGATGGGCCAGGAGTGGAAATAGCCAGAGCCTGGTGGATCCTCCTGCAGCAGAAGGAGCAGCCGGGGAAGCAGAGAGCACAGGCAACAGTCCAAGGCACTTGAGCTCAGCAGCAGCAGCTCAGAGCTGCTCGGCAGCAAGGCAGGATCTCCCTCCCTCTGGATAAATCCTGTTTTATCGCTGCCTCCCGCACACAACCTGCCTTTTGCACCCTTCCCATCAGTCAGGAAGATTCCCTGCACGAGTGCAGCTAAGGCTCTCACAGGACAATTTTAACTGGAGACTTCAGCTGGCACCTTTGCTTTGTTTAGTTCATGAGCTGGGGGACATCGAAGCCAAGCACGAGGGGTGACCGGGCGTTGGATCACGGAACAACACGAGCTCCACGCACAGCTGAGAGCCAGCACTCGACACTTGTCTGCTTCCATCCTCACAGCCCTGCACCCGTGCTGCTCCAGCCTGGAGGCCTCCATCCAGTTAATCACCCTCACACTTGATAGCTCCTGCCTGCCCGGCTGTCCTGGTGTTTCCAAACACATGGACCTGGTCCTCCCCACCGAGGAATGAGTGGCTCACAAATCAGTGGAGCACTGGGAGAGTTATGTGTGGTTGAGATAAGCACGGAGGCAAAGTACAGGCATTTATGCAAAGGTCTCCTTCCCCTCGGCAAAGGAGAAAATGTGACCTCATTGGCTCAATAACCGCCCCCCCCAGTCACTAAAAATCAGAAGCCAACAGTCAAAAATAAAAAGAAAATACTGCTAGGAATAGAATTTTCTTTCTATTTTTAGAAAGAATAGCACCCCAGAAGAAGCAATCCAAGAACCCAGGATCATGATCCAAGGTAAAATAAAAATAGCCACGGAGTCCAAGGGAAAAGAGGGAGATATTTCCAGCCTGCACACTGCAGAATTCCCTCTGGAAACGCAGACGGGTTTGCTTCATTTCCTCTTCAGCTTTTGCTGAAATATCAAGCAGCACAAAAGCCCCCTCTTTGCACTGAGAACACAACTGCTGAGTGCATAAGCTCTCCCCACATCACACCAGGCACTTTTCCGTTCAGCAGCCAGCCTCTTTTGACTCCCATCCCTCTTTCCGAGAGGAGGCAAAGCTGAACTGCAGAGCTGATTCTGACAGTCCTTTATTTGCAAATCTGCTTGTCTTTCAAAGGCATTTCAGCCACGAAAATCCACTGAATGAGAGAAGAAACCCCTCACCAATTCCTGCATCTGTCCAGACTTCCCTAGAGGAGGAATGGAGCTCACGGAGGTTTCTCCTCCTGTTCCCTGCTGACACGGCCTCTTTCCCCGTTCCCACTATTCAGTCTGAGCTCTTCCACATCCTTATGTAAAATCCAGCTGCTCTCCCAGTCTCTCCTACCCAGACCTATCTCAGCTTCCACTCACAGAGGGCTGCTCCCAAAGCTGCCCGAGGACCATTTCCCAGTCCATGTGTTCCTCTTAAATTAATGTAGTGGCCAGAAACAAACAAAAAAACAAAACCAAAAAAAAAAGGAGGGAGGAAAAATGACAGCCGAGCTTCTGGATGACATAAATTGAGAGCCAGGACTGATAACCAGTGCTGTAAAACCAAGAAAGGCTTGGTTTTACAGGGGAGGGCGGTGTGGGCAGCCTTCCTCCCCATTTCACAGCCCGAGGAGCAGGAGAGGCTGACGGCCACACTGCGGGAAAACAACCAGGCTGGCTGAGATCCCCAAACCAACCTCGTGAAGACAAGAGTTGAATGGATACTTCAGTACCCTCCTAATTACTCCTTTTACGAGGGTGTTTTCGTTACCTCGGATGCAGGCTGCGAGGGGATCAGTAAATAAAGCTTTCCTTTGTGAACCTCCCGCACCGCTTTGGGCTGCTCCGACACCCTCCGAAACAAACAGAAAGCACACCGATAAATAAAGGTTTCAAACACACCGATAAATTAAATAAAGGCTTCGTCAGCTGCACGACGTGCCGAAACCAGAGCGGTGGGAGAACACCCCCGGGATTCCCTTTGCGGGATCTCTTCCCAGCAGGTCCCACGACGACAGGAGAAGGGACCGCTGGGTATTTGTCCTTCCTCTGCCAGGGTGACAACAGCTCCTGAGAGATGCAGGATGCGCCTCTGCCCTGCCGAGGAGGAGACATCCATCCTCCACCTGACCTCAGGGAAAGCTGGACAGGCTCCTGCCATGATCCCTCACCCTCCCGGTGTGATCTCAGCCTGCTTTATCCACCTCCATGTCCCAGGATGAGCCCCTGCTGCAGGCTGTGAGCCAGGGCAGCACCAAACCACCTCATCCAGGGCTTTTTTTCTCCACTTCCCACTCTGTTTCCACATCCCAGCCCTGTTTCTTGCCAGTTTGCTGTTCCCTGTAGCGAGGGAAAGAGGGAAAAGGGAGTTTCAGTGCCCAAACCTCAAGGTCCTTCTGAGAGCTCTCTCCTGCCGCAGAAAGTCCCTTCATCATCCCTGAGATTCACATAAAAGCAGTTGAGGTTAATATTGGAGAAGCCAAACTATAAACTGAGAATTACGCTTTAGCCTAAATAAATCATCGCCTCCGAGGCCGGCTCTATGGCTGGGTGGGGAGGGAAGGAGGGAAGCCCCTCGGACTTCCCGGGACTGGGAGAGATGGGATGCGGCATTTGGGGGCTGAACACTCAGAGGCCTCATCCAGTTTGCTGGGATCAACCTCCTGGCTCTTTCCCGGGGCAATCTGTCCTGGTTTTTAGGGAGCTCCTGGAGGGAGAGCCTCCCCCCGGCACCCCGGGGCCGCTTCCTCCCTCCCTGCGGGAAATGTCCCTCTAATGATTCCCCTGCCCCGCTGCTCTGCAGTTTGTCAGGCTGCCTGACTTCGAGCCATCCTGCATCTGTTTCGCCTAGAGAGCCACGCTCGCCTACATTTTAATAAACCCTATAATTTACACATTTCCCTCGTACCCTGTAATTTCACCACCCCGAGACGCAGCGAAGGGAGAAAGCGCAGAGCTGGGAGCAGCTCGCAGAGAGCGCTGCCAGAGAATCAAGAAATAAGTAGAAGGGCTTAAATCTGCAGCAGTAAAATAATCCAGGGGAGGGAGCCAACAATGACTGCAAAATAAACATCTCCCCCTGCGAAAGCCCGCAGCCAGCCCCGCTCCGCGCAGCCTGGCGCTGCCAAGAGATCGGCTGCGCTGGGAAACGCGCCTGAGGACTCCGGGAAAAAAATGGATGTGGGTTATATGGACCCCTTTTATAAGGCAACTGTTAGCGGTAACTAAGTTTAAATTTATATGTTCAATAAAGTCTCTTTCCCCCCCCACCCCTTTCCAAGTGCCAGAACCACTCAAGGAAGCCGACACACGCTTCCCATTTGAAAATGTGTTATTTGAGCATTTTTATTCTCCGCTTTTGTTCTCGGGGCTGCAGCCCCTGCGCAGGCGAGGGGGGGCATTTCTGCGCCGAGATCAAAGCGGCTCTGTGTATACACACACTCGTGCAAATTATGTATTTGTGATCAAGTAACGCAGCATCAGGAAAAGCCAGGCGGGCATGTGGGAGAGTGAGATATTTACACAGGCCTGGCCAGAGGCAGAGGCATTATTTTAAGTGTTTTTCGCCGGTGCCAAGTCATCTGTTCACATATCCGTGTGTGCGCGTAAAGATGATGGAGAGATCGGCTCGCCAGAGCCAGGAAATTCAGCGTTAACCCCCCCCCAGTTCCCAAGCGTGTCTTGCCGGGACTCCTGACACCCTCCGAGTCCGGGTGTCCCCGTTCAGAGTCCCTGTCACAGCGAGCCACGACCACGCAGGACCCGGGACGGCAGCAGGTCGCTCTCCCTTCCCCAGCGCAGCTTTACAGCCCACATAAATGGATATATATATTTCCCCTATAAAGACACGATTTAACCAAAGGATCTCGGGTTCTTCGGCATCAGGGAGAATAAAAAATAATAAAAGAAGGGGGGGGAAAAAAAAAAAAAGCAAAGAAGGAAAAGATATTTGCGCTGTGCCGCGTTCCCCAAACGGGAAATGAAACTCTGTCACCCGAGTCCTGGGGCTGGAGGGGTAGAAAGCAGAAGGCGAGGAGGGAGCACCGCGGGATCCCACGGGCCCGGCTCTCCCTGCCTGCCAGGGATTGTTCCCTCCTGTCTCTGCCAGCTGGACGAGGAGAAAAGCTCCCCCCACCCCGCCCCGGGGTCCGGGAGCGCCCGGGCGGTCCCCGTGCAGCTCCCTGGGGTGCGGCGAGCGAAGCCCATCCCGAGGCAGCCCAGGAAAACCGGCATCGGGGAGAGGAGCAAGGGAGAAGCCAAATCTGGCAGCGTGTTTACGATGTAAAATGCCGATAAAACTTGCACTGAAATGATTCCGAACTCAAGTCCGGGCGGGAGGGGCTCCAATCGATTGGAAATGTCCTTTCCAGATGGGTGGCTGCCGGAGGAGCCGGCGGGAGGCTGGGTGGGGAGAGCTCCCCCGAGGATTGTGAAGCAGAAATCTCTGCTCCGAGCCAGCACCAAGCCTGGGAGGCGCAAACACAGCGGAGCAGCTCCAAAATGAGGCGCAAGAGCGTGGAGAAGCGGGGAGTCCCTCCGCGGGGAGGGAGACCCGGGGGTGGGGAAGGGGACGCCGGGGACCCCGACCCACAGCGGTCCTGCCTGGGACAGGGACACGCAGCCCCGCGGAGCATCCCCGGCCCGGCTTCTCCCCCCGCTTCTCCCTGCTCCTTCCACTCAATCTGCATTATTATTAGCAGTATTTTATCCCAGGAAAAACAAACGTCTCCCTCCCTTCCCACCACACGCCGGGGGGGTAAAGGGGTGGCAGGCCCAGATAACAAAGCAGCTGGTGTGGGACGAAATTGTAAGGAAATAATTGATATGTAATAAGGCTGAGTGAATCTATCCCAAAGAAAATATTGCGTAAGCGGTTATGATTAAACATGCCCGGGCGAAAGGCGCTCTCATAAAGGAGTAATGGCGCTAAGGAAACAAATGATCATTGGGAATGTTAAACACAGAGGGGCATTTCATCACACAAACATAAATTCAGCTTGAAAGAGACTTAAGGGGGAAAAAAAGAAGAAGAAAGGCCCATCCCCCCCGCCCCGCTACCCTCAGGTTGTGCGACGGACGCTGTCTGAAGATGCTGGAAGTGCGGGGGTGGGGGGGGAAGAGGGAGGCTGGAGATCCCGCTGGAGAGGAAGGAGCCGATCCTGCCCCGTGGGTTTAGACCCGGAGCGGACCCAAATCTTCATCCATGCAGCCCCTCCGTTCCCCGGACGCGTGACCAGCCCGTCCTTCCTTTGGGTCACCCCCCACCCCCGCAGCTCCCCCGGATCGGGGCCGGATCCTTCCTCCATCCTCCGACTGCCCCGTTTTCCCCTCCCCACCAAGGGATATCCCTGACCAGGCAGCGCATCCCCTACCGAATTCCGGGCCTTTCCCCGTTTTTATTAAAAAAGCGAGAAAGGGAAAGGAAAAAAAAAAAAAAAAAAAATCAATGTTACCCCAGAGAAACGAAAAGAAAAATTCAAAAACAAAGAAAAGAAGAAAAAAAATAAATTGCCAGAGCCTCGCTTCCTTTTCACAGCGCTCTCCCGTCCGGATCAATCCCTTTTCCAGAGCCAAGGAGCGCGGCCGCACGGTGGGAAAGTCGCACAGTTTATTCCAGGGCCAAACCTCCGCCCTTGGAGCTGGCGGCTTTACAGGCGGCAACGTGCGCTTGGCTGCGGCCCTGGGCAGGCACAGCGAGCCGCGCTCGCAAACGCCTTAGCAGAGAAATAATTTGCTGTCCCGACTGCTTTGGGGGGTTTTGGCTCAGGGGAAAGCAAGCACAGCTCAGCTCCCACCTGGCTGCAACACCGGGCGCCGTGCCGGCTTGTTATTGAGCATTTTAAACAATTTAAATCGTTATTCTCGGTTTTTTTCCCCTTTTCTAACCCCAGCTGAGGTGGGTGTTCGCACCCACGCGGGGCTGCAGGAGCGGCCCTGCCGCTGCCCCACGCCCGAGCTGGGTTTTGGGGCTGCAGGAACTTGTTTTCGTTCGAATTAAACCCGGGGAAGGAGCGGGGGGGAAAGGAGAGAGGCGGGAGATATTTGTGTAACAACTTGAAATAATTTCCCCGAGAAAAAGGAAATCTGGGCAAGAGTTTATCAGGCAGTTCCCTCTGCCAGCATGTTTAAAATGTATAAGTAATTTTAAAGTGTGTCTTCACTTAATATATTTTCCCCTTTCTCCTTCAGATGACAAGGAAGACCAGTGATTGCAAGATGTCTACAGATAGCGCCCTTTAAGAGTTTCCACATTGTATGGTTGGGGGGAAAAAATGTGTTTGCGGTTCCTCCGTCCCTGCCGACAACTTTCTTAGAGTCTGGGTTTACGGCTCCTATTGTTCGGGCTGGAGGGCGGATTTAAATTACACCAAAAGCGGGAGGGGGGAGAAATTCAGGAGGGTTCTGACGGGAGAGAAAAAGATTTACTCTGAAAAGATGGGGGGAAAAGGAACAAATTGCCCCAAACTGCGCCCGAAGTGACTCCCCGTAAATCCCGGTTTAACGGTGGGGCTGGGTTGGTTTTAACGAGATATTTTGGGGGGGAAATAGAGAGAATCACTCGAAGTTTCGGGGTTGTTTTTTTTTTTTTTTGAGGGGGAATAGAGCGGTTTGTCGGGAATATGAGCGAGGCATCCCTGATCTCGGAAGACGAGGGTTGCGCGGGGAAGGAGCTGCCTGGCCTCGGGCAAAGCCCGGCTCCCGTTAGGCTCGGGATTAAAAACCAGCGATCGCCACCAAATTAGAGCCGCTCGTGAGAGAAATTACAGGAGAAAAAGAAAGACCCCAAACCCACAACTTCTTCGGTTTTCCTCTCCTTTGGAAAAGGAGGCGAATTCCCCGTTTTCCGCACAGAAAACATTTCTCTTTTCCTCTCTACCTAATTTAAGTCACGAATCTCTCTCGCACTGCACTTGCTGGGACAAACCTTTGGCCAGGGAGAGCTCCCGGGCGGGACTGAGTGTCTGGAGAGTTTTCGCAGGGCTTTCTCCACCTCCGAGAGAAGATGTTTCATTTCTGATTTCCCCCTTGGCTTCCCAAAAGGGGGTGCGGGCAGCGCCCTCCGACCACCCTGAGCTCAAATCAAAGCTTTGAAACAACCTTTAAAGCCAAAGGAGGAGCGGGCCAGCTCATTCCTTCGGCTTCGTGGCGAACATTAAGATTATCTGGGGAAATGAGCCGGGGTTTCTGCAGGACGGAGCAGCCTCGCAAAGAGAAGGATGGAGAAAATTGCCCTGCGCTCCAGGAAAATCGATTTTCTTGGAGCAGGCAGCAGCGGCAGGCAGGAATTTGCTTGGGCACAAGCAGCTACAGCGGGATCAGGCAGGAGAAATCGAATTTCGGAGAGATGCATTTACCCACGGCTTTCCCACAGCAGCAGCCCGAGCCCTGAAACCGAGAGCAAAACGGGGCTCTTGAACTGCCAAATACTTGGTTCATTTGGTTGAGTTTAGGCGCGAACATCATTTAGGTTCCTGAATTCATTTTATCCTCACACTGACGAACATAAGCCAGAAGTTACTCCCGTTTTAGGCTTATTTAAAAGCCCGTCCTAAAACCAGCCCCCCCAAAACAGCGTGGCACTTGTTCCCCTCGCTTCACAAACCCGACCTGAATTCTCCAGTCCCCGTTTTACTCCAAATCACCCCAGCGCAAAGATTTTTTCCCCCAGTGTAACGATTTACCTCATTCCTACCACTGCTGCTCATGTTCGGGAATCTGGGGAGATGAGCAGGGAGGAACCTTGGAGCCCTGGGGGCAATGGGAAAACCATGGAAATACATTTTTTTTCCTGATGGATAATATTTAATAAAATGGAAAAAAGAAAACGAGAACCCAAATATTTCGTTCATCCCCGTGTCCCCGAGTTGTTTCTGGGACCCCACTCCCCTCTGCCACCCTCACATGATCCAGACACATTTTGTGTCACCCGATGGACGCACGGAGCCCCCGGGCCGTGGTTTATGCGGTTCTGTGGGGTTTTTTTATTATTTACGGGGTAGGAGAGAAGCAGAAATAGCAAAGAAATATTTATATCTTTATATCTATCTTTATATCTTTATATCTTTATATCTTTTTATTTATATATTTATATATTTATATATTTATATATTTATATATTTATATATTTATATGTTTATATAGAGCTACTTCTCGGGCACGAGCAGCGCTGGAGATGCGGGGCAGATCCCTGGAAGGGCCGTGGGCAGCTCTCCAAACCCACGTGCGCTCCCATCCCTGCTCCCGGAGGAAATGCTGCGGGAATGCTGCGGGAAAGCCGCCCCTCCACACCCGGGCTGGATCTCCCTGCACGCCCCATCCCTCGCAGCCCACGGCAGGGAAGAGCCAGCCCCTCTCATTCCGTGCCAAGTTCCCAACTCCCAGCGCCAAACAGCGCATTAGAAAACAAAACCAACCTAAATAAATAAATTAATTCATAGTAATCGGGAAAATATAAAAAAAAAAAATCAAACGCCAAAGCTTTATGCCATCTCCAGTCAGGGGGTGCTGGATCCCACCGACGGCTCAGGGAAGGGGAGGCAGGGAAAGGGGATGGGGTTTTCTTTGATGAATTCCCAAACAATCCCTATTCTTAATTTCTTCACCAAACAAGGGTGAATAGGGGCTCCAAATGGCAAGATTTGCTTTTCAAAGAGGAACATGAAATCAAAACACCTGTTCTACATTAGCCCTCTCTCGCTTCCACCTCCCCTGTAAATGAAATTATTTAAATAATGAAAAAAATATATATATGAGAGAGAACAGGCGTATTGTTTTTCTCTCTCCTGACATATGGGATCAGAGCTGGCAAACCGGGTATCGCTTCAGGTGAACAAATCAATAATCGAGCATTTAAGAAGTGACATGGCGAGTTCTGCCAGAGCATCTTCAGGCGCATTTGCACCCAAAACCTGACACCCAAACCTACCCTGAAATCTCCCCCCAAACTCCTCTGGTGAGGATGGACAGCGAGCCCAGAAGCAGCGGTCAAACACTCCCAGCCCACGCACCCCAAATTCCCCGCACCCACGGGCGGGCCCCAGCACCCCCCTGCTGCGGGATCCGCCCCGCCGGGTCCGCCCCACGCGCGTCAGGCCGTGCCCGGCCCCCGGGCACCCCACATTCCCCACGGCCCTGACCCCGCTCGGGTGTACCCCACATTCCCGGTGGTACTGACCCCACTCGGGTGTACCCCACATTCCCGGTGGTACTGACCCCGCTCGGGTGTACCCCACATTCCCGGTGGTACTGACCCCGCTCGGGTGTACCCCACATTCCCCACGGCCCTGACCCCGTTCGGGTGTACCCCACATTCCCCACGGCCCTGACCCCGCTCGGGTG
>VXAD01005761.1:55897-123469 GCA_013399195.1 Dicrurus megarhynchus
CCGTTCCCTTGGCGGGGGGCTCGGCAGAGGTCTCATGGATGCCGAGCGGCCCTGGCAGAGGGCTCGGCTGGCTCCCGGCCCTATTTCCGCTTGTAACTACGAGCGGACACTGCCTGGCCCGATAAGGTATCACAGAGTCGCGGCAGTCGCGGTCAGCACCTCACTGCGAGCTCCCCGGCCCCGCTGGCAGCCGGGCCGGGCCAGCGGGGAGATGTCGAGGCATTTCTGGGAATAATCACATCACACAAGTGCTTACATTCCGGCTTCCTTTCTCTTTATCCCTACCACCAAGTTTGAAGTCACACCTTCTACCGGATTGTTTAAGGTCTCGGGGTTGCAGGGGGGTGGGTGGCAGGGGAGGGGGGAGCTGGGGGCTGTTAATCTCTAGGGTTCCTCCAGGCCAATAAAAGTAGAGTGGTCAGAAATTTCTTCTTTTCCACTGAAACCTCTCCTTCTTCCCCCCAGCCCAACCCCGAACCCTTTCTGTTTGTTTTTTTGCCTGGACTTCAGGGTCTGCAAAGAGCGCTGGGAAGTCCCAAAAGCTGCTCCAACTGAGCTGCAGAGGAACAAAAAAGACTTTGTTTGCCCCATAAAGGCACGGAGGGGTCCTGGTATACACACAGACCTTGTGCAAAACACACCTGGAAAGGAGAATATGTGAACATATCCTATCCACGTGCACCCGGATAGGTTTCCCAAAATGCAACTGAAGGCCTTAAACCTGCAGCATCCGGGAGGGCTGGTAAATGTGCTGAGGTGAAAATAATTGTCAGTAAACATCTGGGTGTGTGCACGCAAATACTTCTTTAAACATCTGATACAAGCACTTTGCATATCCAGGCATTGATCTTAATTAACTCGAGATCTTAAAAGCCTGGACAGGGGGATTTTGACTGGGACATGGGGATTCCAGGGCTGTAAGCAGTTCTGGAAATTCACATTTTCTTGCAGAAAAGCACCCACCAGAATCTCTTTCACCGGGTATTTTGCTCTGTTCCCCCCCCTCTGCTCTCTGTCCAGGTTGCTTTGTGTCACCACCCACTGAGCTCGGGGCTCACCTCATCATCCCCTTCTTTGGGATTCTTAAAAATCAACCTGGTCCCCTCTGCTCACGTCCCCTACCAGGCACTCAGCTCATCCAGCGAGCAGACACAGAACGGTTTCGGTATTTTCTTTCTTTCCATGCCCCTTAGGACCAGGCTTTGCTGTTTTGCAGAAAGGGTAATTTGGGGCTGGTGATGAAGCATCCAGCGCTGACACGCTTTAAAAAGGCAAAACCAAGCAGATGGAGACAAGTGATTCCTGTCAGAGGGCAAACCTCTGGCAGTGCCCTTGATCCCGCTGTCACCCTCCCCATCCTTCATTTAGGTCCCTCTTTCCACTGTCACCACCCTGGGACTGCCTCTTCTTCGTGCAGCTCTTGGACCAGCCCAGCCCCTCCATCCCAGAGCCACTCTGCTGTTTGCTCATAAATAACCAGAGCATGTGTGCACCATGCCTATGGCCACAAAAACCCGCCTTTGGCTGGGATTGCTGGTTGTCACCTCGTGCCAGTAATAATAACAATAATAATAACAATAATAAGAACTTTGCTTTGTGGATTCAGACCTGCCAGGAAGGCACCAAGCCAAGTGTTACACTTGTGGGAGGTATCTTGCAGAGTACTCCAAGGATCTTTTGTTAGGTCTGGCCTTATTTAATATTTTCATTAATGACCCTGTAAATGGATTACACAGCCCATTAATAAAATTGGCAGATGCTACCCAGTCCAGGGAACGCATGAAAGGCAAGAGAAGATTAAAAAGGGAAGGGAAAACGACAGAGAAAAGCAGGAAGAAAGGACGGAGAAAGAGCCCAAAATTATTTGTGATGATGAAATTCAGGGAAAGGTGGCTGGAGGATTGTTCAAAACCCAGATTCTTTAATTGTGGTTTTATCCACAGTCCAATAAAAATAAATTACGAGTCCCAGAGAGATGGGGCAGAAGGTGAGGCTGGAGTTTGCAGGGAGGGGTGGCAGGAGGGCAGGGACCACAGCGGGAGCCCCGCTCACACACGGAGCGGGGACGTGGGGACGTGCACCCTATGGCTGAGCAGTGCCAAAAAGCCCCAGAGGAACACTGGAAAACAACAAAAAGAACTGCTTGTGCTGAAAGGGGTAGGAGAGACCCTTAATTTTGAGGGCAGGATTCAACAGCCAGTGCAGGGAAGCCCCCACAGGTTTTGGGGTTCCCTGTGCTTCTGGCAGGAGTCATCACATGGATCTGGATCACTCTGAGTTTGGGATAGTGATGCAGGGGACACCAGACCACAGCAGCTATGATAAATCTGATAATCTTGGAGCTTGGCTGCCCACATTTCCCTCTCAGCTCTTCCAGGGGCATCTGGTGGAGCTCTGAAAATAACACCAGCCATGAGGGGTCTGTGAGGGGCAGCAGGCAGAGGAAAAGCACCTCACCAAATATCTGGGATCCCACAACTGGATCCCTTGGGAGCAGTGACAGCTGGTGGGGACCTGCTGGGTGAACGAGAACCCGGCCCAGGAAAGAGGAGAAGACACAATGGAACGTGGGCAAATTAGAAAATAAGCAGGAAGATCCTACTCACAAATTCTGCTGGTCTGGGAAGGGTGGGAGGTGCTGCAACTCCCTGCTGACCAGAGACTTAAAACGATGAAAAAAAAAACCAAACCCTAACTGATCAGGTGTAAAGTGGAAATAGGGCAAAAAGAGGATGAAGAATGTGGCCTAATAGGTGTTTCTACCTCCCCCACACCCCGTAGGAATTCCGGGAGGTACAGATGGAGGAGCAGTGTGGGATTTCCCAGAGGTCACACGGAACAGCTCGGACACTGAACAAACGCAGAGGGTTTGGGAGCCCCCCTGCCAGAACAGGATTTAAACTGAGCCAGGGACATGACCACAAGGCACCAGATGTTCCACTGATGGAAATCAGAGTGGATCCAACGGCACCAGGAAAGCTCTCACGGCGGGCTGGGCTCAGGGTTTGATGCATTAAATACTCCAAGGCTGTGGATTTAAGTGTGTCCCCTTCTTAGCAGTTTTACACAGATAAAATCCTCATGCCTCAAGCTTTTGCAGGTTATTTGGCATATTTTTTGAGGATCTGTTGTGCTAAGGATTGCAGCTTGACCCGAATTGTCATCCCTTTTCCTAAATAATTATGATACCACTACTTCCAAACGGAAAGAAGGAATTAAAAGCCCAACTCTGGGCCCAGTCTACCTCTGCATTACACCTGTTTGACATCACAAACTTACCTGCTTCAAAGAATGAAACCTCTGTTCTACTCCTGCCCGCTTCATTTAGACACAAATCCCCAAAACCCTGAGTATTTCAGCATTTTCTCTTTTCTTTCAGCACTTGCTGTTCACCTATTTGCTTTTTTCTCTTTACACTGGGTCACCACTACAAATATCTTGGCCAAACTCTGTGAAGCCATGAATATGATTATGGCCTGCTAATGTAAACAGGCAGGAAGGGGTAAAATAGGTTGGTTTTGTGTGTGTGTGTGAGAGAGAGAGAGAGAAGGAGAAGGATCCAGATCCAGTTTATAAACATCCATCTCCAGTAATGAGTCCTCTAGGAAGAAATGAAAAATAGCCCAGGCCTGGTAAAGTCAATTAAGTTGCTTTTAAATAAGAGGTTACCCAGAGAGGCCAAGAGTTAACATGTAAAGGCTTATTGCCAGTGCTGTAAAAAATAAAAGGAGGCTTGAATATTTGAAGACATTTGGTTGCTATTATAAACAAGTGGATCTAATAGTGTGGGTACATTCATAGACTAACTGTAGAAGTTGGGCATCTTATAAGGACACATTGAAAGGGAAAAAGCTCCAAGGTTCCCTGGCTAAATAATTCCAAATGGGTCATTATAAAAGCACTGATACAACACGTGTGGTTGGGACCCAGGGCATTTATAAGGCAAGCTTTTCAAGCCCCCCAATAATGAGCAGCTAACAACAAGAGCACAGCCAAAGGTGTGTGTAATCTGCAGGGAACACATGGCAAAGCTTTACCCTGCAAATTCTTCTAATGACCTGGAGAGCAGATGGCCCTGACACCACTTCCAGCCCTTCGGAGCACTCGACTGAGGTTTATCCCAGGGGATTCGGAGCTGGAGAAGTGAGCCTAGCGGCAGCACCTTCCAGGGAGGGAAGGGCTGTTCTTAAAGACATGAGAAAAGAACTTAAAAGGAGAGCAAAGATGCTCCTCTTTTCTGCTCCAAAGCCCAAATTTTTCTCCTTGGGGCAAAAGCTCGTTTTTGGGGGGGTTTCAGGGAGGTTACAGCGGGCAGCTAACACAGTCTGGGCGCAGAGCTGTAATTCCTGCAAGGACAAATAACCTGGAGCAGGCACCCAGGCACCAAAGCCACCTTCTCGCAGAGGCCGGTGCAGACCCACACAGAGGAGCTTTCCAGGATATCCCAAGCCGTCAGCTCTTGCCTTTGGAAGCAGCGGGAACGCTGCTCTGTGCTCCAGCTCCCTCAGCAGCAATCCATTCCCACGGCATCCCACGGTGTGTAGCACATCCATCCGCTCCCAGGCAGCCGTGCCCACAAATCCTGCTGCTTTTGCAAGGGCAAACATCACAATCTGAGTGACAGGCTTGACAAAGCCACAGCACCCCGTCCCAAAGGCAGACTCAAGGCATGGAGCAGAAGTTTTGACCACCACAGACCCCTCCTGTCACAGCTCAGGGCTGCCCCAAACCCTTCGTCCCCTCACATCACACATTTAAACAGCTGAGCCTCTTCTCACACTCATCCTCGGATCACACAATTAGAGACAGAGATGGAGAAGCGAGGTCCAAGGAAACACGAAGGACCACGTTTTAGGATCCTAAAGAGGCAGAATGACCCTCAGTGAGGACGTTTTTAGAAGCATTAATATAAATTTCAGTTAAATATTAAGCTGCTCCCGACTATCCGACAGCAGCAGGCTCTGCCCGTGTCAGACCCAGAGGCGAGGCTCAAATCTGAATTCCCAGGAGACACAGCATCCCGACGCAGGATCCGGGATGAGAGTTCCTCATTTTGAAATGAAATTTGGAACGTGGTATCCCTCAGCATGGACCCGTGAGTCGCTGCTCCGGCTCTGGAGCGCAGCACGGATTTCCTGCGAGCGCAGCAAGCAGCAGGACAGCGGGATCAGGGAATTCTCTGCCTCTCCCGAGCCTCCTGCCCGCCTCCCTCACTCCCTGTCAGCTGCGAGGGCAGCAAACACAGGGTCAGGCGAATTAACGTCACCAGAAAGGAAGCGGGGTCAGAGTTAAGCGGCGTTTCCCTGCATCCACCGCAGGCTCGGAGCGTGGATGGGGACAATTAACTCAGCAGCTTGATGAGGAGAGTCCTCAGCCGCCTTTCCCCCCAGAGGGAGGGGGACTCCAGCAGGATTCATTGCTACATCGCAGCACCCACCTGAAGGACATCCAGGGACACCAGACCCGGGCAGAGCCCCGGGAATCCTGTCCTGGCTGCTCTCTGGAGCGTGGGGTGGCAGAGGAGGAGGCAGGAGTGCAAATCTGCCTCTATTTGTTTAAGCCACCAGCAAATTAATGCTGCAAATCTGCCAGGCTGACCCTGTGGTTTCGGGGAGATTTTTCTGTCTTTCTGGTCTGGGGTATTGTACACAGAGGTTTCCTTTCCAGCCCTTGATAAACACTTCTGACCAGCTCCTCAGGAGGAACAGGGTGGGGGGAACATTCCCAAATCCCAGTGTGAAAACCCCGATGCCTCCCCTCTCGTGTAAACAGTGCCCCTGTCCCAGGGGTCCTGCACCTGGCTCCCAGCGCGGGGACAAGCTCTCCCAGACATGGTACCTGCCTTCTGGGGGGTCACCTGCCAGCCAGCTGCAGGGAGGGTGGCCTGGGTGCCAGCAAGTCTGTACCACACCAGGGAATCCCTGGAATTATTTATTATTGCAACAGCAGGAGCCTGGTGATGGTGGAGAAAAAGAAATGAGAGCCGGGAGACGCTGGGGTGAGGAAGAGCCCAGTCTGCGGAGATGCCAATAAAAAAAGTCCACAAGATCCCTAAAATCTGGGTCCAGGAATTGCCCAGAGCCCCCAGTGCCGCCCTCCAGAGACCCCAGCAGCACCTCAAGGCAGCAGGAACAGCCTGGAGCTGGCATGGCCTGGGCACTGCTCCACATCCAAAGCTGTGGTGAAGGGGTCCACGCTGGAGCAAACTTGGGGAATAAGGAACTAAATAAACCCTTCTGGGATCTATTTTGTAGGCGAAAATCACCCTCATTAGCGATGTGCTCAGTGTCACAGCGTACAGGTCAGAAATTTGGGGTCATTCCCAAAGATGCCAGCTTGGTGTAGAAGGAGTGAGTGCTCAGCCAGTTTCCCTAAGGAAAGGGGACGAGTCCTGCACGCCTGTACCTGCCTCCAGAAACTGATTTGGGTCCATTCTCAGTTGTGGAGGGTCTGATTCCATTTCCATCACATTTAGCAGCCTGCTGTCTCTTCCAGAAACAGGGTTCCTGTGCCACATGGACTAGGAACAATCAGTGTCCTCAGTGAGCCGTGGACTTCAGAGAACCCACAGAGGGGCATCGCCGGGAAAGCTGCACACGCAGCAAGAGATCTCAGGACTAGACACCAGAAAATCCCTCTCAAGAATGAGTTTGACAGCCACATTTCTCCAGTTTCACCACTCGTTTGTCCTTTCCAAGCACCCTTTTGAGGCCTGCTGGGCACTGAGGAGAGGGGGCTCACTCTGTGGAAGGGCTGCTCCACCCCTGCCCGTGCCGAGAGCAGCCAGGGCGGGGCCGCGGGGCAAAGCTCTTCTGCCGGAACAGGGAATAACGACAGCTTACACAGCACAACAGTCACGGGGAGCTGAGATCTCACCACTGGGGCAGGGAATGCTCTTGGACTGATGGCAAAGAGTGGGGAAAAAAACGCAGAAACATCAGCATCGAGTCGCTGCAGAGGGCTGGCACACAAGCCAGCAGGTGCCTTGGCAGCCACGCAGCCAAGGAGCGAGGCAAGCCCGGGTAGATTCCCTGCCAGCTCCTTCTCCTCCCCTTCCCCATGGCACAAGGAGCCCAGCCTCTCCGGGGTGGCTGGGAATCCTTTTGTCCTGCAGCACTGAAAGTGCTCGGTGTGGCTGTGCTGGTCCCAGGGGATCTCTGTCACACCGTAAAACTCGTTCCGTGCACCTCATCCCGTCTTTGCACACACACGGCATCCCTCCTAACCCGCCCTGTGAAATCCCAGAGCAGGGAAGAGAAGAGAGAGATGTGTGACTGAGTTACAGTTTGGCTGCTGGGTCAGGCTAAGTCAGGTCCCACAGCCGGAAGGAACTGGATGGGCTCATAAATCCTTAGATTTTTGAGGACAGCAACTCTCTGCTTGATTTCACTCAAACCTCGTGGCTGGGAAGCTCTGCCTGGGTAGGAGGAAGGACCAGGAATTTATCCGTGCCTGTGTGAGCATCATCCCTGGGCTGTGCCTTGGTTTCACGCCCAGGTGGTGCACAGGGACATCGGCTGCTCAGCCTCAGGGACGGGCTGGCTCTTAAAAACCCTTTTCTGAGCCTCGTTTTTCCCCTCTGCCAAAGGAGCACCACGACTGTTCACAGAGCAGGGGGAAAAAAAAAAAAACAACCCTTCTTGTATCAGCCAGGAGACAAAATCCACTTAGTATGGCATCAGAAAAAGGAAAAGTGCCCCTAGAGGGAGATCAGTCAGCGAGGGGTTGTCCCCGTGCTCCAGCTTCGATTAGATCCTCCAGCCCGGAATAAACAACTTTCACCCTGCCGTGACCCCAGGGAGCCCTCAGCCCGCCCGGGCAGCACTGCCAGCATCCCACGTGGAGCTGCGGGAGCCCCGGCCGCACGGGAAAACCGGGAATCCCGGCCCAGCGGGCACCGGCGGCTGTGCGGCCCCAGCCCCGAGCGGCCGCTGCCTTTTGCTGAAACAACGCCCATGGAAAAGGCAGAATTCTATTGCGCTTCACAGAGAGATAAATAAAATAATTCCGAGTCTTGGGGATGAAATGTACATTAAATATATGGCATCCTGTGCTTCCTAGCTGAGATACACGGATTCAATCTGCCCGTATTTTACTTCCACGCTGCTCGTCAGGCATCCTCCCCCAGGCCGAGGGGGAGGGATCCATCTGAGCCTCCAATTAAAGCCCAGCTCTCCTTAAAGGCACCATTGTAGGCAAAGGGGATAAATAGGAAAAAAAAAAAAAAGAAAAAAGATAATTCTGTCAGCACAGATGTCTCCTACGCTGAGGGGTTTGCAAAGAAGTAAAACCTGAGCCTCTATTAGGCCATTTGGAAAGTTATGGACTGTAAATAAACAGAGCAGAGCAGTTCCCCCACCTAGGAGATACCACAAGTCAGTGGACAGCACTGACAAGCCCGAGTCTTGCTGTAACTGCCTTATCTGTCTAATCCTCTGGATTATTAATAGTAGTGGGGCTGTGATAGAGTCCAGAGGCCACCCCGTGACAGACACCACCGTGTGAAGCATCCCACAAGCACACAGGGAGAGGCCGGCCCTGTCCCTCCAGAGCTCCTGTGGCAGGAGGATGGGACAAGGCAGGCACAGGAAGGTGAGGGGAAGTGCCCAAACCACAGGGCACATCGGTGCCGAGGAGGAAACAAATCTGCTTCCTCCCAAACTCTTAGTCTATCCCGAGTTCAGAGCAGGATTCTTGCTGATATTGCTTCCCATTTTCCCCTCCACGGTCCTTTGGCAACAAAGAAAGAGTTGGAAGCCACCTCCCTTATCTTGATCACACCAAAGCCACTCCCAGGCAGAGAAAGGATCAGAGCCATGTGGGACCCAGCCATAAAGTGGTCACCTTAGCACCTGACCTGACAGAAAATCCAGTTTCTTTGCCATGTTTTTATGGGGTTAATCCACCCTCAGCTCAGCTGAACCTGCTCACCCCAGAGCCAGACCCTGCCAGGCCCGGTGCCAGGGGTACCCGAGGAATCAGCAGCGGTGGAGATGGAGCGAGCAGTGGCAGGGATCAGCCCACCCCTCTCCACAGGGGCTGGCAGCAGAGCTGAGCTGGGACATCAAACCAGGCACAAAGCCCAGAAAAAACAAACCGAGTTCCACCCAACTGCTGCTACTCAGAGCGTGGGATGGGAGCCACTGCTCCGCCTGGGGCTTTCTGACCTCCTTCCTCCAAAGCTGTGGGGATTTGCCCGCTGGGATGTAGGGGGGCGGGCACGAGGAACAGCAGCACCACACAGCATCTGCTGGGGGTTCTGGGGCTTCTGTGGGCAGAGCTGGGGAGCCACCAGCCCATGGCATGGCCCAGCCCCTCCCTGAGGCTGATCCCGCGGAAGGGCCACAGCACCTCACGGCTGAACTTGCAGACCAGAAGGGAATGGGTCGGGAAGGACAGATGCCCTCTAGGACAGGGTTTCCAGATCTTTCATTCAAGTTGGATGTCCAAATGGAAAGCCTGAAGTTCAGCAGGAGCTCCCAGCACTACCAAGTTCATTGTCTCTGCCTGTCTCCTGCCCACCTTAGTCCCACTCCCGGATTTAGAGGGAACCCTCCTGCTCCAAGCTCTGGAACCACAGGATCCCAGGGAATAGGACAGCTCTTGCCACGGACAGATCTAAGCTGCCCACAGGTGTGACACCACACGCTCTGGACACTCTGCTCCCATCGAGGCGATGGCTACAATTCCACATTTCTCTCTTCCTGCACCCTCCCAGCCAAAGCCAAACCCTGCTCCGAATCCGCTGTCCCCAAGAGCGTTTCCCTTTGCCTCCTGCTCATTTAGCTTGGCTCCTGCCTGGATGCCCACAAAGCCTTGACTTTCCTGCTGCCTCGGGGCTGCTCGAGCAGTTTCCTCCAGAGGCAAATGGGTGCATTCAACAGAGCCATAAAATCCCTGCGACTTTCTGGGCACGGGGCCTAATCCAACTCCCAGGGAGAAGGAGCAGCAGGAGGAGGAGGGTTGTTCTCTCCAAGCGAGGGGGGCTGAGGGAAAAGGCAGGAGGAGGGTCTGGGACAGTGACACTGCCATCCTGGTGGACCTCTTCCGAGGTCAGCGCTGGGAAGGCAGCGAGTGGTAAATGCCTTTTCCGCTGCATGGATGCCCCCTTGTTCCCTTTCATGTTTTCTCAGCGCTACCTTGTGCTTCCTAAGCAAGCCATAAATTCAGTCATATGGGTTTTCTCTGTCCTCCTTTTTTTTTTTTTTTTTGACATCCATTTAATGACTTTTCTCTTTAATATATGGCAGGCATTTTCCTTCTAAAATACCTGAGGTTTAGGACAGGTAGTAAATGGAGACCTCTCACAGAACCACTGGCCCAGAACCCAGTCTTATTGGCACTTAGAAAAGGAGATCCATTTTTCCCTCTCTGCTCTTCAATTAGCTGCAATGTTTGCCTTTAAAACATAAAATTAGAAGCCTTTTTTGGAGGTACAAAGCAATATTATACTGCAAAGCACATTTTTATTCTCCCTTCCCTGCTACCAGTCCAGCCCAGCAGATATATGAGACAGCTGGTTCCTAGGCACCGCGCTCCTCTGAAGATTTAGGGTCCAACTCGCAGTTCCTGTGAAAATAATGACCTCCCTTGCTCTTTGTAGGCCTGTGCTTGATCCTGCCCATATTAGCAGGACCTTTCAGGTCGAGTTCTACAGGATTTAGTGCTGGAGAGCAGGCAAACATCTCAGAGCCCGTGCAGCTGAGCCATTCAGTGAAAATACAGGTCAGGAGCTGCTGCTCGGCACTGCCAGGACTTCTCACGTATCCGAGAGCTGCTTTCCTAAGGAAGAGCTTCACACAGTCACTCCCCCCCACCCAGATGTCTTTTCACTGAGGAATCAAAAACAGGAGTGGGGGACACCCTGGGAGTGGGTGACACAGGGATGCGGGCTGGGTCTGATGCCAGCCCCTTCAGCCCTGACCCAGGGGCAGCCTCAGCCCTCACCACGACGAATCCCTGCATCAGGAGCCACATCCCGAGCACCAGAGCGCTGCTCACAGCCCACAGATCACAGGGTGGCCCCTCCTGGTTACAAAGGCCAGAGCACAGCTTCCTGCTCCTGCTGAACTCGAACACACAGAACCCTTCCCACTCTGGTGCCCCCTTTTCCACCCCCGGCCCAAAGAGCTCTGAACCCATCCCCACTCCAGGTAGGCAGCTTCGACTCAAGCTCCAGCAGCTGATGCTGTTGGCTCTGGAGATCTGTGCTTTGGCTGCTGGGAGGCTGCACAGCCCAGCCATGGCCACCCAGACTTTTGTAAATCTCCAGCCGTGTGCTGTTACAAAGGTGAAGCCAACCCAGCCCAGAGGAACAACTCGACTGCTTGTACTCATGACATCCAGCTGGTCCATGCCATTCTCCTCCTGGCATCGGCCTTGCTGTCACAAATTCATAAATAAACACGATCTAAGACAAAAAGCAGCTAACATTCATATTTTCTTAAAGTGGTTCAAATCAGCCACAGCATAGGAGAGTGAAAAATACCCCGGCATGGCAGCTATTGATCTCAAGAGGCAGTGAATTGTGCTCCATGTTGGATCAAAGGGGAGCACGGAGCAGGGAAGAGCCACTTTCTCCACCACACATCGATGATTTTCCAGATGTCTCTTGTGGGAAATAATGGCACTCAGCACTGTTAACAAAAAAACAGCCAAATCACAGGAAAGGGAGGCTTGACTCTTTTATCTCACTGGTGTTACTCATCCATCTCTAGAGCGAGCTGATAGCAGAATGACTGATTCCGAAATTACAGGAGAAAGAAAAAAAGTCAATGAAACCACTGCGACAGAGCAGCAGATGTACCTGCCCCAGTAATCCTGTCCCTGCCCTCAGTGCCCATCCGCCTTCCCAACCTGCTGGGACTCTGAGAGAGCAGCACGGACAGGGCAGCAGAGCTGCAGCTGCTGGAGCAGGGCCCCAGTGTTCCTAGAGAGCCCCCCACGAGAAAACACAACATTGCCTTGATGCTCGCCAGCTTCAAGTAACCAAAAGAATCCCTTTCCCTTCCTAAAAGAATTTCCCAGGATACAAAAAAAAAGCTGATTTTGCTTAGTTTGTCTTTGCTACATTTTGAGTGCTGTCTCCTCTTTAGCCTGAAGCAGCAGGAGGGGACAGGTCTGACAGACAGCACACCAAACCAAACCGCAGGAAAACCTGGGGGTGTTCCAAACGGCCGAGCCTGAGATGTGCAACAACACGAACCCTCAAAGTCCCCTGCCAAGCCCCCCCGTCCTGGGCTCCTCCACCACTTGCTCTCTTCTACCAGCACCTGGATATTTGTTCCCAGGTAGTGGGAGGTGTTTTGTGGTGTGGATGCTCCAGGAACCCTTCTGGAGGCCGGGAGTTGGGGCTGGGCGGCTGAGGTGCCTCCTCTCAGCCCTTCTCCACATCTAACATGAAGCAGGTGTGGTGCCCTGCCCCTCCCAAGGCATTTGGAGATCCACCAAGTGCTCCAAGTCCCTGACTTTGCTGGGTACAGAGGAGCTTTTCCTCGATCCTCCAGGTCTTCTCTGGGAGGAAATGGTAAAGGCAGCTGAGCTCAGCCCCAGTGGCTCAAGTCACGTGCAGGCAGCGAGAGAAAAGGGGACTCGGTTTTAGGGGCGATGAAGCAGAGCTGTCCTCCTCGTCTTCACCCAGATTTGTTTCTATTTTGGAGCCTCAAACTGCCTGCAGAGGCGTCAATTTAGGTTTGCCCCTCCAAAGCCTCGGTGAGGAGCTCGACATTCAAGAGCTCGTTGGAAAAACGTGGGATTCGTGTGTGTGTGTGAACGCTGCTCACGGACACGGCTGAGGAGCTCCGAGGTTTCCACTCCCTCTGAGTTGTTTCAGAACTCTGCGTTTTCCCCAAAACCATTCACCCAAACCAAAACAAAACAAGCAGGCTGTTTTCTGTCAAAGTCTCAAAAACACCAACCCCGCTGCAAGACACGTCTTAAGAATCCCTCAATTAATGAAAATGTGAAATCCGAGGGAAAAAGAAAAATCTTCGGGAAAACCGAGGGGCAGTTAAAAACAACTCCTACAGGAAAGAGAATTTTAATTAAAAATAATATCCCGGTGGATAATTTATGTTTCTACCTAAAGATTTAAATTGCAGAAGCAGCAAAATGGATTTTTTTTTTAACGCCACCAGCATCCGAGAGTGGAAAACACCAGATTTCAAATTCATGTATTCTGTATTTGAACATCTTGTTTCTATTTAACAGAATAGGCCTTTTTTTCTCCGGATTTTTCTCCTTTTTTTTTTGCCTTTTTTCCCCCCTTCCTTTATTTTTTTTTTTTAACCCAACATATAATTCATCCTAATATATTACAAATGGCACACTGAAAGAGCATGCCCGGAAAATATTAATAATTGAATTCAAATGAGTTTTCCCTAAGAGTCTAGAATCGAGGGGAGAAATTCTTAAATGTATTTGTGAGGGGAAAACGAGGAGGGAAAAAAAAAAAAAAATCGAGACAGAGAGATTTTTTCCAGGCGCTCTGAGAAACGAACTGGGCTGTGTGGAGTCTCCCCGAGCATGACAGAAAAGGGATTAAAGCAGGTGACACTTTGAACTTAGCTTAGATAAGTGACCCTCAAAATCAACAGTCCAAAAGTTTAGTACACAGATTCCCTGGACACGTCTAGTCGGGTCTGCGTCAAAACCTTCCCGACTTCAGTAAGTGGAATTAAAATAAAGAAGACAGGTTGCTCGGGTTATCTCCTCCTATTGTTTTAGCCTCTTATTAGCGCTAATGGACAATTAGTGGCCGGCGCAGATATTTTCTGCAATACGAGGCAAAGGGGAGAGTTCTTTGTTTGCTTCTGTGTGCGGGGAAAGCTCATCTGCGGTCGAATGTATAAAAATAGCAGCCAGCAAAGAAGTGTGAAAGACACCAGTTAAACAGCCCGATTTCCAATTTCCAGAGAGGAATATAGTTGAAAACAGATCCATCGACGGAGTTTTAAGAAATCCTCCCGATGCACTTGAAGCACAAGGAAGTCTGCACTTTATAAACAACCAAATATATGCTCAGGATAAAAGGCGAGGCTTTTTGAACTCCTAGCTGGCGTGTTAGGAAGACCTTTAATGACATTAGCAGTTCTTCAAACCCAGAAAGGCCACGTTATTTCTGATCCTATATGGTCACCACATGTAGCTTTATAAAGAGGGGAAGAGAGAGAGAAAAAAAAAATCCTCTCTTCATGCCAATAAATAACTTGCCAGAAGAGAAAATATTTACCGCTGCTTTTCAAAATTCTTTACGCGTGCAGTAAAATCCTCCTCGGAGAAAATGAGCCCGTAAAGAAACCCAAGGCGTTTCCTCCGAGCACTGCCGGGGCCGCCCCGCGCCCCTCCGCGCCCCGCTCCGCAGCCCTTTGGTTCCCCCCTCGTTAACACCTCGGCCTTGGGGCGCTTCCCAGCGCCAGGGAGGGATCCGGGATGCGCCGAGAGGAGCAGACACGGCGGATGCAATAAAAATAATCATCAGAATAATAAGAATAACAATAAGGGCGATACCTGGCACTAAGCTGCGCGCTTTGCCTCCACCGCCCGGCGCGCAGGCAGGGCCGGCTCCTGCTCCGCGGAGGCGCTGCCGGCCGTGAGCAGGAGATATTAATGAAGTTATAATTGAGGGATAACAGACGCGGCAGCACCTTCCGTGCTCGGGCGGGCTCGCTCGCTTCCTTAAGCGGCGAAATTAAGCCGGGGTTTAAAGCGAGAGGAGCGTTCCTCCCCCGCCAAGGCGAGGGTTCGGGAGGAAAAGCTGAAATTCCCTGGCTCCGAGCAGCGGGACGAACCATCCCAGCCCTTCCCCGCGCAGCACCCGCGCAGCAGGGCCGGGGCTTTGCGCCTTTCAGGGAGATCAATGGTTTGTTTGTGTTTGGGAGGAACGCTTTCAAACAAACACACAATAAATCACCTCCAGCTCCCGGCCCGGCTGCTCTCGGCCCGCGGAACCGCGGCGGCAGCTCCGCTCCCTCTCCATTCCTGTGTCCCTGCGAGGGAATTTTAACATTCGGACAGCGGGGTTTGATACTTTCCCCAAAGCTCTCGCCGCTCTGTTTTCCCTTCTTGCTCCAAAAACGCGTTTTCTAATCACGCTGCAGGTTTCTTTCTACATTTTCCGCCTCCTAAATGGGTTCGGTATGGTGGGGTTTTTTTTGTTTGTTTATGTTTGGGTGTAGTTTAGGGGTTTTAATTATTATTATAAAGAAACAAACCCCTCGAAGGACCCCAGCCTAAACCCAGCCGTATCTTAGCCCCAGACCGCATCTTTCCCAAGAGGTGAAATCCAGTGGGGAATTCACTCGCTGCTGCCGCCCGGGCAGCTCGAGAAATTGGATTCTGCGAGAAAAAAACCCCAACAAACAAACCCCTGATCCGGCAGAAAACTTTATCCTGGCACCCAGACTGTTTTCCATCGAGTAATTCACCAGGTCGTCTTGGTACAAACGAGAAAAAATGTAAATATACATAACGAATTAAAGAAAAAAAAAATAGGTAACCTGTGGAATTTTTGACCGTGCAAATAAACGGTGAGGGCAGTGGTGTGGCAGAGGGGCCTGTTATCCCTACGAGCTCACAAACAATTGCAGTCTCCCCTTTTCCTCGCATCCAGCCCTAAAGTCTCTGCTCCAGGGAGGGATTTGGGGGAGGACGGCGGCTCTGGAGAGGAGAGACCGCAGCACGCTCGGTGGGTGACAGCACCCAGGTGCACACCACGAATAACTTCTTTATTTTTTATTTTTATTATTTGCCCATTTCATTTTTATTCGCCCTGAACTCCAGCTCTCTCGTTTGGAGCCGCTCTCCCCACGGCCGGCTGGACACAGGTTTGCTTTCGGCCTCTGTGCTCTTGGCTCCTATAAAGTACTTACATTCCTATAAAATAATAATAATAATAATTATTATTATTATTATCCTTTCCGTGACAGAGGCACGGCACAGTCCGTGTGTCCATCCTGCCGAGGCAGGAGCGCCCTGCTCCATCCCCGGCAGCTTCCCATGGCGGAATCCACTTTTCCTAAGGAATTTACAAACTCAAGATATGCCGTGCCAGGCTTTTTTAGTTTAATATCGCACAAGCCTAAAGAAGGGGATGCCCCAGAACCTGGTACTTCGAACGCTGTAAGAGTTAAGATTCTCTAAAGTTCTTTGCAGAAGCGCTAATCATCCAAATAATAAATATTCCGTTTATCCTCACGGCCTCCTATGTTTAATTTTGTCTGGGGGTTGTTCCTGTTCGTTTTTCGCTTGGGTGAAAGGGATCCAGCCCCAGCCCGGAGCGCTGAGGTGACCGACCCGAGGGCTGGGAAGCCTTCACGGGCAGAGCGCCCCGTTCCTTCCCAAATCGCGGTTCAGCCCAGCAAACTCTCCAGCTCCTCTCCAGGAACAGGAAAAAGGGAGAAAAGCTCTTTGCCAAACTATTCGCAAGCGCACTTCAAAATAAATGAGTTGCCTACTAAAACTTAATGTTATACAAGATGTCTATTTGTCTATATTAGATTTTAAGCAGCTGTTCGCATGCTCAGATCCGCTCCCCCTCCCGCGAATTTCACCGAAGAGGGGGAAAGCAAAGAGATAAAACAGAGCGTTGTTTATTTTCCCGGCTGCTCGGGGCTCCCCTCTCGGCGCTGCGCTGGAGCGGAGCCTCCGCGCTCGGCCTGCGCGGAGCGGGCTCTGCGCACAGCCAGCGCTGTGCCCGGAGCCGCCTTTAAATCGGTTCTTTGTTCGCTGAAGGAATAAAAAAAAAAAACCAAAAAAAAAAAACCAAGAAAGAAAAACCGACCGAGAGCCGGGAGATGGGGGAAAACCAGACAAAAGAGGAGCGCGGGGGTCCGCGCCCCCCCGGCCCGGCCGCCTCTGTCTGGCCTTATCGAAAGGCAGCGCTAAGAGGAGATAATTTGGGCCGTGGGAGTCGGGTGGGTTGGGGTTGGATCGGTTTTTTCCCCCCCTCCCGCCCGGCAGTCGCTGCCCGCACCGCCGGGGTGGCTGCGGGGACCCCCCGCCCCATAGCCGCGCTCCCGTCGCTGCTCTCCCCAGCACAGCCGGGCGGTAAAAAAGGGAAAAATCCGAAATTTCCTCTCTGAGAAACGAGTTTTTCTGTTAGAAACGGCGCGGTTTGCCGGGGAGCCGCGGGTCGTGGAAAGCGGCTCCCCCCTCCAAAACCCATCCCCAAAATCTTGCCCTAGTCCTCATCACAACGCTCCTTTCTCGGTCTGTCTTTTTCCTCATTCCCTTTCCGTGTCTGTGGGACAAATCCGCTGGGAATCCCAGCTCCCAAACTCCAGCAGCTCTCCCAGGATCAGCACGAGCTGCACATACCCCATACACACACATTTCCTGCCGTGTCCAGCTATTCCACCCCGATTTTCTCCGCGCTTTCTCCATCCCTCATTAATCTCGCTTGCCAATTTAAACCGTTTCCCTTCTGCTGCACGCATTATTTTTTAAAATTTTTGGGTTGGTTTTTTTTTAAGGAAAGAGGTATTTTCCAAGCTCGTTGCAGACAGCGCCCGATCTCGCCCTTCCCATCCCCTCCAGTTTTTCGCTTGGCAGGATGGGACCCCTAAAATTCTTCCCCCTCATTGTTCGATAATTAGAGAGCCGAGGTCTGTCGGGAGTGGTAACAGGGGATTTTTTATTAAACCAACTGACATATCAAGGGGGGGCTGGCGAGGGGAAGATAAACTTGCCGACACACAAGCCCTTCTTCGAGGTTTTGAATATGTTTGCTCGAAGCCAAAATCCGTTGCTTTTTACTCGGGGGAAAAAAAAAAAGAAAAAACACCAACAAACCAAACAACTATAAGCGGGAGGTTAATAGCTTAAATGAGAAACTCGGGCAAGGAATGCAGGATCGACTCCCTCCCCCCATTAATAGCCCTAAACGACTTTACGTTTTTATACCCCGAGCCGAGTACTCAAGAACTCTGAGAGTGTTTGTAAGACTAGAAAGATCTATTGAGAGACTTTCTTTTTTTTTTTTTTTAATAGCGCATTAATGTTTCCCAAGGCTTCATATTAACTCGAGAATCACCGAAGGTCGATTTGTAAGTGTCTGGACACTATAAAAGTGTTTGTAAAGCAGAGTCAGTTGCGTGCATTAAAATAAGGAGGTTCCTTTGTGAGATTTCATGCCAGGCCAGGAGCCCTTTTAAACGCTATTCAACTGCCTCATTAGAAGGAGCTAACAGGAGTCAGGCCTCCTCTTTAACCCCCCTCCCCCCGTGTCCTCCCCTCAAATCAGCCCTTTAATACATAGACTGGCAGATTAGGGGCTTTTAAAAGCTGACTCTGTCCCGGATAGCCGGTTTCCTATCCTGCTATTGTGACAGCTCTTCCCTGCCATCAATTACATCCCACCCCAACCGGCCACCCCTCCCGCCCTCCGCAGAGCCCCTCCAGCGGCTCCCCGAGGGGCTGAGCCCCGGCTGCCCCGCGCCTCTCCCCGGGCATCGCTCCTGCCCTCCTCCCTCGGGCCCCGAGCAGCGAGGTGAACGTCCCATCCCTTCCCTTTCCCTCTCAGGCCCGCCAAAAAAATTAAAAATAGTATGGCCGGCCCCGAAAATCCGTTTCCGAATAGATTAACAACCCCTCCTGTGTTAACACCAGCTCTGTTCTTTTTCTTATTAGATCGAGGAGATGAAGGAGGCGGTGGGGGGGAAGGTTGGTCACCATTATCTGCGCTCCACATGTTCTCTGTGGGTATATATAAAATATAGGAATGGAGTCCCCTTTAAGTAGTCCTTTTATGACTTGTTTTAACAGAAAACACAGAAGAAGCCAATGTTTGATATTACAATATAAAACACATTTGTGGTATGCTAGGGGCTGGTTTGTTCCTCCCTCCTTCCCCCAGTTCTGTTCCTCACCCAAATCTGCTCCAGACCCCACCCCTCTTCGTCAAGTGGGCACAAACCTTCCACCTGAAACGGGTCCTGCCTGCTCCGGAGCCACGCAGAGCTTCCGTCTCTTGAAAGAGAACCTGGGCTTGCCTCTCACACAAATATGAGCCCCCAGTTCTTTATTATTATTATTGCTACTAGGCATGATGTTGGAATCATAATTCTCCATTTCTGTGAGGCTCTGGATTCAAAAAACCTATTGGAGCCTCAGAGAACAGAGCTACCTATAAATCCGAAACCAAAGGCAAACATGTCCGAATAAAAACCAACCCAACGCAAAAATCTGGTGGGGAAACAGCAACCCCATTCTCGCTCCCATACACCAAACCCCCAGTCCATCATGACATAATAATTAAGAAAAGCCCCAGGCTGGCCTCAAATACAGCCCAAAAATGCCGTGTGCAGCCTTGGGTGTGTGGGCAGAAGTGTCAAGAGAAAGAAGCACAGATGAGAACTCGCTTGGGGCACTCGGTTTTGCGAAGGCTCCCAGGGCTGGGACTCAAGAGTGACATTTCATAGAGGGTGAGGGTTCTTCTGTGCTCTAAGCCTGAACTCAGCCTCCCTAGGAAAGGATCAGAATCCTGAGGTCTCCTCCTCTCACGCCAGGACAAGGCTTTGAGGGTGGAATTGGAGCCACTTGCAAGCCATGCCTTGTCATTGAAAGGAAATAGGTCTGGTGGCACCGGGGGTTAGAGCAAAGTCCCTTTTCACCCAAGGGAGGAGGATCCCTGTCCCTGAGGAAGCCCCAAGAAGTCCAGACACCCCAGAAGTGCGACAAAGGACACTGGGGCAAAACGGAGCAGCATTTGCACTGATCCACCCTCAAAGCCGGGCTATTCCTGCAGCGGGAAGGGATCCTGGTGCAGGTCGGGTGTTCCAGGGATGACAAGTAACCATCACCTGGGGTTTATGCTGGCCCTGAAGAAGAGCAGCCCTTCCTTACAGCCCCCCTGCACTCTCAGACAAACACAATTCCTGCTTTTCAGGGCCAAATATTCCTTTGTACTCCTGTGAGCCCGGCCACCGAGCCCTGCTGACAGTCATGTCTCAGCCTGGAAGGCCCCAGTGCAGCAATGCACCCCCCCAGCAAAGCACTTCAGCACCTGCTTCACTTTGGGGCTGGATTAAAACAGCCTCCAGAACATGCTTTCAATTTATTAATAGTTTAAAGCAGCAGGAACACATTGCAGGGGGTGGAATTTAAAAACCAGGCTGCACCGGGATCGGTATGGGGGAAAAGCAACACAATAATCAAAAAGATAATTATTTAGGTGGGTAAAAAAAAAAAAAGATTAAAAAGTAAAAAGTATTAAAAAGTCCCCTGAAATAGATATATTTTAAAAGAAATGCCTCTGCCTGCCCCCTCCCCCAGCAGCATATTTCAAGCACTTTGGATGTTTGTGTCTGTCTTCCTTTCAAGGAACCCTGAGCACATGAATGGGCAGAGCAGCAGAATGAATGGGACACTTCAAAGAAAATGAAAACCATTACTGGGAAATCTGTTTATAGAGAGAATGAATGATTATGAGAGAAGATGCCAGGAGAGAGAGAACACAAGTGAGGGTGCTCTCTGCACAGTGCACAACATAACTCAGGGGGGATCAGACATCCCCTTAGCAGCACACCCTTGGATCAGTTTTGGGTTAAAGGCCCCCCCTTCCCCAGTCTTCCCAGCAAGCCCAGAGCCCCCTCCAACACCACAAGGAACGGCAGCATTCCCGAGCCCCCCGTGCACCTGCTCCTGAGCCCCCAGTGGGGTGATGCCCCCTCCCTCCCCATGTCAAGATAGGATATTAAAAGAAATTATTTCCATGGCCTGGTGTAGATGAGCAATGGATAAACAACACGTCACTCACGTCCCAAGTGGGTAAACTCCATTTAGCCTCGACACCACCACACCGAGACCCTGCCCCGAGAACTGCAGATTTTATCTGAATCTCACAGCGTTCTCCCAGAGTCTCATCCATCTCCACTGCTGCCTCGTGCTCCGCCAGCAGAGCTCTCTCCATTGCACGTGCACTGCTGGCACTGCTGGCACTGCTGGCACTGCTTTGGCACTGCTTTGGCACTGCTTTGGCACTGCTGGCACTGCTTTGGCACTGCTGGCACTGCTGGCACTGCTGGCACTGCTTTGGCACTGCTTTGGCACTGCTGGCACTGCTTTGGCACTGCTTTGGCACTGCTTTGGCACTCCTTTGGCACTGCTTTGGCACTGGTTCCTCTGGACCCAGATGCAGCCTCTTCTGAATCCAGAATGCTGGCAGGAAAACCAGCAGCTGGGCATCTTTTTTGGGGAAATTAGGAATGAAAAGGGCTGGCTTTTCCCCTCTTGGCGCTGATGGCACAACCAGTGCAATGTTCCCCACAGACTTGCACGCCTCCATTCAGCATCCAAGGGCAGAACAAACATTAAGGCCCCATTTAGAACCAGAGCCTTGCCCTAGAGCGAGGAGGTGGCAGGAGAAAACAGCCCCCAACCACCCCTGTTGTTTTTGGCATGGAGAGGCAGAAAATATTTGTCCTTCTTGGAATGCTAAGAATATTTGTACCATGAGCAGCGTGGTTTTCACAGCGCTCTCAGGAGATGAACGCCAGCATCCCTGGGGCTGGGGCAGAGGCAGGAGAGATGCAGACATCAGATCTTCAGGAGTGATGCTAACACAGCATGATGGAGCCACCAGTTTTCCCCAGTTTTCCCACTTTCTGCAGGAGAAAAATCCTTGCTAGACATACCCAGGATAACAGAAGACCCCAGGGGAGATTGGTGCCTTCACACCAGAACCACGTTCCTTAGGGTCAGTTTGGCAAGGCAAGGGCAGAGCTGGGACTCCAAGACCTCCAAGCAGCACCAAGCTCAAAGAACAGCAACAACTGGTGTGCCCTGGGCAGCTGCCTGGAGACTTCCCTGAGCGCCTCTCCTGCCTTGGCACCCCTCTGTTCCTGCCCTCTCCATGGGATCCCCACTTTGGCAGCGGATCAGAGCCGCTGCCCACCCAGCGCTTTTGCAGAGGTGGGCACCGTCACCTCTCTGCCCCTCCAATCATCCCCCATTACAGCTCGGGCTCGGATAATCCAAAGTGAAGCCTGGAATGGGCTGAGCTCCAGCAGGGCATGAAGGCAGCAGCAGCGGCTGTGCCAGCCAGCTTTCAGTGCCTCCTTCCAGCTGCTCCTCTCAAGGGAAGGACGGGGAGCACGAGGCACCGAGGGATTGGCTCAGGGGTGCACTCCCCCCTTGCAGGGCTCATTTCTCACACATAATCCCCCGGCTCCTGCCAGAGCTGCAATAACTTGCTCTATGTAGATGTGTACCTACAAAGAGATTCTCACCTATTCTTACCCATTTAAATATTCCATTTAAGCTGCCTGTTGTACAGATCAAAATTAAAATGTCCTTTCCGTTGCTGTGCCAGATACACATGGGCACAAGGCATTAAAAAAAACCCCAAAACCCTGAAACAGCACCACTGACCCACTTCCTCCTCCGAGTTTGGGTGCTGACTGCCAAAATCCTCAATTCCTGCCCCAAGAAACATCTCCAGCTCTTTGTAGAGTCCCTTTGGGTGCACTGACCATCAGCTGGTACCGCAACAGCGCTGCCAGTCCGATGGAAAAAAGGGAGAAGGGAACACAAACACTTCCCTCTTTATTTCAGGACAATCTCCCACCGGAATCATCCAACAGGGGTGACCACACAAGCGTGGGGAAAGCTGCCAGACAAAGCCACACAATCCCAAAGTCCTCAGCCTTCACTCCCTCGGTTTACCATGATGTCACCAAAGCCCCCGGCCGTGTGTTTATCTAACAGGAATAAATGATTGGGAACCACAAACTGCAAAATTATAAATATGTCTGGAGAGGTGACATCCTAACAAATGAGATGAGAGCAGAGCTCTGGTGACTCCTGTCGTCATCACAATTCCTGGATGGATGCAGAACCTCGGATACAATTCCACAGCTTTTGTTGAGGGTGACTGTGTGGCTTTTTAAAAATTTTAAGTCAAGAATGAAAGGCAGCAGGTCTGATTTCTCTCCATCACACTTGCCCTGGAATTGGTCAGCTCCCAATTTTATTTACTCTCTTCTCAGTGTTTCAGAAGTATCAAGTCTTACCCTAAGATTATACTCCCAAAAGAAAGGAATAACAGTTTAAGCTAATGAAGTAAACTTCTTCTGCATGAAAACCCTAAAAGGATATGAGCAAATTATTTGATTTGTTCCTAAGCAGTTTCTGAAGAGTGTCAAAGAATGAGGAGAAGGGAAAGAAATCAGATTTTACGTTAATTCAGTATTTTAGTTTGAACCTGACTCGGAGGGATGCTGAGCATCTCCAGGTTTCATTAATTTGGGGGAAATACTGGAGGGCTCAGGTTTGCAGGCCACCCTTAAAAAAGTAAGGAATGAAGGAAAAATTTCCAGAAAGCCCAAATCTGTAGCATAGATGCCAAAGCACAGCTAGAGGGAAAAAATCAGAGAAGTCCAGGGTTGGAAGTCACTTTAATCCCTGCAAATTTTACATTTGCATCCAAAGTCGCTGAGGCGTGTGGCTGAGGCTGAGGTCTCGTGTGCTGCTGCCAGAAGGTCTCAGAACAGCACAGAAATCCACATTGCAAAGCTCAGCAGGACTTGGAATGCTAAAACTTGTTCACCTTCCTTGGAAATCCTGATTTTAAGCTGGGGGAAGCAGCACTGGGAGGCAGAGCTTCTCCTGCCATGAACAGCAACATCCCCGAGTGAAAACAAACTTCAACCCTCTCCCTCAAAGCTGGAGAGAGAGTCTGGAGTGGGAGGCAGAACTGGGTACAGCCCAGGGTTGGAAGCCCTTGCCCCAAGTCACAGGAACACAGCTGGGCCCACATCCATGCAGGAAAGTGAATTTACTGACAACAGCTTTCCTTTTCTTGCGAGGTTTGGGGTTTTGGTTTTTTCAGTCCACAGAGCCAGTTCTGCAAGCCACATGCTGGCCTGAGTCTTGGGAGGCCAAAGCAGTGTTTCCTTCCCTCCATACAGACTTCCTACAGGAGTCAGCAATGTCCTAGAGCACCTCTGGCCAGGTAGGAGCTCTGGCACGAGGAAAACAGGGATTAGAGCGACACTGTTTTGAGACCGAGCATGAAAACCTGGGAATTACAGCTGAAACGGTGCAGGGGCTTCCTGTTCCTACAGCCAGGCAGCACCAAACTTCACCTCAAACCTCACAAAGGGTTTTTCTTTTTTGTTTTCCAGACCCCCAAGCCCATCACTGCTTTTGATACAAGCCAAAGGTTCAAACCCCTCCAAACTCGAGCAAAGCTTTGCTCCGAGATGCAAGCTCCGAGGCTGGGCTTTTAATGGTGTATTTACTGATGAGGTGAAATATGAATCTGGTTTTGACTTTAAAAAGCCAATTGTATTTTGGGGGCGGAGGGAGGGGGGAAGGGGTGCTCTGACCTGACCCGCTAATCTCTTTTTCTTCCTTTAAAGTTGTCTTCTAAATCTGAACATTAAAGGTGATTAGATACCTAAGGGACTTCCCATGTCATTAGTTAATACTTTAGAGCTTGTTTTGGTTCCAGCTCGCAGTAACGCAGAGCCCTTTTGATAATACATCACCCTGCTCAAATATGCCTGCACAGTCTCCAGATGAAATACCCCACCCGTGTCTGCCTCGGCACAGCTCGCAGATCGGAGGGGTCGGAGACGAGTTTAATTTAAAGATGAGCCGCCCCTGGGCTGCCAAAGGAAATGGCGTGTCAGCTACGTCAAAAATAGATACTGTTGTGCAGATATATGGGGGGAGAGATGGACGCTGCCAGTGCTATCAATTACCTGGATTGCCTTTAAACGTCAAAGCAAATCCTTCCCCATTCCTTCTCTAAAACCTAAATCACCGAGAGAGACAAGGTCAACCCGAGCGGGCTGGAATGCTGGGAGAGGCGGACACGGACACAGCGCCGTGTGTGAGGGGATAATTTGTGTGCACACTCGTACTGGGGGAGCACTGAAAGCACGGCGGCTCAGGGGGTTCACGTCCTGGGACAGCAGGGATGGCTTTCCAGGTGTCACCGAAAACATCAGTCCCCAAAGGAAGATCCTTTCCAAGTCAGCAAAAGTGGCCTCCCGGGCTAAAGGGATTGAAAATTCTCCTGCTGCTCCTATTTTTGCATCGTTAAAGGTTTTTTTCCCTGTGGGGATAGAGGTGCCTCTGACAGATTTGAAAGCAGCCCCACAAATCTGAAGTGCTTTGGGGGAAGGCCGGAGCAGGCTCGCTCTGCCTGTGTCCTTTTCCCTCTTGCTGCTGAGCAAATAACGCGACACAGCACGTGTGCACCTAGAGATCCGCATCCTTCAGGGCACAGCTCCTGGGGAACAGCCTGAAACCATCCCTTGGGAAGGGCCCCAGCCCTTTCGGGAACAGGATATGGGGAAATTGAGGACCGGGGGAAAGGGGGAAATCGTCAAATCCTACAGGTGGGTAAATAAAAGGAGACACGGTTTATTACAATAGAGAGGCAAAACATAAGGTTTCAGCTCGGTCTCTTAAGAAATGAGGTTTCTGCCGTCAGTCTGCACGTGGGATACATATATAAAATATAAATAAAACAAACATACTCATCTCCCCCGTCTCCAATAACTTCCAAATTTGTTGGCCAATTCCAACCCAGCTCGGTGGAGGGGGCAGAGGTCTTACAGTTCCTACAAGTTTTATGAAAATAGGGCCCTCTCCCGTGCCCTGAGACCTATTAATGCCCCACACTGAAAGAAATTGTTGAGCTCACGTTGCAGCTTATTAGGAATATTATTGGACACTGGAGAATCCACAGGGGAGGGAGGAATATTAAGAACGCCCCGACGGCAGGAAAAGCTTCAGTTGGAGTTTGCACCTTCTCAGACACCAGAGGATCCAACCACAAGACACCGACTGGTTGAAACCCCCATTTCACTGCATCCCCTGCTAAGAACCACTTCTTCCACATAAAGATATTTTGTGTATTCCCAGCCCGGCCTCCTGTACCTGAGCCAGCCAATTAAGCCAAGCTGTAATTTACAGCTCCCTGCTTCCCTCTCCTTCTTCCTAGGAGGGATTGGTGAGCGATGCCGGGACGCAGGGAGCAGGAATGTGCATTTATCACCTGCATTTTCACCGGGGGCACTGCTTTCTGTGCTCTTCTTCCTTCAGCGGGATCATCTCCTCTAGATAACTCCGCACACCAGACCTACATTAAGCACTGATTCCAGCATCCGAGGGCCCAGTCGCTTCCCAGGCACGGGATGGAGGGTAAAAATGTAAAGAATTCCAGATAAACACATTTGGAAAGCCACTTAAAGCTACTGGACAGATGAAGGCGAGGAAGGCAGGGGAATATTTTTGCAGTGAGCAGACAAAGAGGGACATCGTTCATCTCCTGGAGCGTGTGAGCTGCTCTCCAGTTCCAGACACTGAATTTTGGAGACCCTCAAGCACCAAAGAGTAGGAAAAGGAGCCCTAAAAAGAGCAGGGAGGCCACAGGGGAGGTGGAGGACATGGAGCAGCTCTACATTAAGGTTTGCCTGACAGCTGTCACTGGTTTAATCCCATTGGTTTGACAGATTTTGGGGAATACTCAGCACAAGTGGGAACAAGGCTCCCGAATCAGGGACTGCACAGAGGAAGGAGCACTTTTAGTACCACATGGCCAAGAATGTCCCAAGACAAAGACAATCCACCTGGAAGGCTTCCCTCCCTTCCCAAAGGGAGATAAAATAGCTGCTAACAGATAAAACACAGCCCTGACCCGCTCCCAATCCCACAAACCCACCTCCACCACCACTGGGCATCTGCTCCGAGCATTTGAGCCTGATTGTCTCCTTTCCTACCCATTCCCACAGCCCCATGGACACAGCTCCCTCCTCCAGGGGCTCTTTGTCCACTTCCATCAAGCTGGGCCCCACTGGGTGGTTTCAGGGGAAAGCAGGAGAGAATTTTGGGTTTCACTGTAGCTCTGCCAGCAGTCAGGATGATGGAGGTGGCTGGAGGGACGAGCCAAGGAGTCAGCAATGGCCTGAGGCTGAGCCGAGAGAAGGCAGGAGCTGCCCAAGAGGGACTTTGCCCAAAGTGGAGGATCAAAAGGTCATTCTGGGAAGCAGCAGCTCATTTCTGCACCACAGCATCGGGGTGGGTGATCTCCTGGGAATGAGATCCCGCTGATTCCTGCAAGGCTGGGAGCCCCTCCTTCCTTTTCTCACCAAATTCCCCCGACAAGCCTGGAAGCCACCCCAGCCCACCAGCTTTACAAAGTGCAGAAAGAGCTGGGCAAAGCCACCTGCCCTGAGCGCCGCAGGCTCTGTTCCAGCCTCCAGAAACCATTTTTGGGGTCAGTGGGAAGTTCATCTCGGCCCTCAGGAGAGGGGAACTTACCCATCCAATTAACAGCTCAAACACTGCTGCTTCTCATACGTGCAGCTCCCAGTGGTGGGGGGGTCTCTATGAATAATTGATGGCCAGCTGGGGCTGTGCTTGTCAGGATGACTGAAATATTGTGCTGGGAAGAAATGTCCAGTCCATGAGGAACAGCGAATTCCTCCTTCCCTCCTCACACAGGAGCATTCTGAGCCCCTATCTGGCTCCTGCAGCTCCTTCCAGCCCTGGACACAGACTCCCTGGATGGTCTGCAAGCGTTGCACGGGCTCAGTCCTGCAGTGGAGAAGTTGCAATTTCCCCAAGAATGCCTGGAATTTCCCCCTTTATGCAGCGCACGTTTGCAGGTTCCCGCTTTGATGAGGGAAAAGCTTCATTCTCCAGGGGAGTATTCCCACACCCGTGCTGCCTCTTTGAGCAACCCAAGCCACCACCCTAAACCCAGGGCAGATGAATTGCCCTTCCTCCTTCTCAGGGCCTCTAAAACCTTGAGATAAATTTTTTTTTCAAAGAGTGCATGTTTTGATTTAAACCTCACAGCTCAGAGCAGGCTCCGTCTTTTCTTCAGTTGCTTGTTTGCCACTTTGCAGGAAGTGCTAACTGGAGAACAAACCCCTATTTTTTATTGTTATTATTAAATTATCAAAGCTTCATCTTATTTTGCAAGCAAAACTCCCATTTCTTGGTTTATTACCAGAGGTGGGCGTTAGTTTATTGTTACATTATTTGATAGATGACAATATAAGGAGGGAGACATTTCAGACTTGGAACTGAAGATCCATGCTTTGGGAAAAAAAATAATAAAAAGATCTCTCCAGAGGTTACTTGTACTTTCAGTTTTAGACAAACTGAGCAGCTTGAGGGAACTTCTCCAGCCCGAGTGCTGGGGTTTTGCTGGAATAAACTCAGCGCATTTAAAGGTGAATAAAGGGGTGGCCAGAAGTCATTTCTCTCCCGGGGCACCCGCCTGGGAAGAGCACATCCTGCAGGGATTGTGTTCCCTGGAGCACCTACTGCTCCCCTGCTGGTTGCTGATCTCCAGGAGTTTCTCCTGGAAAATTTTGAGGATTACACTGGTCACCAAGGGAAATCTCCAGGCCAGATGCCAGCCCCGTGTGCCAGGCTGCAGCCAGGGACAAACCCTCAATTTGGGTGGAAAAACGAGGAAGGGGAGAACTTTTGAGCACAGGGCTTGGAGTAGCCACTTCCAAAGCTCAGCCTGGCAGCACGCTGCCCACCCCAGTCCCGGGCTCTCACGGAAAACCACTGACTCCGAAAAACCACGCAGATCAATTCTCCCTTTAAAAGGTTCCTCCTGGGCCATGCCTGAGCCCCCGAGCGCGTCGAGGTCCCTCTGCACAGCGGGATTAGGAGTCAGAGCACTGCCATCAGCAGGAGAAGGAGCAGAAGTGCCGGCACCGGGCAGGGATTTAGGCTCTACACCCCCACGGCTCCGGGTTTTGCTGTTCAGCACCGTCTCAGCTCCTCTTTCGCCTGAAGGGCTGCACCCTTTAGTGCGGCTCTCAATGCGCTTCAGACTTGAAGGTCAGAAACGTTGTCTCTCTCTACCTGCAAATTCTCATCAACATCCCTGCTCCACCCCCAGCTCAGGGGCTCTCGTTCCAAGACAGAAATCTTCTGCCAGATATATTTCTTGAGACTTCCCATCTGCCGATCTCAAAGCGTGGATCAGTGTTCAAAAACTACATCGAGGTTTGCCTTGGCCTCGGCACGAAATGTCAGGCGGAGGATGAAGCGAGAGACTTCCTAGGAACACATTCCAGCCCAGCCAAGCCATCATCCCGCTTCAGCACACCAGCAACATCAGAAAGCCAGAGTCAGGAAGAGATCAGAAAACAGGATTCTCTCTCCAAAAGAGATGCCAGGGTGTTGATTTCATTTCCTCCTGATTTCGGGTTGAAAGGAAAAAATAAAAGTCGAGATCTTGAGATATTTTACAGAATGGAAATTCTGAGATGTTCCAAGATAGAATTATTTACTTTAATGTGCAGCCCAAAAATCGGAACCAAACTGAGTCAGGATAAGTACAAGGTCAAGGCGAAAGGGTGAAATAAGCATTTTAACTTCCAAGTGTTTCTGAATTTCCTCTGACACTCAGCTGAGGGAGATGTTCCTGCAGCACCTTCCTCCACAGGCAAGACACTAACTAATTCTTAGGGAAACCTCTCCCTGTCCCCCTTTAGGACCAGGAAACCAAGTACCCCCGGCTCGAAATAAATTCAGGGAAACGAGACAGAAATTGTAACCTCTCAGCCAGGACAAAACACACAAAATGCAGGTTTGAAATAAATCGTGTGTGTATCCCTTTTGGCTTAGCTCAGGGTGTGTGTCCGGAATTCAGGACACAGAAACCAGATCGTTCCCCGGAACACCTGGGACTCTTAACAGCACTGAAGGAAGATGAGCAAAATTCAACAGACCCGTGAAAGCTGCGGGAGGAAAAAGTCTCCTGGTAGGAAAGAAGATCAGCATAAAGCAGTGGTGCTGGGGTGCGCCATTCTGGCCTTGTTTCAAGCTCCAGTGCGCTGATTTATGATTAAAATGAAGGGGGAGAGCAGAAGCAGCTCTTTTTCCTGGTATCTCCAGCCCTGGGATGGTTTGGGAGCAGCCCCGAAATCCGCATCCTTCCAGTGCCCTCTCGTGGCCGCCGCTCCCGCTGCAGCCCCGGGATGCGCGTTCCGAGGGGGGCACCGGGAGCCATCGCCCAGGGATGCTGGCAGCAGCCGGACCTTGCTTCGGGACGGCAAATAACGGCCCGCATTCTGTCCCGTATCTTTACCTGCACAATTTCTCCTCTCTGAGCAGACTCATCTCTTTCCAGACCAGCTTGGGGTCTCACCTCCTGCAGCAGTGACTTTTGGCACCTCGTTAAATCTCGCATTAAAGTCTCTTTTCCACCTGCTTTCTGACAGAGCCAGCAAGGACCCAAACCTCGTACTGTTAATCCCTTCTTGAGCAGCAATAATTCCGTTTTGTACCTCACACCAGGCACAAAGCAGGATCCTCACGGCAGGAAAAGTGAGCCAACCCCTTCCAAACCATCATCCCTTCAGCCTCAAACAGTGCCACAACAGGGACCACGTCTGTCCGAGCATCAGATCTCTGTGAGGGAGGGGAGCTGGAATGATGCTGGAGGCTGGGAATGTGCCCTCAACAGGATTCCCACCTTTCCCTCTGCACACCGTGAGCTCTCCAAGGTCAGTGGCTGAGGACCACGAGCACAGGAGGTGCTGTGAGCACAGCCAGGTGCTGCCTTGGCTGAAGGGAGAGGCTGGGAAGGGATCCAGGGGTGAAAGCCTCCCCCAGGCCTGCCCGCTCTGCCAGAAGCGCAGCTTGTATGTGCAGGGAGATGAAATAATAATTTAAAAAGGGTTTTCTCTGGGCAGAAAGATGGCAGGAAGGACTCCCAGGATCTGCTCCTCTGCACAAGGACATTTTCCAAGACCCAGAGATTCCTTCACCATTGTACCATAATGATCAATCAAATAATGATCTGGGTGTGGGTTGCTCAGTTTTAAGCACCTTGAGCGCTGACCTAATCTTTTTCCCAGGGGTTGTAGCAGCATTCAAAGCCTTTCACATGCCTGATTTTGCCTGTTCTTTCAGCCTGCTTTGATGACTTCCTCTATTTCCACAGCAGGCAGGCTTCAAAAGATACACTGCCCCTGAATTTCTATTTCATTCCAGTAATATCAGCATTATGTGATCCCCAGTGAACTCTAAATGGTCCCTTTGTTCCTCCAGATTCATGGCAGAGTAACTCCAGACTAAATGCTCAGAGAACAGATTAAATCCAAACTTAATCCCATTCTGTTGGAAGTGTTTGAGTCGAGATTTACCCCCAGAAATAGCAGCCCCCTGTCCTTGGAGTTCCCACGCTGAAAACCATCCCGGGCCATCTCTCCTGGACGTGGCTTTTCCGTGCAAGTACGGATCAAAACTTCCCTCCGCAGTTCAAGAGTTATATTCCCAAATATCATCTGCGTTCATGACAACTGCAATTTACTTTTTGAAATAATCCACATTCATGCCAAGGGACTAAAAATGGGGGAGGAGGGTGGGAACCACCCCAGGCAAAGCTGCGTTCCCGTCCAAAGACCCCAAGGAAACTCAGGAGGGGCAAAAACCTTCAGTTCCTTTGGGTTGCCCCCATTCTTGGCACCTCTAGAAATGGTGAGGGTGAATTTGATTCTATTGTAGCACTTTCTGACATCCTTCCCTGCAGTGTGGAGCAGCTCAGCTTTGCTTTGGGTCCTGCTGAATGGCAAATTCTGCACGAGGAAAAGCAGGGACGAAGGATTAGGGTTTGGGTTTGTGCCTGTCATCTCATGCTCCCTTCCTGTAAGACTGGAGAAAGGAGTGGATCTCTGGGATTTGACTGTTTTAAGGATTATTTTTAGCTTCCCTCTCCTGTACCCCTGACTCTAAGCAAGAAAAGGGAAAGGATCACATCCTTGTCTGTCTTCTGCCAGCTGGCAACCCCTTGGCATCCCAAAACCCTCCACATTTTCCCTGGAAGGCATAATTCCCTGCTGGGCTTGGACAATGACCTTGTTCACCTGACCTGAATGCAGGACAAGACTCAGAACCCGTGTGTGTGTGGAAAATCCAGGCTCTTCACCCTCAGCCAGCTCTGGAGAGCCACACACGCCCAAGCTCCAAGCACAGGTTTGCTCGAGCGACAAG
Source organism: Dicrurus megarhynchus (assembly GCA_013399195.1). Taxonomy (NCBI): domain Eukaryota; kingdom Metazoa; phylum Chordata; class Aves; order Passeriformes; family Dicruridae; genus Dicrurus; species Dicrurus megarhynchus. The sequence goes on from VXAD01005761.1 coordinate 87,878, forward strand.
AGGAAGGCTCTCCCTGACACGAGCCCGTCTGCAGCCGGCAGAAATTCCAGCCGGGAGGAGCAGCAGTGAGAACAGGAGCTCTGCAGAGCCAGACCTGTAACGCCAGTTGTACAGCACCCATGCACAGAGCTGAGCCTAAGGCTACACTCTCACTGCTCCCCAAATCTCCCTGTTTTATGCATTTCGTCCAAACTTTGATGAAGGATCTATTCCTCAGATCCAAATCCCTGCCTGAGGCAGCGCAGGACAGAGTGAAAGTTCCTTTCTGAGGCTGTTTGTGCTGTCCCACCCACTTCCCAGCCCCTGCCAGGAACATGCAAGCTTGTTCTTGTGCGAGGCAGAGCCCTGCGAAGGGCAGAAAATGCGCTTTGTTCCCCAGTTCTGCCTCGGCGAAGGCAGAGTGAGAGGACGCGCCCAGGGAAACCTGGCTTCAAACAGCCCTGCTTGTCACTGCCACATTCCCTGAGCCTTTTCCAGCCATGCAAAACCAGCAGGGAGGAGGCGAGGCGCTCGCAGGCACCGCTGGGAGCCCCTGACCTGCCGGGGAAGCGCCGGGGGCAGCAGGAACGAGAGGCTTTATTCGCAGCCCCAGCTCCCCCGGGCCCTGCGCAGGTTCCCCTCCTCTGCCCCAGGACCAGCTACGTGACCTCGGCCGAGTCCCTGTTGTGTCACCAGGCTCTCCAGAGGCTGAGAAAAGACCAAACCCTTCAGGACAGGGACTGTCTCACGCTGAGTTCCACCCGCATTTCAAACCTGCCAATGCCCAGCCCGACCGAGCTGAGATCGCTTTTGGGGTAAACCCGCGCTGTTTGCAAAGCCCTGCTGCCAGCCAGCTGGTGAACGCCTTTGGGAAGGAGGAGGAACAACTTCTAGCTGCCTGGTGAGGCTGGAATGCAGGGGAACGAGGGGCAGATGAGCCCTAGCACTGCACAGAGCACAACTCTGGCAGCTCCCAGCAGTTTGCCAGACCTGCAGCTGGCACAGGCAGGCCAAGGGGTTTTCCTCTCCCTCCTCCCAAAGCTGGGAGGCAGCAGACACTTCCTTGCAGGCGGCACAGGGCCCCAGGCAGGCGTGCCAAGCTCGAGCTCACCCACAGCCCTCCCGTCTGCCCTGCCAGCGCAGAATTCCCGGGTGACAGATGGAAAGCAAACGCCTTACACCAGCTTGGAGTCGGAGCCCTGTGAAAGCAGAGCTCCCAAAAGGGAATTTATATTGGAAGAAAGAGGCTTTAAGCAAGAGCCTTGGGACCAGACCTGCTGCCAGGGACACCAGCACTCCCTGGGCTTCTTTCCACTCCAGCTGCCCTGGGGGCATCTGTGCCATCCCTGCAGACTGCAGACATGATGGTGACAAAAATCCAGTCCCAGGGATAGAGTGCCCATGGAAGAGGGAATCAGAGTGGCCACAGACCGAGCACAAGGAGCACAACCAGCAGGACACTGCAGCTGGATTCTCACACCCAGCTCCTTTGAACATCTCTGCTTTAATTACACCTTTTCAATACTCCTCTCTTCTCCCCACCCCATTCTGTGGCTCAAGGCTTGGACTGCTGAGCAGAGCAGGGGTTCCCAGGATTGCTGCAGCCGGAGGAAACACCACCAGTGTCAGACTCCAGGGGTATTCCATGCAAAAAGGAGGACAGATCCCCTCGGCTGCACAGCAAAGGCACGAGCACAGGGAGAGGTTCCATTTGAAGAGGTGGCTTGGGAACAAGCAGCATCACAATTCATCTCAAGGCTCCACTGTTAAGTCACTTGAGAAAATTCAACTCTCAAAGGTCTAAAAAGTTTCTTATTCAGACTCAGAGCTGGTTGAACACCCCACTTTGGCAGGGTGTTCCCAAAATGATACTCTACCAGAGAGTACTCAAAAAAGCACATTTCCCCCCATCCTCTCACCCACAGCTGCTCTTGCAGCACATTCCCATCTCCTGCAGCTCTCCAGACAGAGATACAGGACCCACTGATTAAACTTTGGACAGCTTCCCCTAAGCACACTGCTTCAAAATCAGCTAAGAGGCAGCAATCAAAGCTATTTTCATTTCTAGCTTCAAAGAGGATACTCCAAACAAAAGGAAACACTTCAGTAAAGCGTGTATAAACAGGGAGCATCTGGTCTTTCCCCAGCAGCACTGAGCCTTGAGACAGAAATGCAAGAAAAAAGCTCCCAGTGAAGTCAGGTAACAAATAAAATGTCTTGTGTGGGTACAGCTCTTCCTTAGAGCCCCTTGAGTGTTTCTCTGCTTCTTCTACAGAGGCAGCACACACCTGGCTCAGCCCCTTGCATTTGTCTCAGCTCTTTGTTCTCTGGATCAGGCACTGGAGGAGGCAGGAACCATCTGCTTCTCCAGGGATACAGATCCTGCAACTTAATGGAAGTGCTCCTCTGGGTCAAGTGGCAGAGCCAACTGCTCTCTTAATGCACCCATCTTCATTTCGGGGAGGGAGGGGAATCAATTAAGAGCCCCCGAGCAGGGCAGGCTCCTGGTGAGCAGTCACCTGGCAGAGCTCACACCCAGCTTTTAGTGCACCCGGGCCAGGCCTCCACCCCACTGCCTGCAACAGCTCTGCTGCAACCTCTGCCTTCATCTGGAGGGCCCAGAAAGCTTGGGGGGAGGCTGCAGCCCCACAGAAGCATTTGCTAAGCCAGCAGGAAAAGGTAAATCCACTGACAGGGACAAAACATGTCTGTGAATAAGACAAATATGAGCAACAGAGCGTAGCCACCAGAAAGAAGCTTCTCTCTGGACAGAGACACTCTCCCCATCCATGATATCCTGGGTGAGTCTTTTTTTGGTTTTGGTTTAAAATACTGACATCACAGAAGCTTCACAGCTTCATTTCTCCAGCTTCCTCACAATTTCCACAGCTCACTTACTATAAATTAGTGAAGAGATCCCTCTGCCTCTGTCAACTTGGAGATCTCCTGGACTGCAACCCAACTCTTTCACCTCTGGAGGGGCAGTTTGGAAGCACCTCTAAAAATAATTAGCTCTGATTTTCTTCAAACCACCTAGAAATTCCTGTGGTGCCTAATCAACCTCGTCACAAAACTACAGCAATGAGTCCTGAGAGCACCAGGAGTGTTGCTACCTCCACTCCATCTTAGTAACAGCAGTCTGGATGTGTATCTGAAAATTAACCAGCAATTATCTCATGGATTCAGATTATCTGTGCTTGTAGCCTAACTCCTGAAGCCAACTTCGTTTTTAAAATGCTTTCAGCCCAGGTTGTTTCCAAACAGAACTGTAAATCACTGATCTCACTTCGCAATTAATTCTCTCCCTTTCTGTGGGACAAAGACTCCTTGCTCTAAGTCAGGAGATCAGAACATGGCCTGCAGGGCTGAGAGCTTGGGTAACACCCAGAAAATACCAATACAGCCCTGCCATGAGCCTCATAAATAATAATGAGCATGGTAGAGGTGAGGAGATCATTACAGACACTCGGGTGTGCTAAGCACAGCAAAGCTGTGAAGTGTATGAAGGGATTTCAAGGTGTGTAGGGATTGCTGAAATGCCATTATCCAGGCAGAGCAGAGGGCAGCACCTGCCTGAGCAGTGCTAGATGCCAGGCTTTTGGGATGGAGAATAATCATGGAATGGCTTGGCTTGGAAGGGACCTTAAAGCCTCCCCAGCTCCAAGCCCCTGCCATAGGAAGAGGCACCTTCAGTGAAAGTTTCATCCAATTCTTCATCCATGAGGGTTTAATTCAGTCAAAGCCAAAAGGATATTAAACAAAGCAACAGCAGATTATCAGGCCAAGGTGTGAAAACTGCTACAGCCACTTCAGAGTAAACATCACAGAGGAGACAGAAGCAGAGAATGTAAAGGCAACAAATGCCAATGGAGAAACCAAACCCTCAGCTCCTGTAGAAGTGTGAAGCTCTCCCACCTTTTTTTCCAAGGAAGACCAGCTCAGAATCTCTGTTTTAATATTTCACAGGCTTTCATACTGAATGAAATCCACTTCTAAGCCAACACAAGTGCAATGTGAGCACTCACACCCATCTCTATCCCCATTTCTAGATAAGAAATGCCACTGAACTTGCTGTGCTGCAAAGGTGTTGCAAGAACCCACACCCACCGTGTCCAAGGGATACCCCCAAGCCACATTCAGTGCCTCAGGTGAAACTCCTGCTGTAAAGATGTGGGATTACATTATCTTGGTTTGGGATTTTCCCCCTCTTCACCGGGAGGAGGGATGGGGAGAGCAGTAGAAGACCAGAAATCAAGAAACCCTCCTGTCTGACAAATTAACAATACAAGAATTGCTGAATTGCCACAAATTTTACCCAGTTATGAGCCCCTGAAGCAGCTACTGACAGGGAGCCATGGGAGTTCAGTTGAAGAGACTAAACCAGAGCCTAAGACCTCACAATCAAAGTTTTTACTAATTTTCTTTTACCAAGACAAGCAACACTGTCCCAATGTTTTGGGGGAAGAGATCCTGGGGTAGAAGCTGGGCAGTCAAACCTGAAGCTGCGATCCAAAGAACTCCTGAGCTGACAGAGGAGCTCATGATGCACTCCCTGATGCAGCTGAAAACATTCCCAGGAGCGTTTTCAGAGGCAGAACAGCTTCTGAATGAGCAGCCCAGACCCACTGGGCTACTACAGAGAAACACAGACGTGCTCCGGGGTCCTGGCCTGAAATCCCAGTTTATCCTGGTGAGCCAGGCCTGACCACAATGAACCTTCCGGAATCATTGTGGTGTCCTAGCTAGTGACTAAAACATTCATCCAGTGCATGGAAGACCCAAATTTAACCCCTTTCTGAGGGAAATTGTTAAATGCTGGCATGGAGCTGCAGCCTCCCTGAGCTTCACAGGGTTTGGAGGGATTTCTCCATCTCTGTCCTTCATTCCCAGTGAGCTTCCAGGGAAGTTAAAGGCAACAAATTTTAAGCCAACACCATTTTAACAGCAAATCCTGACTAATACAATAAACATTGTATTAAACAATAAACATTCCTCGGTCTGCTCTGTTTAAACCTTGCTGCTTTCCCTGCACATCGAAAGCAGACCTGAGCTGTCACTCAGGGCTCTGGTGTTTTCACCAGCTCTGGGTGAAAGATTGCTCGAGTCCATTTAAGCACCATCTCTCCGTAATTCCCACTGCAGGGCTGCATTGCCATTACCTGCCCAGCACAATCCATCAGACTGCTGCTTCCAGCAGATTCACTGCAGCTTGCAGAGAGAAGGAGGTTCGGAATTCCCTGGAGCACCTGCAGCTGGCCTCAGCCTCCCAGAGGATGCTTTCACGAATTGAAATCAAGCCAATCATCAGACCATGGCTTTGATTAGAAATGCTGCTGAGCCTCACTCGCTTTCCCTCTCAATTCCCTCCCTCCCCATCCACAGAAGAGCAGAAAGTGCCTTAGTCCAACTCCTATTTTTGTTAAAAACAGACATTAGTCTTGTTTCCACTAAAATTTGGAAACCCAGACAGGAGTTTCAGCATTAGGCAGGATGTAAAGAAATCCACTTCTTGCCAGGACTTTGTGCTTCTCTAATAACTTCAAAAAAGCAAAAAAAAAATCCCTGAATGCAGAGCCAAAACACACCACTTGGTCTCGCATGGGATCTGATCAAACATCCAAAAGCATTTGAAATTCCAGGAAGGCAGAGCTTCCTCATTCTTAAGGAATAGACCAAAATGCACAGAAGGAATGAATTTATTTCATTCCACGTCCCTCATGATCAGTGTAACCCAGAGGTGCCTCAGTGTTCCAGGCACTCACCTGCAGCCTATGGGAGACACAGGACACTGTTCCATTCAAAGATAATAAAACATGCTCAGCATTTGTTTGTTTGCAATTCAAAAGAGGTTTCAGGTCTATCTCCCCCAAAATCCATAAATCTCCTCCAGCTAAACCAAACCATATTCCTACGTTTAAATCCTAGGAGTGAGCTCAAAAAGCAGAGGAATTTGCAAGCACCAGCCCTTTTCCTCCTTCCCAACGTCCCCTGTGGCCTTCGACAAGTCTCAAAATTCCACCTTTCAGGGGCAGAGGGACTTCTTGTCTTTCAGTTGGGAAATGGTTTTTTGAAAGACATTTTGCTGCTGGTGTTTGCACAAGAGCATGCTAGGGCCGAAAAGGATCTGACCTGATCCCAAAAATGCTATTAAAAGACAGGGATAGTCCATGCTTGGCTGGCTGACAGCCAGCACTCATCTGAAAGTCACCCTGAACACACAACTGGGTGGAGGAAGTCACTGATAAACAACCAGCTGGTATCTGAAGCAGACAGCTGAGTATCAGATCATGGCAAGCAGCACTGAGCACAGGAACAGTGAAAAAAGATGGAATTCTGGGCAGCTCAAGCACAAGAAACAAGCAGCACATCGATCCTGGCTGCATCTCCCCCAAGGATCCTAAAATGCCATTGCCCACCCTTCCTGAAAAAGCATCTTCCCGGTGCTAAAGGTGATCCCACAAAATGGGCCTCTACCTAAGGGGAGAGTCCTCCAAGGAGATAAGGCCTATCAGCTGCAAAAGGAACCAGCTGGGTCCCATGGAACACCAGTGAAACAGGATCTTCAAACCCAGGAAGCTCAGGTGGGGATGAGTCCATAAATCCTCCTTCTGCAAGAGCCTGGGATGTGCCTCATCCCACACTGGGCACAGCTCAGGGCTGGGGCACCAGGGATCCCGCTGTGCCGTGAGGATGCTGAATCCAAGAGCTCATCCTGAAGGGCAGGAATCAGCTCTGAGATGCTGGTGGTATCCCTGAGCAGCCTTCCAGTCCCAGGTTTTAGAGGACGGCAGAAATAACCTTCAGTGTTCAGACTTTGAACACTTGGAAGACGCAGCCTCCTCCTGGAGAGCAGGAGGAGCCACCTAAAATGAGAAGGACACTGTGAAAGGAAGCCACTGGAATTTGTTCCAGGGGAAGGTTTAAACCCTCTCCACCCCACCCCACCACCCCTCATTGCAGGAGGAGGGAAAGCCAAGAGCAGAAAACGGAGAACAAGGCAAGGAGAGCTCTGTGAATTCAAACCGCTTTCGCAATCCTCAAATACTTTGGCTTCCCTGAGGATCCATCATCCCTCTTCCAGACAAGCAGCAGCGAGGTGGTCTCCCCGTTCAGAAAGCTTTGGATGATAACCAGCAGGAACATTTTGTCTGAGCTTCAAGGACTGAGCGTTCCCACAGGATTCATGGATGGCAGCGCCGAGCCAGAGGGATGCATTTAACAGTTGCTTAAGTTCTGGCACCTGCACGTACTTCCCCACGATAAAGTCCAACACAGGCAGCCTTCAGATGCTGTGTAAATATTGTCAGCACTCTGGCAGAGCTCCCCTTTTTTATGATTTGTTTTACACAATCCCCAAGTGGTTCATAAACACTAATTATATCTCCCAGTCCCTCTGAACGAGCAGCGAGCGCTCCGTGCAGGAGGAAACAAGGGCAGAGCGAGGTTCTGCTTCCCACCAACAAGGTGAGCGGGCTGGGGGAGCTTTCCCTCCTCCCACGAACGAGGCCACTACCTGACAGGAGGTGACATTTAATGGGATTTAGCACTGTTGCCACCTCAAATATGATTTAAGGTTTCCAGAGCAACAGGCTGAACCCCGAGCCCAGCGCGAGGAGCTGCTCAGTGACAGCTTAATCTCTCCCCAAAACAGAGGGAGCTTCGCTTCCAGCATCTTGTCATGAGCTGTTCCACTCAGCTCCTCACACTGTGGATGGAGTTCCTAGGCCATGGATCCTCTCCCAGATCTTGCAAATATCTTCAAAGCAGGAACAGTACAACCAGTTCTGTCCCGGCACAGACATTTCTCCTTTGCATTTTGCCCCACGAGGCTGAAGACATCACCTGGGTCCAGATTTCCTTAAAGACTCTTCTGTCAATTCCTGTGAGCTTGCCAGGCCTCTTGGAGTGCCAGCAAATATCAAAAGAACCAAGAGCACCACAAAGGAGGTGGGAGCTCGGGAGAGCACTCCCAGAATTTCCATGGGAGCACTGGGTCTGTGCAGAGCTTTTATTTTGTGATTCATGACTGATTTGCAAAAGAGCAGCAATAAACCCCAGCTTCGAGAAGTCACTTTGGTGCAGAGCACTCCTCTGTTTCCCATCACCCGCTGCTGAATCTAGGACTGGGTGTTGTTTTTCACAGGGATAGGTGTTGTGAAGATGAACTGAGAGATTAAACACAAAAACACTTGAAGGGAAGATAAATGGACATGATATCCTTGGCAAAGAGCAAGGCCTCAAGTCTTAACAATGTTTCTTCATCACCTGGAAAAGGATGTTCCAACAGCTGGAGATAAGTGGAACATGACCAGCTAAGCTCCTTTCCTTCCCTGGAGCCCAGGGAAGCAGCAGGGAGCACTGCAAAACCCCATCAGCTCCCAGCAGCCACGCTGCCCACCACAGGAGGTGTTTCAGAGCCAGCGGAGCGTGCTGGGGATCTGCACTCTGACATGGAACCAGCCTTAAGGAGGCTCTGCTGAAAGGAAAATAAAACTATTGATTTCTGCCGAGCCTTGACGATTCCACAGCAGCTCCCCACCCCAGTTCCAGACAATAAACCAGGAACAAGCTGCCACTGACAGGGAACCCAGCCACAGCTCCCAGGTGAGCTCCAGTGCCAGCACTGACGGGATATTTTAACTCCCAGAAGGAGCTCCTTCCAAACTCCAGCACAATCCGAGCATGGAAGACTCCAGGAGCCTGGAGGAAGGCTAGGATGCCACCTGAGCCCTTTTTTGCAAAAAGCCTTCAAAACACACCTTAAAGGGAATTAAAGCTCACCCAAGGCTCCATATTTGAGCTAATTGCTTTAGCTCTGAGGAAAATGCAACAAGGCGCTAAATTTGCTGCTGACTCCCTCAGTCATTTGCACTCCTGATCCCATTTTCCCTCTGATCCCAGTGTTTTGGAAGCAGCCCTAAAGCCTCCCAGCAGCTGATGTGGCTGAGGACTCAAAACCAGCCTGTGCCATGGAGGCAGCAGCCCTTTAGCACTGCCTGGGACAGGACAAGGAATTTGGCAGGAATCACCACAGCATTCCTGTCGCTGTTATCACCGTGGAACGGAGGAACGACACAGACTCCAAGTTCAGGGTAGAGAGAAGGCCGAAGCGCTTTATCAGCTTCGTGAAGGGTTTTTTATATGTTAGTTCGCAAAAAGTGCGCTATATGGCATAAGGTAATTGGTTCTTTCGACCATCCACCCCTTAGGGTGATTGGCCAAGTTCTAAGACACCCATCTCTAAATATTTTTCTAGTTGGGAACATAACAAAGGTGAACAACAACCTTGCAGGTGCAGAGATTTATAAAACTGTAACATTATTTTGACTTACTTGCATGGGAAAGACAGAGTTCTTACAAAATACTGCTGAGAGCTGAAGAAATTCTTTGCTGGAGCTTTTTCAGCATCCACACATTCCCACTCTCTCCCATATTTACCAGTCAGCTGCCCATTGCACTCAGCCACGGGCAGCAATTCACGGCCTCTCCACCCCCCAGCCACATTTCCCAGCACCTCCTGCACCCCAGCCCTTCCTCCTCTTCCCACACGATGGGAAACCCCATGAACGAAGAGGAGGGTTTATCATTTATGGCTCTGCAATGCCTCTTAGGGACAAGAGTCTGCCACAACAGGCAAGTTCTGCCCCATTAACCAGGGCTGTGAGCTCTCTAGAGACACTTGCCACAAAATGTAGAGGTAAAATACACCAAATTCAGCAGAGAGTGACTTAAAAATAGTCTAAGCCACCAGAGAGTGTTATATCTGTAGCAGAGAGGTGAAATTCCATATACTACATAATTTGTTCTTTACAAAAAAAACATTTTTAGACCGGGAGGAATTCCTTTTCACAGGAACAGGTTACACCTAAACAAGCTTGAGTAAGAGGAAGAAGGGATAAACAACTTCACCCTCACTGCAAAGCACAGCTGACAGGAGTTAAATACCAGCACTTGGGCATCAAAATCCACAAACGTTTATTGTGCTCTGACATGAAAGCACCAGGATTTGGGGCAGAGGTTATATTTTCATTATGCCTAGCACAAAAAAACCCCCTCCACTCTGCAATAGCATGAGAAAGATGTCTAACAAGAGCAAGGAGCCAGGACAGACTGCTTGCATCAGACCCATCTCAGGGGCACACTGAACTGCAGAAGACAAAATTTGCATCCTGAATTTCTTAATATTCACTTTATGGTCAAACTGAATAAACCCCATGGATTTTCTGCTGCTACCCACAGTGGTCTGGGCTAAAAGGCTGTGCCAGCTCAGCAGGCAGGCTCCAGCTGGGTTCAGGGTGAAGCATGTGCGCACCAGTTCCCTCTGTAATTGGGGTGGTTTATGGCATTGCACCTTACACCAGGATTGGACTCCTAAATTCCAAGCTTAGGCTTTGTTAGCAAGCCTTGCCTTACTTGTGGCAACAACCTCCCTTTACTCAGCGCAAAGAGGAATTTGGAAAAGGCACCAAGGAGAAGAAAGCAAACCTGAGGAGGTCCAGCTACTGTGGGAAAAGTGAGTTTTCGATTCTTCCAGCCACAAACATCCAAGCTTTCAGTGCCAGCAATGCGAGCTGTGGGCTGAAAACTCCCAATTCAGCTCTGCTTTTGACCTGCCACTTCCAGACAAATAATAACACACGCTGAGATTGACAAGAAACAACATCCGCTTGTTTCTGTGTTTGAATCATGAAGCAGAAAAGCTTTAAAGCATCTTGAGAACAAAATCACAATAAACAGAGGGTGTGTGGGAAGAACATTTTCAAGGCACACAGAACTGGGTTTTGTCAGCTCTCTTTTCTGAAAGTTACCTTGCAAAATTCCTTAAAAAATCATGAACCATGACCTCACTTTGTCCCTTGAACCCACCCTGCCTGGAATGTTGAACACTTAGATTTGGGTCCAGACAGGAGCCAGCAGAGCCAAACTGATGGAGAAAAGTTTTGATTGGTGACAAAAAGCGTTTCTAAGCTTTTGCCAGTTAATGCAAAGCCTCGGAGGGGTGGCTCTGCTCTGATGGCATCCCTTGAGAACAGGGGCTGCATTCTGCACTGGCTGAGTGAAGCAAAAGTGCTCCTGGCCTGGGGAAATCATCATTCCTGACTTCTGCTCAGCCCAAGCAGCTGGGACAAAGCAAGCAGACTTCTCAGAGGAAGATGCAAGACACTCCCTTGCTTTTCTTCGCTCTTTGCAGAAGGCAGTATTTAGTACTTGCTGCTCACACACCAGGCCAGAGCACAGAGTAACCGAGGCAAAACCATGGCCAGGGCTTGGCTCGAACACTGGGAAGGGAATCCTGGTGCTGTGGACCCAGACCAGGCTGCAGACACAGCCCAGCTCCACACAGGAGCAGTGGTTGGAAAGCTGTGCATCAGAAAGCTGCTCTACACCTGCTCTTTTCCCCTCTCTGGAAACGAAACAACCACCCAGGCTGGCAGGCAGGTCTCCATCTTCAGAGCAATCTGACAGATTTGTTTTCTCTGCCTTTCCTGCGGGACACAAAGGGACATGTGGCTTGTGGCATCGTGCAGCCTTCAAAAGCTTCCCCACCACTGCTAATTAATTAATCTCAAGGAAGGAAGAGCACACCAAAACAAAGCAGGCTCTGAGCAGAAATGCCGCCTCCAGGGAAGTTCTGTTGCCTCCTTCTCCTGCCTCCTCCATCTTATCCCTCCATAAAATCCAGCTTCAAGTCCCGACAAGCAGCACTTCTAATGTTCTGAGCTGCACAAAGCAGCAGGGTACACGTGCTCCAGAGCCAGAGCTGCCCCATCTCCTCCCAGTCCCTCCCCTGTGCACCTCTGTTCACCCCAATTTCCAGGACACTAATTTAATGAAGATTAATGAGTACCCTCCAAACACGCACCATGCGCTGTTTCTGGAAAAGAAGCATCACGTCATTTTCATATTAAAGGAGCATTTTTTCCCCACCCTGAGCACACGAAGTTGAAATGCTGCTTAGCACCGGGTGCCTGTTCCATTAAGCTAGGGAAATCACTCCAAGCTCCACTTAAAAAGGGGAACAACTCTGATTTTTCCATGTTTTTTCCCCAGAAACAGCTGCATGTGCAAGATTGCTGTAGGGTGTTAAGAGGCTGCAGAGGTAGGGATAACACTTTAAATAACACCTGATGGTTTACCTTATCAGAATAAGATAAACACACAGCAGCTAATACATTAATATTTATCTTTGCCAAGTGTTTGTTGATGATCAATAGTATTACAAGTTGGCTATTCGGATTATGCTCCAAAGTTGACTGAAATTGCCAAAAATCCATGGATTTCCCAGCATATAGCACAGGGGAGGGGAAAAAAAGAACCAAGACCAGCTATTTATCAGCCAAGCTGTGTGTAACCACAGATCCAGAACTCCTCCTTGTCTAAGTGAGCTTAAGCCATTCTCGCCCCGGTCCCAGATGCAAAGTGGCTTAAGCTGAGCTTTATCAGGGTCTAGAGAAGCTGCTGCACATCAGGTCCTCAGCCTTAAATTGGTGGTTACACTACCTTTAGGACTTTCTGTCCGCTCCAGCATCATCTGGGGGCTTGCAGGGAGCATAACTTGGCTTTTAGGACATCCTGGACTTTCTTCCCCTCACTTTGACTCCATCCCAACTCTAACTCACCCAAAGGCTCCTGCACCTTGCACCATAACTAAACGGAGGATTAAACTCCCTAGATTTTTTCTCAAATTGCTTGCATATCCCCTTGCCTTGAAGGTATTTTGCTCTTTAGCCCACAGTCACTGGCCCAGTACTGGGATTATTGTCCAGGTTTGCCTCTTTCTGCTTGGAGAAGCAGGAATTTGCCCTCTTCCCCCAGTTCTGGATCAGTCCCACACTTAGCCACAGGGAAAAAAAAGTCTTTGCAATCTGCAACAACTTCATGATTTAGGACACAAAGCCTTGTTTGACTAAATCATTGCACAGCAGCCCCGAGAGTGCCTGTTGGGAATATGCCAAATTCATATTTCTGTCATTTTGCCCATCCTGCATGTCCATATATCCGTTTATCCTCATTTCATTAGCAAATCGCCCCATCCATTTACTCAGCTATTTGTCAGTGGGGCTGTCACTTTAATTACCTCTCGCTACATGAATTGCTATTATTTATCTGTCTTGTTTGCAGTGCAGCAGCCACCAAAACACATCCCTCCCTGAGCACAGACACTGATGTTATCGGGGAGCCTGACCCAGGGAGCAAAGCTCTCAGGAAGACAAACTGTTTCCAAGCACATTTGTGAATTTTCCCGTCTCCTCAAGAACTAACAGCGGTGACACCCCTGGAAAATCAGCCAGCACCACCCCCTGAACAGTGAAGGAGTTTAAACCCCACAGGGTAGAGACGGCAGTGGGGTCTGGCATGGCCATCCAAGAGCATTGCAATCCATGGACACGCACCTGAAGCAGCATGGGCATCACAAAGCATTGGAATTCCACAAGATTTGGGACAATCTCCACCTGCACAGACCCTCTAGCTGAGTTTTTTCTCACACATATCTGTAGGATTTTTTGTGACACTGCAGGGATGTCCATTGCCCCATGGAATGAAACCCTCTGAAAATGTCCTGCACATTAACTCTGCCGTAACTCTTTCCCTACGTGTACTACTCTATCCCTGTCTCTGGAAGATTTTTGAAGAAATCTGACAGAATTTTTCCTGAAATGAGTAGTTTTCTTGGTAGAAACCTGCTGGAAAGGCTTCACAGGGGATACTTTGTGCACCTGTGTGTGCAGGGACTGGCAGCCACACTTGGATTAGGGAGATACGGGGAAACCCTATTTCCTTCTCCAGGGAAGGGACCTTTTTTCCAGCATCCCTGACAGGGTTAATCCGTGCTGGGGTGCCAGGTGGAGGAGCAGCTCCTCATCCACACGGCCCGCTCAGCCAGATTCCCTTCCGAAGGCAGCACCACCATCCCGCTGCCTGCCTGAGCTGCTTCTCTGTCTGCTCACCACACGCACGAGCCCTGCCGCAGACCTGCTGGCCAGGACTGGAGGGCGAGCAGCAGGGAGAGCACAGCCATTGCCACAGCAGCGGGGAGAGCACAGCCATTGCCACAGCAGCGGGGAGAGCACAGCCATTGCCACAGCAGACATGCTGACCAGGACTGGAGCACAAGCAGCGGGGAGAGCACAGCCATTCCTACAGCAGCAGGGAGAGCACAGCCATTCCCACAGCAGACCTGCTGACCAGGACCAGAGGGCGAGCAGTGGGGAGAGCACAGCCATTCCCACAGCAGCGGGGAGAGCACAGCCATTGCCACAGCAGCGGGGAGAGCACAGCCATTCCTACAGCAGCAGGGAGAGCACAGCCATTCCCACAGCAGACCTGCTGACCAGGACCAGAGGGCGAGCAGTGGGGAGAGCACAGCCATTCCCACAGCAGCGGGGAGAGCACAGCCATTGCCACAGCAGCGGGGAGAGCACAGCCATTCCTACAGCAGCAGGGAGAGCACAGCCATTCCCACAGCAGACCTGCTGACCAGGACCAGAGGGCGAGCAGTGGGGAGAGCACAGCCATTCCCACAGCAGCGGGGAGAGCACAGCCATTGCCACAGCAGCGGGGAGAGCACAGCCATTCCTACAGCAGCAGGGAGAGCACAGCCATTCCCACAGCAGACCTGCTGACCAGGACCAGAGGGCGAGCAGTGGGGAGAGCACAGCCATTCCCACAGCAGCGGGGAGAGCACAGCCATTCCCACAGCAGCGGGGAGAGCACAGCCATTCCCACAGCAGACCTGCTGACCAGGACTGGAGCACAAGCAGCGGGGAGAGCACAGCCATTGCCACAGAAGCGGGGAGAGCACAGCCTTTCCCACAGCAGCGGGGAGAGCACAGCCATTCCCACAGCTCATCCCAGCCGTGGGCAGCCCAGGTGCCTCAGCTCTCACACCAGCTCCAGCCGCGGAGCCTCGTGCAGCACCGGCTGGAGGCTGCACACCCTCCAGGCCTCAGCTGGGAGCCCACAGGTGTGCACAAACCTGTTCCCTCAACCCTTTAAAGCCCAGTTTGTAACGCAGCCCCCCTAGGAAAAAGGTTTTTACAGAAAGAGTGATAAAATTTTGGAATGGTCTACGCGGGGAGGTGGTGGAATCACCATCCCTGGACGTGTTTAAAAAGAGATTGGATGTGGCGCTCAGTGCCATGGTTTAGTTTAGTTGAGGTGTTGGGACATGGGTTGGACTCGATGATCTTGAAGGTCTCTTCCAGCTGGTGGATCTGTGACATCCTACAGTATCACTGTAAATGCTTAACGCCGGCTGCAGCAGCCAGGCCCAAGGAGAGAAGAGCAGCCTGGCTGGAGCTGCAGCCACCCGTGGCCTAGGCCTGGCAGGCTCAGCAGGGCCCACACAGCTTTCCCACTGTGCTCCCCAGCCTCCAGCGGTGCTCACGTGCATGCCCAGCCCACACCTCTCTGCACAGGTCTCTTGGAGTCCCACAGTTGTTCTGACTCCCTTTTCCCGGTGTCAACGCCGCCCGTGTCAGGGCCTCGCACCCCCAGGGCCCTGCTGTGGATGTGGCCATGTTTTCCAAATGTTCTTTTCTTCTGGGGTTGTCCCCCCTCAGCCAGACCTGGCCCCTAATGCGCCCCACAAAAAATAAGGTTGGTACAAGAAACTTCCAGCTGCTGTGGCTGCCAAGGGTGCAATGGCTCTACAAAAAAATAGTGGAAGGTGTCCCTTAAATCTGGTGGAAGTCTAGAAGGTGTCCCTTGGCAAGGGAGCTGGAACTAAATTAGCTTTGATGTCCCTTCTAACCCAAACAATTCCATGATTCCACCTCAGCAGGTATCAACAGCACATTTTCTTCTCCCTGTGATCTCTGGGAGGGAAAAACAGGAGGACTCCTGGAAATCCCATCCCCTTCACAAGCTCATCCAGCCCCTTGGGACAAGCCTGAGGGCTCAAAGCAGAGACCAAAGGCCACAAGAGCGAGTCTGTCACAGGAACTGCCGAGATCAAGGGCACAGCCAGTGTCTGAGGTCCTTCAGAAGGTGGGGAATCCTTGCTGAAAGAATTGCTAAGCATGATCTTTAAGGCACGGAGGAGCGACAAGCTCCTCTCGGAGGAGCAGAGGGTTTCACGGGATCTTTTCCCGAGAGGTACATGCATGGGTGGAGGCTGAGAAAGAAAACCCTCAGCCCTGGAACAGGGGAGTACTGCCAGTTGTGATGGGTTTGTGATAAGCTAAAAAACACCCATAAGCATTGAACTTCAAAAGCAGGGAAAGGAGGAGGGGAGCTGCGCAGAGTCAAGCGCCCGGGGCAGCCCATTTCCAGCCAGCGTAAGGAGCCTATTTTTAGAAAACCTGGCTACACCTACGGGAGCACTAAGGCTGGAAAGGTTCTTCATTTTAACAGCCCCCTTCTTCACACCACTGTACAGGTGGCTTCTCTACAAGAGCCACTCCAGCCTCTCTCCCCAGGGAAAGCTGTCTGCAACACATTCCCCCCAAACAAAAAGAAAAATAATCAATAGGCATTATTGACAAAAGGCATTATTACCAAAAAGCTGTTCCAAATGGAAGATGCAGACAAGGCCTCTGCTTTCCTCTGTACGACAGATTCCTGCCCACTTCCCATCCCCTGTGGTACTTTGCATTAGCCTGTGGGAAAACCAGCCAGAATTCCCAACAGGGACCTCCAGCTACGATCTGCCATGGGAGACACAGGCCAGGTGGGAAACCTGTTCGTGGAAAATAGGCACATGAGACACCTGAACTGCAACTCCTGCACCAGCTGCTTCAGGGGCCCTGCAAGGTGAACGAGGAGCAGATCCAAACAGGCATTTTCAGACCCTTCTTCACATAAAAGACCCACCAGCTGCAAAGGTTACAAGCCAAAAGCACATTCTCTCCTCATTCCATTCAGTATTCCAGCTTTCTATGGGATGAAGGGCATGGGGAGGGCCATGGCTTGGTTTGGGGGTTAAGGTGCTTGGCTTTGTCTTGTGTTTGCTTCCAACTCAGAGGGATAAGACAAAGCAGTGGTAAAAAAAAAACCAGAGCCAGGTTACCCACCCCAATATCAACCATTTTCAGCTGTTTGGAGGTAATGAGAACTTGGCCAAAGGGTTGATCTGTAGGACACAGCAGACACGGTGCCCAGAGTCCCCAGAACCCAAGCCTGTCATCCCCTTCCTCCTGCCCAGCCTGCCACCAGCTGAGAGCATGCAGCCAACATCCCTGCACTGGCCAGCAATGGAAAACAGCAGGATGCCACAAGGCTTTTCCTTCAACAAGATGTCCCTTCTCATTCCAAAAGCCAATATCTTAATTTAAAAAATCCAAAACATAGTGAACCTGCCAGTGATCTTTCCCTGCACCTATCAACTGTTAGCTCAGTGCTGGAGTCCCCAGAATATGAGCACATGCTGCCAGAAATGAGCTGCCTTGAACACCATTTCCAATCCTTCTCTTGGAGCTAATCAGGAGAAATTCCAGTCAGTAAAGCTGCATTTCACACTTCAAAACCCAACCCAAATTGATATTGGTTTGCACCTGTATCTATGAAGTTGCCAAATGGCCCCCCAAAAATCCCAGAATCTCCTTAGCAGGAGCCACCACAGAGAGATCAGTGAGATTCAGAAATTCTATAGATAATTTATCTGTGAGTCTTTGGTAACATCACCAGTGGTTCAAAAGAGCTGCTAGCCCCACATGCTTTGGGTTTGTAGCCACCAGCTCAGTGGAGAAATTCTTTGAGGGCTTAACTCTCTCAACTCCCTGGGACAAATGTTTTTTCCAGGTGACTTTTCATTTCTGCTGCTGCCACAAGACAACTGACCCAAAATGCACACACCAGTGCAAGGTGGCACTGCTCCACCCTGCACCCTCAATGTTGCTCCATGTTTCCCATTTCCAAAATTTGTGTTTAAAAAGCCCTCAAAATAAACATTCGCAAAAAAAGCAAGATGCTGTTCCCTATCCTTCATACAGCTGGTGAAGGTAGAGGTGCAGTGATGGTGGAGGAGGTAAATGAGAAATAAAACCCACTCATTTTGCTTCCCAACTTTGTCATCAAAACCAGTCTGTCCACCACAAAGGAGCAGGACATTTTCTCCCCCTCCAAGGGAAACATTCTCCAGAAAATTTCTGCCTGTTCAGGTATCTCAAGATGGCAAAGAGAAATCTTCTCCTGAAAGCCTGGCAGCATCTGCCCCCCTGCTTTTAAATGAGCATTGTGGTTTCAGCTCAGCATTTTCTTGTTTGCATGCTAGACACACACACTTGGATGGCATCGTGTTTCCCAGCTGAAGCCAACCACATCCCTGCACCTGCATAGCCAACAGCAACAGGAGAAGTCTTCAGCAGCACTTCAGATAGAGATCTATTCAAGCAGCTTTATTGATGTTCATGCAGTTACCTGGGATTTACACACACGTAAATCAGAGCACAGGTGGATGATGAATTCCTGCAACAATGTAGGGAAGGCCAATTTCACCCCTGGTGTAACAGTGCTGATGTCAGAAGCCGTGCACCAAGCAGCAGCTCTGTTCATAAGTCACCTTAATCAGGCAAATCAGTTTATTGCAAATAAATCTGCGAATTCTCACAGCAGCCCTTGCAAGCTCCACCTTTGGGCCCCCACTGCAAACTGATTGGGATGCAAGTTTACTGCTTTAAAATAACATTTTCAGGCTTGGACATGGCAGGCACTTGGGCATGGCCACCTCATCTCTTACAAAGCCTTCCCCTTTGGACAGGCATCATTTTGAAGCCACAGCAGGAGCTGTTTGGGGAAGTATAACCCAAACTGGCCTTCAAGACAAGCCTGTTGGTCTGACTGGGGCAGCTGGGGAGGGATTTCAGTCAGGGACAAGCCAAGGGTTGTGGTGTTCCCATGCTCACCCCTCTGCACGCTGACTGGGAATCAGGACACTTTGTCCCTTGCACTTTCAGCTTTTGCCCTCCAACCCGCTTCCTCAGGGCCCCCAAAGTCCTTAAAAAGGGGTGACAGTGGCAGTGCTGGGTTGATGGTTGGGCTGGATGATCTTAAAGATGTCTTCCAGCCTTGGGGATTCTGTGATTTTAAGTCCCTCGGTGTCTTCTCCCAGTTGCAGAGCTCTATAACATCACCCCAGTTTCCTGTATGGCCAGAGAAGCAGGGAAGTTTGCTTCCAGTAGGGATCACCAGCACCCAAGGGATGAGCAGGAGCTGACTGATGCTCTCAAAGACCAGTTATCCAGGGAATCCTGAGGGTAGGAGTGAGCTAAGCAGCACAGACAAGGAGCTCTGAAGGTCAGATATACAGGAGAGATGGTAAATGACCAAAACACAGCTTCTACCCCTGGATTTAGGGCACAAATCTGAGTCTTACAGCAAGACTTGGAAGTCAGACACTCAAGCAGGTCAGTTAGAGTCACATCTCTGAGCAGATCACAGAAATCTGGGTCGTTGTAGGAGTCTCAGGTTCTCAACCCCTCCAAATTCATGGGCGGGTGGCCTCGAGGTGTCCCTGCTTCCCCACCTGGCCACCAGGGTGTAACCCACACCCAGAGACCACCGCACGCTCCCCGGGCTTAACCTCCTGCTCCATATTCATTGTTTGCCACCCTGCCATGACTAATCTGGATTTACAACCCGGAAAGCGGCAGGGAAAAGGATCCCATCAAAAGGATGATCCTCACAGCCAGAAAACAAGACAGAGCTGTGTAGCCAGTTGTTCCAGGACACTTAATCCATCAAGCCTTTGCCATTCTACCCTTGGGCTTAGGCTGAGTCAGTTGTGATTTGCTTAAAACCCTGAGAATTCCCTCCTCCTCTCAAAAAAAAAAAAAAAGCCAGTTATAAAGTTTGTCAAAAAGTGTCGGGGGGAAAATACAGGGACTCACACTGCACTTTTACATTCTGAGTCAGTGGCTGGTGAGCAGCCAGCTGGCAGCTCTCCACCCAAGGTATCTCCAAGCTTCTGAAAGCCAAAGCAAACACTTGGTTTTATCTAAAAAAGTCTTTAACATTCAGCTGGGTAAATTTGTCCTTTTGCTGCCAGTTACGCCTCAGGTGCAGGACCCTGAGGCCCACAGAAGTGAGACTCGACTTCTTTTGGGGCTACAGAAACACCTGGGCTAAGCCTTGTTGCAGGAGCACTCTCCTGGCTGGGAGAAGGAGGAATTTTGGGCATGAACACTTGTTTCAAAGAGAGGAAATAGATGTATCACGGCAGAGGCTGGGCCAGCAGCAGCCCTGACACTCTCCTTTTATCTAATAAAGAGACCAAGAGGAAATTCCTAGTTCAGAAGCTGCTCAAGTGCCCCAGTAAACAAGGCTTTATCCTCCTTCTATCCCAGGAATCCAAACCTTTTCCATTTTGGGTCAATCGCTTCCTCCAGCACTAAGATCCAGATTTTGCCAAGACTTTTTTTTCCCATTCCCAGGAGCAGAGAATTTCCCTTGGCTTCTAGATCTAACACAAGCTGGGCTCAACCTTTCTCCACTGTTTTCCACCCTTTGGAAGTGATCCAATATCCCCCAGACTCAGAGGTCTTCCATTGGTTTTACTGAGTTCTGGATAAGGCCTCAACGATGTTTTCTTGTTTTTTTCCCCAGCAGAAGTCAGAACCACTTTGCTGTGGTTTTACAAGAGCCAGCTGCAGAAAGGTTGGATAACCAGACATCCCCAAACCCAGGGGAGACAAAAGAAACCCCAATCATGGGCTTTTATGCCAAGTTATTCCTTACAACTTCCATTTTTTTTCTGCCTGTCAGCCAGAAGTTCCTTTCCTCTTTATCTGCTGATCAAGTTCCCTTTACAAAACGACTCAAAGCCACTGACCAGATGTGCACTTTAACTGCAACTTCATGGGGAAAAATAAAAGAATCTACTACAGGAGTACCAAGCAGGAAAACTGCTTATTTTGCAAAGTGGGATCAGTCTTTCCTCAGCTGCAGCCTTCTAGATCATGTTCACCTTGAGCCTGGTTTTAGCTGAAGATTGAACAACAATCTGAGATAAGTAGGCTGCATTTCCAGTCAAGAATTCCTGGAGCAGCAGGAAACATGAACACCTCATAACATCCCCAGAATCCCTTCAGATTCCTTGGCAATGTGAGACAGAAATGGCTCCAGCACAGCTGTACACCAAGCAGGCAGAATTTCAGCAGTCTCAGAGCAATGATGCCCACAAACCTGAAACAGAATATTGGTTTCCATCACACTCACAGCAGAAACTCCTCTTGTCTCTTCCCCACAGAAGATAACTGAGAAGGAGCTAATCCTTTAGTCACCAGAGCAAACAAAACTGATTTTGGAGTGGGCATTCAGGATTTTGTAGGTCAAGGGGAGGGAAAAATACCCTCAGTCTCCTTATAAGCATCTCACAGATGCTGTCACCAAGAAAAAAAATAAAATCATGTGAGGCTTGAACCAAAAAATTTAATGCAATAATAGGATCATAGAATGGTTTGGGTTGGAAGGGGCCTTAAAGATCCCTCAGTTCCAACCCTTCTGCCATGGGCCAGGTAGGAGATTCACCTGAATTCTTTGCTCTTCTCTGGACCCAGAGATTGTTACCAGCCAGGCCTTTTCTCTGACTTCCTCCACCTTCTGGACGAGCTCACACACTCCCCACTGTAACAGGGCAAGATTTAGACCAACTCGCTCCAAAAGTTACAGGCCACTTGAAAAACCTGCCCTAACACAAGTCTATTATTGTACACCCTGTTTACTTAAATTCATTGCCCAGCCTGGGAGACTTTGCACAAGGAAATTTACAGCTCGAGTTAATAGAGCAAAATGTAAAACTGCTGGCTTTTGGCTGAGGCTGCAAGCAAGGGACAGGCACAGGTTGTGACTGGGGGTGTTTTCACAGGGCCACTGACACAGAATGTGTTTTCAGGGACTATTTGTTTTAAATAAGGAAAGTTTATACAGCTTGAGAAAATTATTGGGAAGGAAATTAAATCTCGTTCTGGTGCTCTTCCGTCTCACCTTGACACTTGGAGTTCTCCTCCCTCCCCCAGGGCTTGGTGAGGGCAGGTTTTGCTTGCAGAAAATTGCCTTCCTCGTGCATTCTGATTTACAGCCAGCTCGTGGACCAGCCTTCTGCACCCACTGCAGGGGAGAAGGGGCAGGCAAGGCCCATTTTCCCCCTGCCCTACCCCACGCTGCAGTTTGGGAGCACAGGGATGCAGTACACAGAGCTTGGGTTCATCCCACCCTGAGCAATCTGCAAAGGGATGGGTGGGACCTGCAGTTGGGACCCCCCAGGCAAGACTCCCCCCGTGAAGCAGGGGCTGGGAGGCACCAGCCTTCCTCCACAGCTGCTCCAGAAGCAATGGGAATGGGAACAGCTCTGCTGAGGGAAGCACTGGCAGGGATCAGCATTCCTTCCTCCAGCCCAGGCACGGCACGGGGCCAGCACAGCCTGGTCCTGTCCTGCCCCAGACCTCCCCACCCCGCTGAGCCAAAGCCCAGCACGAGGCACAAACAGCCATGGAGCAGGGGCCTGGCAGCATCTAAAGGTCTTCTCATGTCTTTTCATCATCCTAAGAGTTTCCTCTCCATCTTGCTGTGGAATTTCCAAGGGCTTCCATGACTTTTCACAAGGGCCTGGAATGCCAGGACAAGGGGGAATGGCTTCCCACTGCCAGAGGGCAGCTTTAGATGGGATAGTGGGAAGGAATTGTTCCCTGGGAGGGTGAGGAGGCCCTGGCACAGGGTGCCCAGAGAAGCTGTGGCTGCCCCTGGCAGTGTCCGAGGCCTGGACAGGGCTGGGAGCAGCCTGGGGAGGTGTCCCTGCCATGGCAGGGGGATGGACCAGGATGAGCTTTAAGATTCCTCCCAACCCAGGCCATTCCACGGCTCTCTGAAGATGGCAGTACAGATTCAGCACTGGACACAGTTGCCATCATGCTGCTCCTGTATGGTGGGAGTGACATAGGCTAAAAAGAGCCATTTGAGGCTCCAACAAGCCCAAGTTCCTCCAGGCACAGCCATCCAACACTATTCTCCATCCCAAAGGGCCCAGTGAATCCCCACTCCCCCCTCCTGCATCCATCCCACACCACAGAACGCTCCCAAACCCCCCACACTGCTAAAAGGCCTGAAATTCAAGACACCAAAAGCCTCAAGATGCACCTGCAGTCAACTGGATGAATTCCTAGCACACATCCTCCACAGCTCCTGGATCACAAGGGATCCAAACCAACCACTGCTGCCACTTAATCAACTCAGCCAGTCTGGGAATAAAATCCTCAGGGATGTGTTGGCAGGTTCAGTTCCCTGCTCCCACAAAACCAGCGATCGGAGCAACCGTTCAAGTGCCTCAGCAGGGCCTACACCCCACAGAACAGGTTCAGCTTGACTCCAAGTGCTCAGGAGTCATTCCTGCTCCCTTCTGCATTTCCCCTTCCAGAAATTCCTCCTCCCACAGGTAAAACAATCCTGGCTGAGCTCATCAGCAGGTGTCAGGCAGGGCACTGCCCTTCCCATCGCACGCAGCAGCAGAGCCAGATTGACTCAGCAGGTCCTTGCCGTGCTTCAGCTGGAACTAAACCTCCCTGACAGAAAAGCAGCAAAATCCGGCACATCCCAGCCTTGCTCAATCCCCAGCCCAAAAGGGCTCATAGCAGGTTTCAGTTTATCTGTCAGAAGGAATTTATTCGGTGAACAGCTATTTTTACAGGGTGCTTTCTAGAAACAGGGCTGGGAGGGGAAAAAAAGGCTCTGAGTTGATATTTAGGGATGGGGAGGGGTAAGAGGAAGACTTTCAGGGAAAAGGCTTCTGACTACAGAGGTCAGGTGTGACAACCTTGTCCATCCCTTTCTGAGCCACGCTTAACACTTCCTAGCAGGTGTTATTTCAGCTCACACTGGTTATATCAAGACCAAAAAAAGGATATTTGTGACTCAAATCTGCACATAATGTCCCAAACTGAGTAAATTCAGTTGTGTCACTTCAAACACAGGGATAGAAATCGCACTTCACACTTGAAAGACCTGAGCTCTGTCCTGACAGCCGATGGCTGCAGAACTCCAGCTTGTCCCAGGGTTTTCAGCTGAAGGTTGGTTTGCTCCTTAAGTCCAGGGGTCTTGTGGAGGAGGCACATCCTCCCTCTTTGACCAACTCCTAAATCAAACTGCTCCTAAGAACACTGTGATTCCCTCCTGTGCCCCACCAATCCCTGCTGGCATCAGTAGCCACGACAGAGGGGCTCTTGTGTGTCCTTCAAAAAGCAAAGTCACAGAAGGGACCTCAGTCGCTCCTCTGAAAGCCAGGAGGCAGCAGTGCCTTGTAAATTCAAACAATGGCTGGCACAGGGTTTTCTCAGAGCACTTGAAGTAATTAACTCTGACACCCTTAGGTGTTATTAATCCCACTAAACAGGGGAGGAAACCTAGAAAGGAAACCAGACAAGCCCTTGGACTCATCCCAGTTTGCCTCAGGAGCAAAGCTTGGCTTGGAAGAGCAGTGCCGCTCGCCCGGGGCCCCGCAAGAATTCCATATCAGAGGGAAGAGGGACACAGCTTCCCTGTCTGCAGGAGAGCAGGTACTTCCCCGGCTGGCGGCGAGGTGAGGCAGGGCAGCAGCGGGGCAGCCCGAGGGAAGCCTGCCCTGCAGCTCTCCCTGGCAGCGCTCACCCCTGCCCGCGGCGCTGCAAAGCCTCCCAGAGCTCATTCCAGAGCAGATTTGTGCCAGCACAGCCCAGAAAGCCGCGGCTCGGTGGCAGCTCCAGCCGGCTCCTTCCCTGGCTGTGCTTCCCCTCCTAGGCTGGCTCGCACAGCAGCCATCGCCTCCTGTAGGGCCACCAGGCCAGGCTCAGGCTGCGGCATGGCCCAGCACTGTTTTTCAGCTCCCCAGGTTAGCAATTTTTCCTATCTCCTCCATCAGAGAAGCTCCATTCATTAAATCCTCCACAGGAGCTCATCAGCACACCAGAGAGAAGCGCTGGAACCATCCACAGCCTCTCATCCCTGCTGCTTCCCACAGGCTCAGGTTTGGAGTACGAGCCACAGCCCCTGCAGCCCCCTCGTACCCCATGTGCCCCTCGGGACTGAGCAGAGGTACCGCCTTTCCTTCCAGAGGACCTGGAGTTTTTTGTACCCAGACCTAAATATCTGTGATCCTACATCCAGCTGAAGCAGCAACAGCAACCAGAACAAGACACCAGGAACCACAGGATGGTTTGGGTTGGAACAGACCTTAAACACCCCTTAGTTGCAGCCCCCTCGCCATGGGCAGGGACACCAGGCTGCTCCAGGCCCCATCCAACCTGGCCTTGGACACTGTGTCCCCTTCTAAAGCTAAGGCTCCTTTGCACAGTGGGGGAAAGGAAATCCTGGATCCAGACACAAGACAGTCCCCTGAAGAGCAGCCCTGAGCCCAAATCCCACCGTCCAGGCCAGCAGACCCCAGGGGTTTGCTCAGCACAGGGTTGATTTTGTCATTTATCCCAACACATGACTTCGGGTACGGCTGCCAGGTTGGTTGTAGATGGAAGGGGACATTCATGAGCTACCAGGGCTCCAAGAAATCAGGTTAATTCTCCAACCTGATAAGGATACCCAGATAACACAACCTCTGCAGGTCAGAGTCACCTGGGTGGGCCAGGTTTGCTGGGCTGTCACCCCTTCCACCGATGGGTGCCAAGACAGGACACGGCACCGGGACGGGGAGCCCACGCCATTCCCGGGGGACACGGCACCGGGACGGGGAGCCCACACCATTCCCGGGGGACACGGCACCGGGACGGGGAGCCCACACCATTCCCGGGGGCCATCACACCGGGACGGGGAGCCCACGCCGGTCCCGGGGGCCATCACACCGGGACGGGGAGCCCACGCCGGTCCCGGGGGCCATCACACCGGGACGGGGAGCCCACGCCGGTCCCGGGGGCCATCGCACCGGGACGGGCAGCCCACGCCGGTCCTCCAAGGAGGCAGCACAGCTGCGTGCACCCCGGAGCACGCTCCCATGGCCCAGGAGCCAGCGGAAGGTGCTGTGAAAGATAAGGCAGTGTGGGAGCCCGAGCGCTGCCCTTGTTCTTTCCCACCAGCGGTGTCTCGGCGGTCGGACGGTGCCACCCCAGCCCTGCCCCGGGGCCCTGCGGCGGGGCCCAGGTGCCTGCTGGAGGCTGCTGCCCTCCCTCGCCGCCCCGGGCCCGCAGCCCGATCCGCCTTCTTCCTGGGGCCATCTAGCGGCACATTTCCATACAGTTCCCTGCAACGCCCGCACGCTCACCTGGGCTTTATGCAAACCGGGCTCTGAGAGCCTGATCCGAGCCCTTCTGCATCGAGCACAAAGCAGCGTCTCCAGCACAGCCACGTCCCCAGCCCTTCCTCTGACAGACCAGGAGCAGCACACCCTCTCTTTCCCCCTCTATTTAAAATCTTTATGATCGCTGAATTTTTTTTTAATCCAAAAAGATGCTTTTACTGAGGCAGCAGGCTGGTTAATCGTGAGGATACCATCCATGCCTCAAAGCCTGGCACCTCACAGCCAAGTCAGAGTAATCAGAATTAACTACAAGCGTTGAGGTTTTTATCTCCATTGAAGTTAAGGACCTGAACACCTGTGCCTCGACACCCAGAATTTTTCCAAATTATATTTCACATAATGTGCATGTAGCTGTTCCCATGCACTAAGCCCAGTGTCAAAAAAAAAAAAACAAACCAAAACTTTTTGCTTAAAGTGTTTTAAATTAAATGAGCAATTCCTACAAATCCCACCCGAGCCTAGGAAAAGCATTCCCTGATCTAGCACCAGTATCAGATCAGTGAAATTCAGATGATTTCCCTCCACACAGGAGCAGAGCCCTCAGATGTGTCACGGGGATCAGGAGGATGAGGGCAGCCCTGCTCCTGGGCACAAGGATGCCACAAGGGACTCCAGCCAGGCCTGCCCATCATCTGCAGGAAGAGATGGCAGCACAGATTGGAAAAGAGTTCTTTGCAGAGCTCACCAGGGAAACAACTTCATTGTTCTGGGCACAGCCACAGCAGAGGAGACTGAGAGCCCAAAACCAGCCAGGGCTCTGTCCCAACTCCCCCAGTGCCAAGACAGAGGCACTTTTTGAGTCTTTTTTTGTGTCTGTTTACCCATTGCAAACCTGTAACTGGTTCTTCAGCCCCCAGCTGTAAGACCTGACCATGATGAGCACCCCACTCACCACCTGGGCCTGATAGGTCACCAGTAAATAGGGAGGGCAGTGCTTATACCGTGGATTGGCAACAGCTGTGCAGCTCCTTCCTCGTGGCCTTCTGCAAGGAGAAAAGGCTCCTAGATGTTATATATATCTATAAATAAATACTGTTCTAGACTTCATGAAATTTATGAAGCTGTAGACTGTTGGGAACGTAAGCCAGCCTAAAAGGTTGTGGTGTTCACTCCTACATCCAACATCTCACTTGCTAGCATATAAAAAATCCTGTGCCGTAATTTTCCTGTAAAAAAAATCAGTATTTCCTCAATGATTGAATCTCTAGTATTGCCTTGTGGCAAAGAAGAGCACATTCTTGTGACAATAGGCACAAGAAGGATCTGCAGCTTTGAAGGTTGCAGTGGCATCCCACCCTTCCAGCATCAAACCTTCAGAGGGAGTAACAGGCTGTTTTAAAGCCAAAAGATCACATTTATTGGGGACAGTTTCTAAAAACTAGCATTTATTTCTACTCCATTTCAGACCAAACGGGACCATGAGCTCACCCAGAAGCTCCCAGCACAGCTCCCACCCTATTCCTGGGTGCTGGCTCCTGGCAGTGCCTCCCCGGAGCACCCAGAGCCCCAGGGGATAGTTGTTATCAGCAGATGGCTGTCCCAGATTCACTGGGGTGTGCCTCGCCAAGAGTGGAAAATTATACATCGATGCTGTCCCCGACTGAGGTCCTTAGAAAGAAAAACCACTGTGGGGAGTTTGGGGACTTCTCACATAAGAGAGCAGGTGTCAAACAGCCCAGCCAGGCTGGCAGGTGAACGCAGGATGATAAAAGGCTGCCAGGCCAGCCAGAGGCAGCATTTCACTCGTTTGTCGAGTTCCTTCCCTCCCAGCTACGCTCCCGATTCCAGAGCAGAACGTTTGCCACGCTCATCCCCGCGTTTCAACATCCTCCCCAAACCCAGGATGCCTCCTTTGTTCTCCAGCCAAGGAACTCCAAAAATCAAGGAGTGCAGACACTGATAGGACAGGACCCCACGCATACCCCAAACCATTTCCCAGCTGCTTTCAGATGCAGGTTGGCTACATGCTCTCTATGGGGACACATTGGCACCTGGGGACCCACAACCAGGTTGGGCTTGCTTAGGTCCAGCTTGAATCCCACAGACAAGCAAGGGTGAGCCTGCAAGAGCCTCAGCAAAGAGTAAAACCAGCTCAGTATCTGCACAGGCTCCACAGAAATCCCCAGACCCCTGAGATTTAATGCTCTGCCTGACTGGAAGTTGCAGCCGTGGATGGAGGGCAGCAGGGCCAGCATCAGCTGAAGGACCAGGGAGGAGAAGCAGCACCACGGGGAACCTCTGTGAGCCCTTTTCACACACTCACATGGCAGATTTGCACACAGCAGCTGCTTTCTCCCCACCCTTCAGCTCCATGTAAATCACATTGCTTCTGTCTCTGCTCACCCCACCAGTCCCCAAGGAAGCACAAACCAGAAGTTCCAAGACCCTGGAGCCCTTTTGAGTCACAGGGAAGGCACATCTAACACAGCAAAACTCCCTCCAGGGAAACACCCCCCTCACAGCTCTTGAGGGGAGCCAGGAATTCACACAGCAACCATTTCCCTCCCGTGCCTACACCACGTCCCCCTCGCTTCTCACACAGGTTCTTACCTTCAGAAGGATTCCAGAGCTCCCCATCGCAGGTCCTCTCTCTCCCAACAGCCTCTCGCAGCTCCCTCGATACCATAGCCTTGTGGAAATAACCTTTTCTCAGCCTGAATCAAGCCTATAAAAACTCAAGACCCTCTTCCTCTGTGCAGCAAATTTACACCTTAATTATCTCTCTGTTGGCCACAGCAGGCTCTCGTTGCTCCTGATGGGGATCGCTTGCACCTGGGTACAGGAGGGCAGTGAGTGCCCTCAGAGAGGTGCCCACGCTGCTGTGCAGGGTCCTGGCACTAAAATTTGTGTGAACCCACCACCAGAGATGTGTTGGGTCCTGCTCAAGGGTGGGGAGGCATCTGGGGGGATGTACAAGTGGTGTGCAAAGAACACCTGGCAACCTTCAAACTCTTGTCTAACAGACCGTGTCCTCCCTTTATTTTTCCATGAGAAATAGGATTTAGCCCCAAAATGGGTGTCGTTTCTGTCACAGCTCATTTCAGTGCAAACACTAGGGTCCCCAAACTGCAAAGCAGCTTAGAAAACATCACCCTCCACCAGTGTGTCCTCAGGGCCACCAGGGTGCTCCCCCAGCCTCAGAGGACGTGGCCAAATCAGCCCCTGCCTGTCATTTCCCCCACCAGCTGCCCACATGAACACCTCCAAATCCAATGGAAATACATTTTCCAGTGGAAACCTCGGTGCGCTTGGAGTGGCCTCAGCCCCTGATTGCACCGGGGTGATGTGATTTAAGAGGAAGCCGAAAAAGCAGCGATTGATTACCCGTAAAACAGGGTTATAATCCAATAAATAAATGATAAATCAGCGTGTCTCCTCTTAGCGAGGAGCTGGAGACTCCAAGTTCCCCTCGAAGGAGCTGAACAGAATATCCATTATTCAAACCCATCGCAGCTACCCAAGTGGAAAGAACAGCTGTGCCTTCATGTTTCCTGACACTTTTCCTTGTTACACCACCCTCGCTGAACGTGAAGCAATTTGGACTCGAGGTAACTCATTAAGGGAAGGCAGGGAGGGCCATTTTCCGGGTCTCCTAACCCCTGTCAGTTTGGATCAGAACCCGACACCCGAGGAGCAAAGCGGGGTTACTTGGCTGCACCTCCCATGAATCCTGCTGCTCCCAGCCGAGGCTCTGCCCTTGCCGGGGTGGGCTCCCCCGGAGCTCTGCTCACGCAGCTTCCTTAAACGTTTGTGATGCAGGACCAGCACCCTACCCTTCCCACCACTCCTGGAAGCACTGAGCCTGCAGGAGTTCAAAACTCCTTCAGAAACTTCTCAGACCACTGGAACCTGGGAATTACCTCCCACAGAAACCCTGCCCGTCCCTGCCTTCCAAACAGCTCTGACGCCGACATGCACACACACAATTCAGAGCCTTAATGAGAGCACGCACCAGCCTGGGCAGAGACAATGGGCATTTCTCATCACTCTTCAGACACGGCCAGAAAGTAGGACAGCACTTTATTTGGAAGCTCTGCTAGACCTGGAAAGCCACTTCCCTACAGAAGTCCTGGGACGAGGTCCCCTCTGAGTTAATCCCAAAGTTGCACTGTCTGCTCCAAGCTTCTAAACCAGGGCGAGTGTCTTATATTTTTTTGCTCTGGGAAGGCTTTTTCCCCATTGTGTGCCCACTGCACATTAAAAGGCAATCAATATCATTCCCATTGTTTACTCTGAAGTCTGATGCATGTCTTCCTGCTTTTACATCCTTGTTCTCACATTTTCGTGCCCCCCGGTTCCACCAAAGCCAGTTAATCTCTGGCCCAGGGCGAAGCGTTTCGTGTGAAACGGCAGTTTCTGGTGTAGAATGGGTTTGTAATGAGGCAGGAGGCAGAAATCAGAGCTATAATAAGGATATAATAAAACAAGGTGCTTATGAAGGAGAATTTGTGTGTAAGAGAGAGCAAAAAGGGTAAGGCAAGTCGGAGGAGTACGAATAAAGCTATGAAACAAAACACAAACGCACTGGCTTTGTGCTTGCTCGCACTTGGATCTGTCTGTGAGTGAGCAGGCAGCGAGCAAAGACAAAACCACGGCAGCAAAATAGTTCAGGACATGTGGATATGTGAGGGAGGGCAGCAGAAACCCCAGGAGACAAAGCGAGGAGGCCTTTGCCCCCCAGAGCAGCCCATGGCACGGCCAGGAGGGCGACAGCGCAGCTTGGTTTATAAACCCCCGCCTGCTCCCGGAGTGCAGCCACACACACGCACCTGGAGAGCTCTGGGAGGTTTCCTGCAAAAATGCCAGGCCCAAAGCTGCTTCCCTCTGAGTGCCCAGCACGAGGGCTCTCACTTGGAGCGTGTGGAAAGCCCCAGGAGCCAACCTGTCAGCGCTGGAGGCAGCCCTGCCCTCCTGCTCTCAGCCCCCTCCCCGGTTACAGGTGACTGGAGGGAGGGGGCTCATGGGATTTCCACGAGAGCCTCTTCTTTCTCTGGCTCTGAAGAAGAAACACTTTCAGTTTGGATTTTTCCTTCTGGGTCCTGCTGCTTGCATCCTCTTCACTCCTCATGCCCAGGCTCTTGGGGATCCCCAGGACACCCCTCACCCCCTGCTGCCCCTGCCAACCTTGGGAAACGCTTCCCGGGGGGCTGCGGGACCCCTGGAGCCGAGCCCTGCCCGTGCTGCCGGGCTGCTCCCACCAGGTGGCACTCGAGGAGCGGCTGACGGCGACACCGGGCCCCGGGAGAGAACAGCCCCGCTCCCGGGAACGGCCCTGGCCGCGGGAACGGCCCCGGGAGCGGCCGCGGCTGCAGCGCTCCCGGCCGCGGGGGACACCCCCGGCAGCAAGGAGCGCCCCGTCCTCCTCCTGCGGGCTGCTGGCACCGGGGACCCAGGTCCTGCCTGCTGCCGTGGTTTCATGCTTCCCGAATTTCCTTATTTCCCGATTTCAGGGCGAAATGAGCTGTGGCACGAGGATGGAGCTTCCCCCTCCCCACCCCGTCATCCACCCATCCATCCATCCATCCACCCACCCATCCATCCACCCACCCCTCCATCCACCCACCCATCCATCCATCCATCCCTCTCTTCCTCCTTCCCTGCCCGGAGCCGGCCAGGCCCAACACTCCGGCACCGTCGGTCCATCCTCCTGACAGCAGAAGTTTGGAGCCGCGGGATGGCGGTTTGGGGGGAAAGGGAGGATGAAATGTATGGTTTCTCTCTCGTCCCTACCCCGGTTAAATACTCGGCAGAGGGAACAAACCAGAGCCGGCTGTGACAGGGGTGCGAGCACAAGTACCGGGGAGACCCCCACGTTTCCCTCTCCTTGAAGGGCGATGGTCAGGGACCCCGAAGCTGTCCCGGGGGTGGCGGGGGAGCCTGGGACCGCTCAGCGAGCTGCCGTTGGCAGAGATTAATTTACCCAAAACACGATAGAGAAAGTATCGCTAAACTCATCGAGCCACAGATCCCAAATCCATCGGTTAGAGCCTCCGGGTCCCAGCCAGGCTGTGCTCGGCCAGGCGGGACTAGACCTGGGAAAGCCGGGGCCGGAGGGGATGTGTGCGGGCAGCGGGGACGGGTCGCACCGTGCCCGGTGTCCCACACCGCACACGTCTTGTGTGGAGTGAAAAAAAATGCGCTCATAGCCACATTTCTTTGCATCAACTTTACATAACGACGCGCACACACGTACTTGGGCTATATAAATATTTGAAATGCATAGAAAACGTCGTAGCGCTTTCTACACATCATTTGCAGAGACAGCTGTACATAAAGTGACATCCAGCTACCGAGCGGCTCTGGAGCTCCTGGCGTGGCCGTAACCACGGACCTGCGTGCGGTGAGCACAGCCGGGCGGGCGTCCGGAGCTGCTGCCCGCCCGCACTCCCGGTGCCGGGGTCGGCGACGCCCGCCTGGCTGCCCGAGGGCTCGGGTGGCTGCTGCTGAGCTCGGGCTCCTGGGTTGGTCTGCCCCTCCATTATTGTTAATACTGGAAAACGTTGTTATCCGTGGAATAATGTCCCTGCTCGCCCAAGCGCCGCTTTTCCTGGGAGCGAAGCCTTCGGGGTGCGAACCAAACCCCGCTTGCTCAGACCAAAACAGTTTTTGGAGAGGTCGTGGCTCCCACGCGTGTTCCCCCCGTGTTTCTCCAAGGAGCCCTCCCGGGACAGGTTCTTCCTCCTCTTCTGGAAAGGCTCCTGTTGAAAAATCGTATTTAAAACAAACCAAAAAAGCCGCAAGACCACCGCCACCACCGTGGGGCGGCTCTCGGGTTAACCCCCCCACTAATGACTGACGGCTGGTGCCACTGAGACAAATAAATACATCGTAAGGAGGGCAATGGGTCGCGAGTCGTTTTGGCCCTAAGGTGAGATTTAGCAATGACCGCCCATTAAATCGAGATTTTCACTTTTCCTAGGGGTAGCCCCTACCCCCACCCGCTCCAGCAAGCGAAGCGGGGGAGCCTCCTGACCTGGTTTATATTTGTATTTAAGGTTTGAGGGGTTTTTTCTGCTTGCTTTTTAGATCGGAGACGGGAGAAATGAAAACCGGCTGAAAAAACGTTCGGAAGAACAGAGGAGTTAAAAAGCGCCCATCGAAAATCCACGGGGAAGGCCACGAACGGACAGCGAGGGAAAGCGGGAAAAATGCATTTTCAAGAAACCTGTGAAAAATAAACGCGAGAGCGCCTGGGAGCAGTTTCACGGCAGAAGAAAGGGGCAGGATCCTGCCGGAAGATCGCGGTGACACATTCCCGAGGGAGCGCGGTCGGGCGGCGCGGTGGCGGGGGGGCTGCGGCGGCCGGGACCCCTTTCCTGCAGAGGGACCTGAAACGGGACTGCACGAAAGCTTAGAGAAATCCCTCCAGCTCCCGCCCTGCCGCCTCTTCCTGTCCCAAAAAAACCTCCGTGTTCCACCGACCCGTCTGTCCAGCCGATGGGATGCCCCAAGCCGGACCCCGCGTCCCCATCCTCTTCCGGCTCCCCCTTCCCCGGAGCCGCTCCGCTCGTACCTTCCCTGGAAGGAGCAGCTCCTGGGGGGGAAAGGAACCCCTGGCTTTTTCTCCCGAGCTTATTTCCTTGATAACTTTATTTTGTCAGTGGCGCTTGGGCGGCTTGAAAGGAAATAAAGCTTGAAAGGACCTCGGAAAGGAGAGAAGCCGGAGGCAGCGGGGGGCTGCCCGGGACGGGAGGGGGTCGGAGTGTCCGTGCCGTCGGGTCGGCTCCGCACAGCCCAGACCGCTCGGTGCTGGTTTGGTTTTTATTTCAATGCCTTCTCCGGGAAGGTCTTTGTGTGGGAGAGTGAGGGAAAGCTGAGTTTGGTGACACCAAGGTGAAATTCAGCAGGAATTATGGCCGCGGTTACCTGCGCTAAAGGTCGAACTCTGTTTTGGCTGACATCGTTTAAAAAATATAATAATAATAATAATAATTAAGTATTTACTCTAGAATAATCCAATCATAAAAAAGCAAGAAACCAAAGAAATAAATAAAACCAGATGGATTAGAAAAGGGAAAACCCAAAGGTGGTGCGTGCGAGGCGGCTGCGGGTTGAGCTTCCACGAAGGAGCGGTGGCAGATGAGGAAGGAGCAGCTCCAGAGCCCCGCAGAAGCTCCGGAGCCCCGGCCCGGCCTCGGGGCTCACCCTGCCCGCAGCAGCCCCCGCGCCGGGGCGAGAGGATGGGGTCAGGAGCTCCAACAGCTCCTTGAACGGCCACTTCCAGCTAAAGGGCTTGGCCTCGCCGTGCTTTTACACGCCTTAATTGTTCCCTAATAATGCGGGGTCTGGGGAGAAGCACGTGGGAAGTTTGGGGCTGGCTGGAAAAAAAAAATCAAAACACCAAACCAAAAATGCCAACAAGAAAAACCCCAAGGCACCCCCAGGCATCACCCTCCGGAGCTGGCTCCCTGGGAACCGCTGCTTTTCTCTCCCCACCCGCAACCAAAAAACTTCAGGTGCAAAGGGAGACGGTTGCGCGGCGGGGCGGGCTGCGGGAGAGCTCGGAGGGTCGGGGCGACAACGCGGTGCGAACCCCCAGCTCCACAGGCTGCAATGTCCTGCTGTGGGTCTCTTTACTCCCCCGGGATGTGCCTGGGCAAGAGGATGAGGGCACGGGGTTGCCACCGTGCCCCCGTGGCCGGGGGTTTCTCGGCGAGGCGCGGCTGGAGGTGCCGAAGGAGGGAGGTTTCTCCCGCCCCGTTTCCCCCATCAGATGATTCCAACCCCGCCGTCCCGGCGCCTCCAGCGCGGATCCGCCCGGCCGGCTGTCGCTGCCGGCCGGGGTGACAGGGACCGGGGGGGCAGCGGGGCGGTCCCCGCACGCTGCCACGGCTGCTGCTCTCCTTCGCCGTGCCAGCGCCTCGAGGCAATCGCCTCACCAGCCCATTTACCCTCCCGAGACAACAAACAACCGCTGCGTCCGTCCGGCCGTCCCTCCGTCCGTCTCTCAGCCCTGGCCAGGGCCGCGCGTGGAGCAGCGAGCTCCGGTCACCCTCTGGCAGCGCCCCTCGCCCCGGGCTTGCCGGCAGAAATTGGGGGAGTGCCCCCCGCACACCCACGGGCACGCTCAGGGGCTTGGCGTTCGCCCCATTTTGGGCAGCGCACGTCCGAGAGTGGCCCCGACCCCGCTGCCCACCGGGGGCTGCGGCTGGGGCTCCCACCCGGGACGGCGTGCGCGCTCCTTCAGACACGCGGCTGCTAAATTTCGAGCAACTGCTCTATATTTTTAATTTTTTCCCCTTTTTCCTTTCTCTTCCCTTCTCCCGAACCCTCTACCTTCCCAAAATCGTTTCCCGGTGCAATCCTGCAGCCCGAGGCGAGGGAGGAGGCAGGATGGTCCCTGCTTCCAAGACTTTTACGAACAATCGTTAAAAAAATCAACCTTTTTTTTTTTTTCCTTT